>OZ007586.1:470936653-471536653 GCA_963931845.1 Maratus michaelseni
TAACTGCAGATGACAATGCTGCAACTTGTTATTCATTAACAGAGACAGATATTGTGCAGTCTATTGTTGATGATCGCATTTTAGAAAATGATGAAGAAAGTTCTGAAGATGAAGAAAATGAGGTTTCAAAAGTTACATCTGCTGAAGCCTTAGAAAGCTTAGAAAGAGTGCGCAATTTTATTTCTTTACAGAGCAGTGTACCAGATAACATTTTTTCTAATATTAATCATGTACATAATTTTGTATTGTCCGCAGCTTCAAACTCCCTTGTACAAAAAAAAATCACTGATTTTCTGCATTAAATTTTTTCTTGTACAATTTGAAGATCATTGAAATGGTGGTAAGTCAATTTTTCAGTTCTATAAAAAATATTATACATTGTATTATACTAACTTTACGTTATTAGAAGGTACTACTAATTTTTATTACTATTTTTAATAATTAATTATCTACTAATTTGTATTATACTACTATATTTTTATAATTAACTATGATATGAGGATCTGAATTGAAATGTTTAATTTTCTATTGAATTCCGTTACAACGAAATTCCCGTTACAACGAATAAAATTTGCGGTCCCGTGAAGTTCGTTGTAACGGGATTTTACTGTATATATATATATTATTTTTCAAAAGTTTCATTAAAAAAATCATTAATTTCAATACTCACTGGATAAATAAATTACAGTAAAATAAGTTTTGCGTATATTTTAAAAACGCCCAATAAGAGAGTAAGTCTATAATTATTTTTTAACTAAGTGCTGTTATACAAAATATAGTTCAAATTATGTAACATAAGCGTGCTTATTGCTTACAGAACATAAAAACTGATTCACGTAAGGCTCTTGAACACATATGTTAATATAATCATATTATTTTTAAACTATGAGTTAGTGAGTGATATGAATCAAACAGAATTATTTTCGATTCTCTATTTTACAATTACAGAAGGACGTCGATACATGTCAACATATAATTATTTGCAATTATAGTGGGAGCACTATATTGAAATTATGAAAGTGTATAAACCAAAGATATTGATATTAAATGTCTATAAACTCTAATATATTATAAACGAATGTCTTTAATATGTTTAGCATATGAAACTATTTCAACATTTATAATTTATTTATTAATTTATATTATTAAGGAGGCACAAACATTGACGTGAGAGCCACCAAGCTATCACTATTTTAATATAAAGTATCTTTATTTAATGACAGAAACTGTGCTTTTAAAAAGGCGAAGATTATCTTTCGTAAGTTATGGTGGAAAATGACAATCAAGCGAAAAGTTATGCTACCCTAGTATAATTTACTAATTAAAAACAAAAAAAAACTTAAAATAGAAAAGTAACTAAACCTGTGGCTAATAATCACAGAGTAAAAGAGTGAAATGCTTGGCAGGAAGAATGTTCTCTCTGATTCTAGCATTTGATTTTTCAATTAGTTGTGTCACCTTCTCTAGCATATACTCAAAACATGCAGTGTTTCCTTATTAACCTTCTGTAGCTTTCAGTAACCAAGTATTTAAAGAAAAAACATGTTTTAATTTTGATAAACATTCATTATTTCATACGCTAGCACATTGGAGGGAAGAATTGAAGGGATTAACCCTCTTGGGACAAGCGTCTTGCGTACATGCCATATAGGATACACATATTCTGCATTTTTGAGTACCGCTTTTTAAAAATAGTATAATCTTCGTCTTACCTAATGCCAAAATTGCTGCAGTTAAAAACACGAAGATTACTATTTGCAAATAGTGGAACTAAAATTGGAAAGTCATATAACATCATATTTTCTTCCAAAGAGATTTTAAAACTCTTGTCAGTGCACTTAAAAGATAATACACCATAACTGCATCCAAATGTAAGTAACTTCGTCAAAAATGAAAGATCAGAATAATAAAATAAATTATATGAAAAATCTTTAAAATAAATGTATGATGTGTAAAACACAAAATAAGGAAAAGTACAAAAGCAAAAAAGTTTTTGCAACTTTCAAGGTTTTATAATGCAAAATGAATGAAAAAGAGAGTGAGGAATAATAACAACAAAGTTCATGTATTATTGATGCTGTAGATTCTGTTCATTTCTCTTATTTTGCCCTGAAGATTGAATACTGGTCTCATTTTATGAAGCCTTGAAACAACTGAACACTAAACTTAATTTGGCTAATTGCGCTTTGCATTACCTTGATTTTTACGCAACACTTATTTATTAAAACTAATTTATAAACATGTAAAACAACAAAATTTTTCATTTTTTTTATTAATAATGATTCCAAAACAACCACTTAATAGAAAATATTTTATTAAATACAATTTTTAATAATGTAACATGCATTTCTAAACTAACGACTCTGTTAAAAATAATTTCAAATGGAAACATAAACATCTAAAACGGCAATTAACCAATGACCAATTGGTAAATGTAATGTAAAAGATTATGACTGAAAAATGCAATGGTTTTATGTATTATATAGAGTATAGTTAATTTTTTTATGTTTAGGATTTTACAGATAATTTGTTCGTCTTGATTGTTATTCTTATTCAAATTTAAGAAAATACCCGAGATATTTTGTATATGAAGGGTGAGAACAAACAAATTTCAAAAAAAAGAAAAGAAAAAAAAATGACCCACCACCATTTTATAGAATTTTATTATTATTCTGTGTGGACAAATTTAAATGACTGATTACTTACTATAAAGAAACAAATATGCCAGAGAATTCTTAAGAAATATAAAGTTGTATACCTTTCATGTGTTGCGAAAATTAATAGCAGACATTTTGGGAGAGAGTAATTTCAATGATTCGTTATTTATTGTTACAACAAAATAACAAATAGGGCGGATATATTTTTTAATTAATATCTTTTAATCATTTTAAATACTGTGTGTTGAGGTGAGGAAGATTACAAGTACTTAATTATTGATATGACAAGTACCAAATGGAAAAGAAAACTTTTAAAACATTAAGATTTAAATTTTGTGTAGTGAAGAGGAGGTGGAAATTTGGGATAAGAATAAAAAAAATAAATCTACCTAAACACATAAGATTGTCAACCACTCTATATATTTACGGAAAAGTCTATCGAGTATTTATTACTTTTAGAAACAATCAAAATCACAAAATTTGACGAAACAATCAATTTTTCTTTTATTAAGAGAACTATGAAAATATATGTTCAAATGTATCTGATGCAAGTAGAATTTTTCAATTGTGACGCTCTGACGCAGAAATATGAACTTTTATATATCTAAAAAAAAAAAAAAAAAAACTCCATATTTACAAATTATTTCTAAACTTAAAATGAAGTTTTCTCAAAACTGAAAATTTCACACATTTCTAACTTTTGAAACGTTTCATGCGCATTCCTAGCTATCAGATTCTTTTGAAATTTATACTCTATGTCCTCTATACAGTAATAAATAAATGTTAGCGTAAAAGGTTGTATTTCAGGGGAGTTTGTGTTGAAATATATGCGTATATGGAAATATAAAGCTACTTTTAAAAACAAAAACAAAGCATAATTATGAAAATGTTTTTCCACTTATTTACATTCAGCGAACTTTTACAACTTATGCCAACTTCCTTTCTAATATATAAAAAGTATTTCATAAAGAAATATTGTCCTATTCTATGCAAAAGAAATGCGAATGGGATATTTTAAAGTATAACGATTATTTGTTACTTTAAATTTTTTTTAATTAAATTAGTCTATTTCAGCTTGTCATTAACAAGCCTGCCAATTTTCAAATTAATACTTTAAAAACCAAATTCTACAGTTTTCAATGTGCACCGACTCCTTAAAGAAAATCACTCAAAAATTATATATTTTGGATTGATTTAAAAATCAGCAAATACATAGTGTTTAAAAAAAGAAATAAAAACTAATTGAAGTACACATTGTATCATTAAATACACAAGTTTTTATCACTTTTAAGATTTTTTTTTCTAAACTTATTTTTTACATGAATTCGTTTCGGATTGTTGTTCGAAATGCGACATTGCAATTTAAAAAGTGTGTTAAAAAACTGACAGAAATAGTTGTAGTGTTTTCGCAAAGTTCAAATACAATTTAATGAACTTATATAAATATAACTAATTGCACCTGTCGAAATTCCACGCAAGATAATATATCAAATAAGTATGTTACAATTTAAGCTTACAGTGTCGATGCAGGGTTTTTTACTTGGGGCCCATTTTGTGAAAAGTAAAGGTTATTTTTGTGAAATTAATTATATTTTTGTGAAAAATAACATTTTGTAACGAAAGTTGAAATCCAGTTAATCAAATTCGAACCAAGCATTTATAAACAAAAACTTCTTTTAAATCCTTTTACTGAAGTTTCCTCTCTGGTGAACTTGTTTGTTTACAAATTACACATTTTAAAACATCACAAAATAATAAATTGTAAGTTTTTATGGAATAGAATTTTGTGAAAGGGCCTATTCTAGAAAAAGAAATTTTGTGAAGGGACCCATTTTATCAAATTGATTTTTGTGAAGGGACCCATTTTATCAAATTGATTTTTGTAAAGGGGCCCATTTTATCAAATTGATTTTTGTAAAGGGGCCCATTTTATCAAATTGATTTTTGTAAAAGGGCCCATTTTATCAAATTGATTTTTGTGAAGGGGCCCATTTTATTAAATTGATTTTTGTGAAGGGGACCTAAATAGGCCCCGAATTTCGCCTGGATCGACCCCTGGCTTATAAATAAAATAATATAATTTAAAAAATGTGACACTGCAAATTCAACGCGATGATATTCACACAAACATATTCAGAACTTTGTACATGGACACCACATTCCATTCCTGAACTTAAGTACTGATCAGTAAAAATCTAGACAATTACGTCATTTAACTTAGTAAAAAATGAAATTTTGTGTTTGAAAATGTACGTTTTAAAAATTATATCATTTTCATATGCAGAAGATTTAAGTTTTTTAATTTCAGAGTTAGTGGAATAAAAAACTTGGAAAATAAAATCATTTTCACGAAAACATACAGGAAAACATTACCGTAAAGCAATTGTTTTAAAATTCCTGAGTTTCATTAAATATTTATCATAATTAAATGGAAATGATGTAATTTTCAGAAATATATTATTTTGTTCATACCAAGGATATTTATATAAATAGCAGAAGTTCTGTCTATTTATGTGCAGGAGTAAGGGTCAGTGAGTATGACGTCATATTGACACAGGATTAGTAAAATACTTCATATTCATGGAGGAAAATTCATCTTTTGTTTTCCGAATAACGTCATTTTCCTCATCGGAAATATTTCGTTTTACATATCACTTCTTATGATAGATTATTTACTGTTATTTCATTTACAGAGATTACTTAATATTACTGCATAATTAAACACAATCATTGTAATATGTTTCATTTTTATGAAAATCATTGATATTTTTCTTATAAATATGACGACATTTGCTCTGATGGAATCTTGCTTTTGATTGGTGGGATGTAAAAGAGCAAATTAATTTTATGTCATAGAGGGAAAAATCTTAACCCGATTGCCACCATTTGGAAGGAATTTCATGAACTTTTAAAATTAAGATAAAAAATGGGAGTATTTAAAAAAAATAGCTTGTGCAGGCACATCTACAAATGAACAGCTTTCATTTAAAAAAAAAAATAATTATTGAAATTAGTGCACTAGAAAGTGCAGTGCAGATGGCTTAAAAAACAGCCTTCTATTTAAATATATAGATCGTACATCAAATTCCAGTTCTTGCATTGAACTATAGTAGCATCCCTGTTTTATTCTTCTTGCTGTCCTTTTTTTTAAGTGATTTCTTCTCTTCTTCAATCATTGCCGCTGTAAACTAACAACTACAGCACATAACATTCTTTTTACTCTAGCTCAAAAATTTAGTTCCAGCCATACCTTTTTAAAGCTCAGAGATTAAAAAAAAAATATATATATATATATATATATATATATTAGGGAAACAAAACAACAGATTAAATAAATACTAACGAAAATTCGAAAATTGCGGCAAATGACAGACAGCAAGCGCAATACGCCAAGTGAGCGATAAACGACTGCCTCTAGGAACCTGCTCACCAAGTTAGACGAATCTTTTTACGCTGCATTTAGCTACTCTTCATGACTGTTTCCTCCCTTTTGCTGCAGGTAAAGTTGCATGTTGCGCTTAAAAATGCGCGTATTTTCCGTGTCTGATTGAGCTTTGAGAAAGTCGTTTATTACAACCAACCAGGGAGTGGGGCCACGGCACGACCCCTGAGGCACTCAGACTTCAACGTAGTGCCTCCCTTTGTTGAGGATGATCGAACGGTACCATAGGTATTCCTCAATTTCCTCTGGGCGGTGTTTCTCGACACCGAGCTTCTTGCTGAAAGTGGTGGATATCAGTTCTTTGCACACAGTTGAACGCACTCTTGATATCTAACGAGAGAATACGTTTGAATTCTCCACCTCTTTTCAATTAGTCTATGAATTCCAACTCATTTTAGAGCGCATCGACCGTTCTGACACTCTTTCAAAAGCCGCACTGCCTTACGTCGCGAAAAATATTGGTTAAGTGGAACGTCAATCGGGTTGCGCACATCTTGCCTAAGACGTTCCCTAGGGTCGATAGTAGACAGGCTGGGCGGTAGAAACCAGGATATCTGTGGACCATTCCAGGTTTTGGAAAATACACAACAATTGCTCGTTTCTAAGTTCGTGGATAAAATGATGTTCCTAGACAGTGATTGTACTTGGCCAGTAACCATTTAGGATGAAACTAGAGGGCCTTACGGACGATCTCGATTCTGATCCAGTCGTGGCCGGGGGCCTTGTTAGGCGGCAGTGTCTCAACTGCAAACCCCAGATAATGGAGGGTGAACTAGCCGGTTCGTCGGTTCTATTGATTGCTACCTGAGAAGCATCGTCAGCCTGTAGAAAGTGATATTTCGCAAATTTGTTTCCTCTCATGTAGAGACTTTGTCTCCAAGGGGAGAATCAGCGTACTTGTCTACACTTGTCTGGTACCACTTTGACTACTTGTCCTAGCTTGTCTGCGATAAGTCCCTCAGAAATTAATTTCCTGAACAAGGCACGCTTCGTGTACAAGATCGCCCTCTTGTACTCTGCCCACTTCCGCTTTAAATGAACGCAAAGTCTCGCCTTCTTTGAAGACTCCAGAACTCGCTGAAAGAGTTGCCTCATCTCACGCAACTTGGATCCCTGGCGGTGTCCAACAACACGCTCATCTGAGCTCGGCAGATGTGCGTCTCATGTGCATACTACATGGTCTCGTCAAAGTTGACAACAAGTATTCAACTCCCTCGCCTGGGGTACCGTGGTCATACATAGTCAGATCTGCAGCTCGCAAATTGTGGAAGAACTTGTCAAAAATTTAGTCTGCCTAGGAATTTGGTCTGCCAAATCTCTAGGTCACCAACGCCAGTTGGCGCTCCTGAGAAGCCGAGAGGCTGATGTGCCTAAAAAGGTCCACTTCATGGTCGCTAAGTGACTCGATGTCAGAAATCGCCCAGTCGGTAATGTGCATGACACAAACCGGACTATCCATCCCTCGCCTTGCGATCCGCAAAATGTAGGGAGACTGTCCTGGTCGTTTATAATTGCGAGATTTGCGTTCGATGCGAAGACAAGCAGAGATTGTCCTCTTAGATCCGTGGGCCTATTTCCTCCAAATCATGGACTTTGCATTGAAATCGCACACCAAGATGACGTTGCCATTTAGATAGGCATTTAGCAGCGTGTATAGCGGTACGAGAACTATGTCAATGTCTTCGAAGTGTGCGCAGTAGCATGTAAGTACCAGCACGTTCTTGACCGACCACCAGCACTGAATAGCCACCGCATCAGGATGTCTAGTGACCGTACAAAACGATATGCGCCGAACAGGTTGAGGCGGTTTCATGGGCTACCTAGTTGCGATCAACTTAACGCCCAGGCGAATGAAAGTAAACTGTATTTTAAAGTGAGCCAGTGCGAAGAGTATAGAGATTACAAAATGTAATTAAAATAAGTTAATAAAAAAGAAGAAATTTAAGGAAAATCAAAAATTTTGAAAAGAAGGAATAGCTGCAGTAAAAATACTGCTGTTAAAGTGTTTAAAAATAGGGGTTGGACAAGTTCGAAAAAACAAAGCAAAATGCCAGCAAGGAAAAGGGGGCAAAGCTACAAATAAAAAAAAAGACACTTTTCAGTGACCATACAAAGTATAATAATTTAGAATTTTGTATAACAATTTTTTTTTCAAAAAAGGTAGAGAAAAAATTGAGATTTTAAAAATGACAGCCCAGAGGGCGCCGATTAGTCGGTGAGGTTAAACTCGTTAGCGAATATTTCAAGCTCATTGATGATAAGTCATCTTATCAATTGGGTTTTTGCATTTTTTGATTTTCTGAGCGATTTTTGAATGCTTTTGAGGAGTTTGGAAAGTTTAAGGATTTCTTTCAAGTCGTTGAAGGTTTGGAATATTTCATTTATGGGGTTCGGGTTAGGGGGTGGGGTATTTTGAGAAGTGCTCTCAGGGTTAGTGGAATCGGAGGGTTCCTGTATAGCGTCGTCAGTGACCTTTTAGGAGTTACTATTATTAGTCGTTTGTTTATCCAATAGGCTACCCTAAAGCGACTCCCTGCCGTGCTTACTTGCACCCATACCAAAGGAGTTCTTATTAAGTACGGATCCTTCGTACATATGGCTCATTCAGAGACACTGTGTCCAGATCCTCGAAACACGTATCGTGTGCGAGTTGTTTTGCCATTACCATGGCATTGCGGCAATTAAGATTGATAAGCTTCGGATTACTACCCATGTTTAAACTTCATTTATTGTTCTAACTCTATCTTATGAATAAAGCACTCTTTAGAACCTGCAACGTGACTAGTTAGAAATTTTTTCTGTCTGGTCTCCGTAGGTTCCTTTGCATACAATTTGGGCACACCGTCTCGCCGGAGAACTCCGAAGTTGTATAGTCCAAAAGCCTGCATCTCTCACATCGAGACGCATTTCGGCATACCTTCTGTGTGTGACCATAATTCCAACACTTATAAGTAATCAACGGTAGTCGATTTAATGGGAAGTTCGCCTGACACCAGCCCACATTTAATCTTCAAAGTCCTGCGAGTCACTCGTACGAAGCCTCATCTACCGTCAAGATAGAATTGCGACCTCGTTTTCCCGAGAACGTACTTCGCAGTTCGAGAGACGCGCCTTGTCGAGCATAATTCTGTTTAAAAACCGCTGATACTATCTAATCATCGGGCAGATTTGGATCGACGTTCTTTGGCGTCGTCGCGGTTTCGAGATCAAGAAATCATTCACCAGCTCCGTCTTTATTTCGGTCTCAAGCTTTACAAGGTCTGCAGTACTGTTCACGAGAAGGAGAACCCCTTTTCCAAAGATGACCCACATTCTTTTAATCACTATTTTGGTCTCTACATGGTTGATTTTGCTGGCTATTGGCTTTTGAGTAGCTTCAGAAGAGTCTGTAGCATGTTCAACTGCTCTCTTTGGTCGAACTAAGAGGAATAAATACTCTTTTTGTAGGACCTTAACCGTGGGTTTCGCCCCAAGCGTTTCGCCTGGGCCATCATCTTCATTGTCTTTTGCTGGGTGCAATTCTTTGGAGTGTGCGTTGTTAGAAGCATTTTGGCCATCCGCGTATCCTTCCCGCTGCACCTTCCACAGCCTCTTCTTTTTACTCTTAGAGATGAGTTCGGCTAGGTTTCTTTAGTCTTTTGGACGAATTTACTACCATGTATATCGGTCTGAATTTCTGATATCTCTTGGGGCACCTTGATCCTTAATCCATCGGAACGGGTTTCTGCCTCCTTCTGGGCCACATTATTCCTTTTATCAGTCTTTGAATGAGTTTATGATATCTGTCGAGTTATTTTTTCCCCGGTCCTTCGGAACGGATTTTTGCCACCTTCTTAGCAGCCTAACTCATCTTTCCAAACTTTGAAATGGATTGCGTTTCTGCTATCTCTCGAGCAGCCTTACTCCCCGATCCATCGTAACAGGTTTCTGCCGCTTTCTGAACAGCCTTACTCCTCTCTCGAAAATTTGGTACCCCCTCTGTCCGAACTTCAGGAATAGGGAGCTACCCGAGGCATGTTGCCTACGCCGATATCCCATCTGACAATCGGTAGGTCACATTTCCGTGCAAGAGAGCCAGCCAGGTATTCTGGCTGGAAACGAAGTTCATCAAAAGAACCACTAGTGCTCGAAAAACTTCCTTCTTCCCTTCATACAGCTTCCTTTCTTGCTCAAGCTTAGTGAGGAGCGTCGCACCTAAAGAGTGCATTTCCTCAACGAAAAAGGTGGAATGTTCTATCACCTCTTCAAGAGAGAGATGGGCAGAGTCCGTGCAAGAGAGCCAACCATGCATTCTGCCTGGAAACTAAGTTCATCAAAGGAACCACTAGTGCTCGAAAGACTTCCTTCTTCCCTTCGTACAGCTTCCTTTCTATCTCAAGCTTAGTGTGGAGCGCCGCACCTAAAGAGTGCATGTCCTCGACATAAAAGGCGGAATGCTCTACCATCTCTTCAAGAGAGAGGTGGGCAGAGTCCGACCTGCTCTCAATATGATAAAGTACTTCTGCCCTCTGATTGCTAACGATGTCAGGGGCTTTTAGGAGAAGAGTTGGATAACAGCACTTGAATTTTCACCGACACTACCTTCAAATCGATTCTGCACATCCAAATCACCCAAGTACTTAGTAGGGGTTCAATCATTTACCACTACTGATCCTAGCTTCTCCTTCGCAGTTTGGCAAAATCCAGCTCCGGGCTTTTCCGGGGACACATCATGTCGAGGTGTGGCGAAGAAGGTGGACTTCCCACTCTAAGAAGGGAGTTTTGCTCTTTCGAGCTGTCCGCCATTCACTCTGTGAAACCACTCGTGTAATAGTCTGTAGTCGTTCTAGGAACTCACAAGAACTGTGTTTTGAAAATGCACTCAGGGCAACTGTTTACAAAATAGCACAGATCGGAGCATGAGGTTGCTCTAAGCTGGGCGCGTCCCCTTGTGAAGAGCGTATAATAAAAAAAAAATCATGAGACTTGACTCAATTTTACGAAATTCATTGCGACAGTTTATTTAAGGATTGAACAGTCTGCTTGATGAAGAGCGTAGTGGATGACAATCTTTCTATCTCCAGTGACAATTGATCCGTGCGATGGAAGAAAAAAGACCTTCCCGCACATGAAATCATTACTCGTTGGCCATAGATTTTAGGTTGACGATACTTCTAGTCAATCTATTACCACTTGGATATCGTCAAAGCCGGCATCATTCTTCAATATGGCGATACAAAACCTTTTTTTCGTTAAGCTGAATGTCCCAATAGATGTAGCAATTATCTTGAAACATAGTTCAATGTATGTACGTCAGGGTACAATAAAGTATTTAGTTACATTACATTTCGCATTTTTTAATTAGCCAGAGGAACACCATTTTTGGACACCCGAAGTATTTATCGAGGTAATTTACTACTTTCTTTAAGTGGGAGTCATGTGTAGCACATGATTTGCTAGCAATCAAAATGTTGTCCAGGTATAGACAAAAAAATATGTTCAAAAAGGTCTTCATGTATAAATTTTTGGAATGTATGGTCCGTCCAAATTGCATTAACTCTTTCCGGTGCGGGGTAAGTCTGTTTTTAAAATGATGAAATTATGGACTGACACCAGAATTTAAAAAAGAATTCATTAGAGAATAAAAACTTGCTTATTTTCCCGTTCTTTATAAAATGAAAAATTTAATTAAATATTCTTTGTGCCGTTTGTCAGTTTTGGAATTAAAATTAGGTGTCCTTTTTTGTGGACACCGCCTGCTAAAAGGTTAAAACAAATTCAAATACTCAAGTTGTGTAGTAATGGCTATTTTGGCAGTGTTACTTGGGTGGAGAGATATGTGATGGAAAAGCTCTGGCAGTGTCAATTTTTAGAATATTTTGGTACCATGTAAATTGTGCACAAAATCTTGTATATGTGGAATAGGGACGTAACTTGAAGTGATATTTAGTTAAAGGCTTTATAATCATATATTGGATACAAATCATCGAAATTTTTAGATACAAATTGCAAAAGAAGACGCCCAATTGGATTTATTTGGCGATTTATCACCGGTTGGCGACGGAATGAAATTAACCCTTTCAGGGGCAAAGTACTTATGCTTCTAAACTGTTGAATCATTAAGTCACACCGGGATTTAACAACAAATTTATTTCCAAATAAGTAAAAGATTTTCTTCATGTATATTATAAAAGTAAAATTTGATTCCAAAATTCCGGTGTCATTGTGGCATTTGGGAATTAAAATTAAGTGGGATATATTATATCCCACCGCCCTTCAAGGGGTTAAAAAATACGCTTTTATGACAAATACTCTTTAAAGAAAACTTTTTCATACTGAACTTGTTTATGCATGTTTAACTTACATAATAAATAAATTTTTATAACTACAATTTTGTGTACACATTTATATGTATATATAATGGAATTTAACGATTGTATTTTACGATTTAAAACAAAATTTAAATTGATTAAAATTGTTTCAAGTTCAAAAATAAGCCCGATTCTTAACATTGTCAATTCAAGAAAGTTTTTGTTGTTATGGAAACAACGACTTTTTTGATATAGAAATGTATAATGAATCCGTTTGTCATCAGGCTTTTCCTTTTAAAATACATTTAAAAATTACTTGTACAACCGTTGAAGTCATTTAAATTAGAAAAAATCGTGGAATGGAGGCTAAATCAATAGGCAAAATTTCATTTAATCGGTAATAAATAGAGAATAAAACGTGAGTTATTTATTTAATCGGATTAAAAAAATATTTTTAATATTAATGCAAACGTACAGAGTTGAAAATATTGAACGCAAAATGCAAACGATTCTGAACAAGAGGGTATGATATCATGAGCCATAGAATTAACCTATTCGCATAATTTTTAAGCTTATGACAATTTTACGCTTTCAAATTTTACAAAAATCTCATAGACAGGTCTCATAACAAGAATTTCTTCAAACTCTTCGCTTATTTTAATATGCCTTTCAGATACATATATTTTTAAAATTTCGATTAACTAAAAGTGAAAATAAACATACAGATTCAATAACACACATAACTTAAATGTCAGCTTCGCTATAACATAAAATAGATATTTGCAGCTTCCAAAACAGAACATATTTTTCAGTGGTAAAAATAAATAACTGCAACAACAAGCAGCTTGTATATATTATACAAAAAATAATAAATATTTCATCGTTTAAGTTTAAATTCATTACATATTGCACATTCGAATAATCATTTTACAAGCAATTTAAAATGCATTAAAATCGTTTGCATTTGGCGAAGGAAAAATTTTGCTAGCCAAATCGTGTGTTTTTGCACCAAATATTCGAAAGTATTTTATTTTTTTTGCAGATTTTCTACTGGGATTCCGCAGCTAAATTTCACTGTTACTTTATTACATACATGTGTAGCTTCATTAGCATTTTTTTCAAAATTTTCTGAGTATGCGCTTTAAGGAGACCTTCCTTGAAAGTCCTGTTTCTACGGTGATTAGCCACTATATATGTAGTTTTATTATATGTCCGTCTGATGCAACGTCAGATGTTTTGTAAAGTTTATTAAATGTATAAAGTAATTTATTCGCCCACCTCAATTTTGTCATGTGCTATTTACTTAATTAATATCCAAATAATAAAAAAGAGACAAAAATGTAAATATAATGATCATTAACCCTTTGACTATACATTATACGTACCAGCGGACTACTTTTTATTCTATTCGTAATACTTTTTAAAAAATATCTCTGCCATACACCGATATTAGGACATTTTCAAGAGAAATTTAACACAAAGAAATTTTTTTGTAAATTTTGGTGCGATTGAATGCAAAAATAGTCACCTGCCCTGGTCCATAATCAAAGGGTTAAACAATGTGTTACTAAATGTTTATTCTACGACTGAGCTAAGTTTTCAAATTTAGAGATAAACTAAACTTTTGAACGAAAAGAATTTGCAAAAATTCAGATTTATTTTGAACATTTTAAAAAGTCTTGTGCTACCTGGGTATATAGTGGTTCAGCGAACGGGTCATCACACAAGAAATGTAAAAGTTGGATAATTAACAGAAGGTAAAAACATACTTTAATACACTCCTATAGAAATAGAAGTAACTTTATAGGCATTCTTTATACCACTTCCAAATTGACATTGCGGAAACGAACGATCGCCAGTGCCTAAATACTTTAGTTCCACTCATGTACCATAATGCTTCAATTCAATTCACTTTGAAGGTGCTTGTCGTCGCAATCCATCTTAATTAGCATTATAATTTTTATTTCGTTTAAGGACATAAATTACACTTGATTTCTTCCGCTCTTCTAATCCAATGCATGCATTCACAGTAGCGGCTTCACCGAAGAGTTTTTTACAAGTTAGATCCTACCATAAATTAAACATTTTAACATTCATATTTTATATTATTATATTCTTTGTATTCTTGGTAATTAATAAGAAATATTGATATCTCTTGAATTGTATTGAAAATATTTTTCTATTTATAGGTATATTCGCCTTACCACGTGCATCGCCTTTGTTACTAAGAAACCATAAGTAGCATAAAAATACAATAAAGAACATTGAATACTATAATAACTAGTACTAACATAAAGAAAAAACTACGAAAATGGTGAAGCGAGAACGTACTACACATTCCCTGTTCATTAATATTAGTCATTCCATGGCAAGTGACCTAAATTTGGGGGCGGTTCATGCTCCACGCCCTTCAATTTTTATGCAATCGCAAAAGAACATTTATATATATAGGTCTAAGTTGGACATCCACACACTGTCAGAGTCACAAGTGGTATAGTTGGACCACCAGGAGTCCTTCTGTAAAGTTCATTATTTCAGTCGCAGGAAAATGATCAAATCAAAGTTTGTCATCTTATTGCTCATGACACAAGAAACCGTATTTATTGAAAATATGTGATCTAGTACATTTTTTTGTGCTGAAAACATAATTACAGTATTAAAGATCCGAAATTAATACATTTATCATTGCTTGGCATCCAAGTATGTCATACAGCCTGTCATGATGGAATTGACACTTACTTTAACAAGTTGTAACTACAGAACAAAATAATTTAGATGTTTGCCACTTTACAAATTAATTACCTATGGATATGCCATAGAGCTGCTGAAGTAATTTCTCTCCTGTTTAAATATTCATTTATTTATTCACTTTTGCAATTCCATCCAAAAAATTTCATAAATTCACCACCACTTTGGTACAAGTCAAACAAAGCAAGGTTCAAAACATCTACTTTGTGTGAGATTCGCAATTATATCGGTTGTAGAAATTGATTTTAAAAATGTCTCTGGAAGTTGAAAATATTGAGAACACTACAGTACGGAAAGAATAACACAAAAGAAAATGAAATAAATTGGTCATTCCATGACCATTTAGTTATTCTGTCATTTCTACATTCCAGTTAAGACACTGGCCTCCTTGAAGTTATTGTGCACTAAATTGTTAATAACTTTCCCCCTTTTAATCCGATCTTCTTCGTTTTTGGGGCCCTTTTCTATTTAGTTATTTCCCCATTTCTACATTCCAGTTAAGACCCTGGTCCTTTGGGTCCCGATCCCATGAATTTTTCAACTCCCTATTTGTGTCACTCTCTTACTGCATAACTTAAAGTGGAGTCTTGGACTCCTCTCCATGTACCACCACCCTCACATTTTTATTGGGGCCCTAGGGCCCTTTTTTAAGCATTTTTTCCCTTTTTGATACATTTGTTTAAAATTTTATTCTAATGATTAATTCCTACTCTATGCTTAATTTTGACTTATTGAAGATCTGAAGCCCTAAGTACTAGGATCTTTTAACATGTTTTCATCTTAGGTCCCTGCTCTCAACTATCAGTTGCCTCTTTTTGGGCATCCTACTATAGCTTCCTTAAAAATTGTTTTATTCACTAGTTTTTTTATCTTCCTTGTTTTTGGGGCCTTTTCTCCATTTAGTTATTCCCCCATTTCTACATTCCAGTTAAGACTCTGGCCCCCTTGAACTTTATGTGCGATCTGCATTTCTCACCCCTTAATTTGTCTCCCTCTCAAAGCATACCTTTCGAGATTTTGATTCCTGTCCCCAGGCTACCACCCTCATATTTTTATTAGGGCACTAGGGCCCCTTTTAAGCATTTCTGTAAGATTTTATTCTAATGATTAATTCATATCCAATGCTTAATTTCGACTAATTGAAGATCTAAAGTGCTAAGTACTAGGACTTAAGATATTTTTATCTTAGGGCCCTGCTCAAAACTATCAGTTAGACCCCTACTATATATAGCTCCCTTAAAAATTGTCCGATTCACTAGCTTTTTTTTTTTCTGACAACTTCGTAGGTCCTCCAGCTACTACATGAACGACAAAAAAATTTCTTGGACTTTAGCTACCACCTATTTTTAATCTCCGTCTTGGGGCACTTAGTGCAACTTCTTTAAAAATTATCTGATTCTCTAGCAATTTTCTTTAACCCCTTGACTACCCATTTTTTTTTTGTGGGATATTTTAAATCTAATTTACCACAGGCTGCCATCTACCGAGCAAACAGTCAACTACAATCCCAAATGAACGTGAGAGACCAGGGGGACAAGCAGACATGGTTTTCCAAGCGTTTCTGACACTGCTGTGTCCAGTGGTAATTTTTAAAGTTGCACTGGGACATAGTGTCCCACTGGGAGTCTATGGGTTAACATAGTTCTAGGGTCCTCCAGCTACTTTATAAACTACTAAAAATTTCTATAGACCTCAGCTTACACCTTTGCTTAATATTAATCTTCTGTTTCGGCATCAACTACCGTTTACTCACTACAGCTGTAAAGTAAAAATTGGTAAAAAGATAAGTGGTTAACTTTAGAGGGAGGGGGAAGGAGGAGGATTTCATACGTAAATTAAATATAGCGTTAATTTTAAAAGTAATTATATACCGTTAATTTACAGGGGGGATTTTCTTGAGTTCTATGGGGACGATTTCAACGGGATTTGTTTCATTTAACTTAGCGTATGGTTTTACAGATTTTAGTTCCATCTTCCACCAGTAGGTGGTACATTCTTATCTCGGGTTGTATGGGCCCGATTACAACGAGGTTTGGCTCATTCAACTTGGTTTTCGATTGCCTTACAAATTTTAGTTCCAGTCTCCAGCGCTAGGAGGTGCATTCTTATCTCCGGTTCTATGGGATTGATTACTACAGGGTTTGGCTCATTCAAATTGGTTTACGATTGTCTCCTGCGTGTGCAGAGCACTTGTGGTATATGCTGCATTAGGCTTTGGGGTCCCGGAAACTAAGTATGTTCATTTGAAACAAAGTATGCTGCCGAAGGCAGTGGGGCTCCCGAAACTATATACATTTGAATGATTTTCCGAAGATATAAAACTATACAAACTTGAGTTTTAAGGTTATTATCATGGGCCCGGGCAATGCCTGGTGGGTCAGCTAGTAAAGAATAAATTTAGAAAGAAGTAGAGGGCAAGTACTCCAGCATATTGAGGAATTTGATGTAAAAATTATAAATTGAAGATAATTAAAATTTCCTTAAGTTTAAATAGATATTACAGTAATTATGTTATTTACATGTTAAAAATATGTGCATATATCCATTTAAGATTGAGGAATCTAGCAAATAATAGGTAATTAAAATAATATAATTCAGAAATCTTTCATCTCTTATTGGAAGATCTGATTATGTTTACCTTTCTATATCCCTTTTACGGGCAGAAAATGTCCCTAGTTCTAGCTGCTTCATATTTAAAATACCTTTATCATGGATAATAAAACCCTGTACCTAAAATAAGATTTTTCTACCAGTTTTCAGCATTTTGTATGTATTTCTAAATTGCAACAATTTTAAACTGTTTTCAATGCTTTTTAAAATCTTTAAAGCAATAGATATACTATTTTATTAAAGACTAATTGACCCGTCCAGTGTTGCCCGGGACCATAATAATATCCTCATACCTCAAGTTGGTATGATTTTATATCTTCGGAAAATTTTTCAAATGAACATAGCTTCGAAGGCCCCCACTGCCTTCGGCAGCGTAGAGTGTTTTATATGAATTTAGTTTCCAGGGCCCCAATGGCTTCGGCAGCGTTTAGTGTGTTCCCAACAAACCTCTTTCCATACGAATTTGTGACCTGCGTCCCCGCTGCCTAAGGTGGCGTATACCAGAAGTGTTCCCCATACGCCACTGACAATCGAAAACCAAGATGAATGAGCCAAACCTTGTTGTAATCGAGCTCATAGAACCAGAGATAAGAATGCGATCCCTGTCTGTGGAACTAAAATCTGTAAAACAATCGTAAACTATGTTGAATGAACCAATTTCCATTGAAATCAAGCCCATAGAATCGGAGAAAAGAATGAGCTGTTAATCTTCGAAAATGGTTATAACAAAAGTAAGATAAACCTTCATAATGTAGAAAGCAGCTGAATCGTAAGCTAAGTTGAATGAACCAAATCCCGTGGAAATCGGGCCCACAGAACCCGAGAACAGAATACACCGTTAATGTCTGAAAATGTTGGTAACTGAAGTCTAAGATAAACTTCCATAATACAAAAAGTAACTGGATCGCAAGCTAAGTTGAATGAAATTGGGCCCATAGAACCCGAGAAAAGAATATGCCCCTGGTCGGTAGAAGGTGCCCCTCCCCTTGTAAATTTAAAGCTTTACCTTTAACATTAACATGATATTTAATTTATGGATGAACCCTCCTTTCTCTAAAGTTAACCACTTAACTTTAACAGTAACGGGATTTTTAATTTACAGCTAGATTGAGTAAACGTAAGTTGATGTCGAAAACGAAGAGTAGTATTCGAAAAATGTGGTAGCTAGGGTCTAAGGAAATTTTATAGTAGCTTATAAAGTAGCAAGAGGACCCCAGAACTATATAAAGAAAATTGAAAGAGACTCTAATCATGTTTAAAGAAGCTGCACTAAGTCTCCAAGAAGGAGATTAATATTTAAAATAAGTCATAGTTTAGGTCTGATAATTTTTGTTGTTGTTCATATAGTAGCTACAGACCTAAGGAGTTGGAAAATAAAAGGTAGTAAATCGCACCATTTTTAAGGGAAGTATAGTAGGGGGTCCAAAAGGGACCAACTGTTAGTTGAGATTATGCTGCATTAGGCTTTGGGGTCCCGGAAACTAAGTATGTTCATTTGAAACAAAGTATGCTGCCGAAGGCAGTGGGGCTCCCGAAACTATATACATTTGAATGATTTTCCGAAGATATAAAACTATACAAACTTGAGTTTTAAGGTTATTATCATGGGCCCGGGCAATGCCTGGTGGGTCAGCTAGTAAAGAATAAATTTAGAAAGAAGTAGAGGGCAAGTACTCCAGCATATTGAGGAATTTGATGTAAAAATTATAAATTGAAGATAATTAAAATTTCCTTAAGTTTAAATAGATATTACAGTAATTATGTTATTTACATGTTAAAAATATGTGCATATATCCATTTAAGATTGAGGAATCTAGCAAATAATAGGTAATTAAAATAATATAATTCAGAAATCTTTCATCTCTTATTGGAAGATCTGATTATGTTTACCTTTCTATATCCCTTTTACGGGCAGAAAATGTCCCTAGTTCTAGCTGCTTCATATTTAAAATACCTTTATCATGGATAATAAAACCCTGTACCTAAAATAAGATTTTTCTACCAGTTTTCAGCATTTTGTATGTATTTCTAAATTGCAACAATTTTAAACTGTTTTCAATGCTTTTTAAAATCTTTAAAGCAATAGATATACTATTTTATTAAAGACTAATTGACCCGTCCAGTGTTGCCCGGGACCATAATAATATCCTCATACCTCAAGTTGGTATGATTTTATATCTTCGGAAAATTTTTCAAATGAACATAGCTTCGAAGGCCCCCACTGCCTTCGGCAGCGTAGAGTGTTTTATATGAATTTAGTTTCCAGGGCCCCAATGGCTTCGGCAGCGTTTAGTGTGTTCCCAACAAACCTCTTTCCATACGAATTTGTGACCTGCGTCCCTGCTGCCTAAGGTGGCGTATACCAGAAGTGTTCCCCATACGCCACTGACAATCGAAAACCAAGATGAATGAGCCAAACCTTGTTGTAATCGAGCTCATAGAACCAGAGATAAGAATGCGATCCCTGTCTGTGGAACTAAAATCTGTAAAACAATCGTAAACTATGTTGAATGAACCAATTTCCATTGAAATCAAGCCCATAGAATCGGAGAAAAGAATGAGCTGTTAATCTTCGAAAATGGTTATAACAAAAGTAAGATAAACCTTCATAATGTAGAAAGCAGCTGAATCGTAAGCTAAGTTGAATGAACCAAATCCCGTGGAAATCGGGCCCACAGAACCCGAGAACAGAATACACCGTTAATGTCTGAAAATGTTGGTAACTGAAGTCTAAGATAAACTTCCATAATACAAAAAGTAACTGGATCGCAAGCTAAGTTGAATGAAATTGGGCCCATAGAACCCGAGAAAAGAATATGCCCCTGGTCGGTAGAAGGTGCCCCTCCCCTTGTAAATTTAAAGCTTTACCTTTAACATTAACATGATATTTAATTTATGGATGAACCCTCCTTTCTCTAAAGTTAACCACTTAACTTTAACAGTAACGGGATTTTTAATTTACAGCTAGATTGAGTAAACGTAAGTTGATGTCGAAAACGAAGAGTAGTATTCGAAAAATGTGGTAGCTAGGGTCTAAGGAAATTTTATAGTAGCTTATAAAGTAGCAAGAGGACCCCAGAACTATATAAAGAAAATTGAAAGAGACTCTAATCATGTTTAAAGAAGCTGCACTAAGTCTCCAAGAAGGAGATTAATATTTAAAATAGGTCATAGTTTAGGTCTGATAATTTTTGTTGTTGTTCATATAGTAGCTACAGACCTAAGGAGTTGGAAAATAAAAGGTAGTAAATCGCACCATTTTTAAGGGAAGTATAGTAGGGGGTCCAAAAGGGACCAACTGTTAGTTGAGATTATGCTGCATTAGGCTTTGGGGTCCCGGAAACTAAGTATGTTCATTTGAAACAAAGTATGCTGCCGAAGGCAGTGGGGCTCCCGAAACTATATACATTTGAATGATTTTCCGAAGATATAAAACTATACAAACTTGAGTTTTAAGGTTATTATCATGGGCCCGGGCAATGCCTGGTGGGTCAGCTAGTAAAGAATAAATTTAGAAAGAAGTAGAGGGCAAGTACTCCAGCATATTGAGGAATTTGATGTAAAAATTATAAATTGAAGATAATTAAAATTTCCTTAAGTTTAAATAGATATTACAGTAATTATGTTATTTACATGTTAAAAATATGTGCATATATCCATTTAAGATTGAGGAATCTAGCAAATAATAGGTAATTAAAATAATATAATTCAGAAATCTTTCATCTCTTATTGGAAGATCTGATTATGTTTACCTTTCTATATCCCTTTTACGGGCAGAAAATGTCCCTAGTTCTAGCTGCTTCATATTTAAAATACCTTTATCATGGATAATAAAACCCTGTACCTAAAATAAGATTTTTCTACCAGTTTTCAGCATTTTGTATGTATTTCTAAATTGCAACAATTTTAAACTGTTTTCAATGCTTTTTAAAATCTTTAAAGCAATAGATATACTATTTTATTAAAGACTAATTGACCCGTCCAGTGTTGCCCGGGACCATAATAATATCCTCATACCTCAAGTTGGTATGATTTTATATCTTCGGAAAATTTTTCAAATGAACATAGCTTCGAAGGCCCCCACTGCCTTCGGCAGCGTAGAGTGTTTTATATGAATTTAGTTTCCAGGGCCCCAATGGCTTCGGCAGCGTTTAGTGTGTTCCCAACAAACCTCTTTCCATACGAATTTGTGACCTGCGTCCCTGCTGCCTAAGGTGGCGTATACCAGAAGTGTTCCCCATACGCCACTGACAATCGAAAACCAAGATGAATGAGCCAAACCTTGTTGTAATCGAGCTCATAGAACCAGAGATAAGAATGCGATCCCTGTCTGTGGAACTAAAATCTGTAAAACAATCGTAAACTATGTTGAATGAACCAATTTCCATTGAAATCAAGCCCATAGAATCGGAGAAAAGAATGAGCTGTTAATCTTCGAAAATGGTTATAACAAAAGTAAGATAAACCTTCATAATGTAGAAAGCAGCTGAATCGTAAGCTAAGTTGAATGAACCAAATCCCGTGGAAATCGGGCCCACAGAACCCGAGAACAGAATACACCGTTAATGTCTGAAAATGTTGGTAACTGAAGTCTAAGATAAACTTCCATAATACAAAAAGTAACTGGATCGCAAGCTAAGTTGAATGAAATTGGGCCCATAGAACCCGAGAAAAGAATATGCCCCTGGTCGGTAGAAGGTGCCCCTCCCCTTGTAAATTTAAAGCTTTACCTTTAACATTAACATGATATTTAATTTATGGATGAACCCTCCTTTCTCTAAAGTTAACCACTTAACTTTAACAGTAACGGGATTTTTAATTTACAGCTAGATTGAGTAAACGTAAGTTGATGTCGAAAACGAAGAGTAGTATTCGAAAAATGTGGTAGCTAGGGTCTAAGGAAATTTTATAGTAGCTTATAAAGTAGCAAGAGGACCCCAGAACTATATAAAGAAAATTGAAAGAGACTCTAATCATGTTTAAAGAAGCTGCACTAAGTCTCCAAGAAGGAGATTAATATTTAAAATAGGTCATAGTTTAGGTCTGATAATTTTTGTTGTTGTTCATATAGTAGCTACAGACCTAAGGAGTTGGAAAATAAAAGGTAGTAAATCGCACCATTTTTAAGGGAAGTATAGTAGGGGGTCCAAAAGGGACCAACTGTTAGTTGAGAGCAGTTTCCTAAGGTGAAAACATGTTAAAAGGTCATACTCGAAATTAAGCATAGGATATGAATTAATCATTAGAATAAAATTTTAAAGAAATGCACCAAAAATGAGAGAAAATGCTTAAAAATGGCCCAAGGGCATCAATAAAAATATGAGGGTGTTGGCTTGGGGAGAGTAGTCCAAGACTCGACTTTACAGTTATGCAGTGAGACGGTGACAGAATTAGGGTGTGTGAAAAATGCATGGTGCACAAAATGTTCAAGGGGGCCTCGGGATCTTAACTGAAATGTAGAAATAGGGGAAGATCTGATAGCCCCGGACACTTGGATAAATTGCAAATAAAAAACAAATGAATGAAATTTCTGTCTTTATTTTATACTTAAAATAAATTTACAAACTTCTTTAATGATTTTAATTAAACATTGCTAATAATATCGAATTATTTAACGAAATATACTGAAAATAGTTTGTGAAATTAGTTATAATAGTTTTTGGTGTCACATGAAATGGCGGGTAGCTCCGGACATATTAATCAATGGTGTCCCAACCATTTTTTGGCCTTCCAAACATCAGAATTACAATAAAAATCCGATGCATCTATATAAACACAATCTTAATGTCTAATAAAGATCATCTAAAATAAGATCTAATTAATCTTTCTTAATAACCTGCAATAAAGTTTGACAGGAGCAACAAAATTTTATTGACGAAAACAAAACACTCACTCACGACTAACTTACTCGGCGCCCACATTGCAATTAAACTGCATTTGTTTCAACTCTAGAGGGCATTCATTTATAATAACTCTTTATTTACACAACACTTTGAATTTCTTAGAAATTGAAATGTCTGCGGTTTTAATTTCCGACTTTCCCCTAACTAAATAGAGAAAGTGAAGTAGATTGGATTAAAAGGGGACAAGCTATTACAATTTAGGGTACAAATACTTCAAGGAGCCCCAAGGGCCCAGGGTCTTATAAAATTAAATATCTGAGCCTCAGGTGCATGAGGACCTGTCTTGGACTATCCTCACCCAAATTTGCAGACTTCTATGTACAATAGATTTTGCTAGCTATCGCACGCACATGAACACACAGAGTGAAACTTTCTTTTATTAGTATAGATTATGCGAGCAAGAGGGGGCTCAAGATAATGCAAGAGAGGAGGAGTGGGGGGAGGCATCGGCTCAACCTCCCCATATCTTGTTATACCCCTGACACTTATGATCAGTGGAAAAAAGTTTTTTTTGAAATTTTTGTTATCAAACTGCCCCAAAATTGACCCGACCCAACTACCAATTTTATCAGTCAAACAATACTATTAAATTCATCAGACATCAAAATTCCCACACGGTTATGGTTTGCAGTGGGATTTCTTAAATTTTATGGCTTGCTTTTGTTGTTATTGGTAAAGTAATCACAATCAATCATCAAACGTACCATTAAAATGTTTTGGGTGGTTTTTTGCTTTCCTGCCCCAAGAGCACTTCGCAAATGAAAACAGCAAGATATCGATTCACCAATTACATTAATTGTCTATGTAATAACTATTTTCAGCAATTCGGAATCTTTCTTTTCAAAACCTATTTTTTAGTAGGTAACCAGTTATTCTAATTGCAAACACAAGATTTAAAAAATCAAAATTTAAAAGCTAGTTTTTAAAAATCATATATGTATGCATATATATATATATATATATATATATATATATATATATATATATATATATATATATATATATACATATACATACATATTTTATATATATATATAGTAATTATTAGAATAGAAAAATTGCAGTTTAAAGAAATAATTAAAATAGCATATTTTAATTTTATGTAACATACTTTAATTTATTTCACTTTGAAAAATAGGAGTTCATTCATATAAAAAACTGTAAATAATTTTAAAAGGCAGCAACATTTTGTGGTCTATAGAAATACAAAATGTGTATATTTTTTTCTTCTTTTTACTTTTTATAAAATCTATAAAAATTTTAAATTTCATAAGTACATATATATATATATATATATATATCGGCAGAAACATATTTTATTTACAGTTTTCATAAATCTCAATAATTATACATATTTTTTTTCAATTATGGCTCGAAAATAATTGATAAATATTTTTATTGCAAAAAATAGACGTTTCCTTAGGCCTCAAACCCAGGAAAAAATTCCAATAAGCTACCAAACACTCTGCTGGAGTAATTTATCTAATTATACATTGTTGCATAAATTGTAAGGCTTGCTTTTTCAAACTCCCTGACCATTGCACTTTATATGGCTTCCATATATTTCTCAACTGACTATACCCTATCGACTCACAATGACTCAGTGCATTCTCCATTTCTGATATTGGAACCTCCCCTTGTTCGTCGGAATTAGTGAAAGTCTATCTGATTAAAATTTAAATTAACATATTTTATATTCAAGCAAACTATTTCTCAACAGACAATGTTTTAATGTATTCAAATTCCTTTGAACATTAGTGCATAACTATTTGTGTTACTGAGGTCATTTTTGATAGGCATTATGTTGTCATACTACTTAATAATATATTTACTTTTTATAGGTATCCGAGAATTTTTGTGGAATGTGAACATGGACAAACATTAAACACTGTTCAAGTAGCATTCTAAAATTTGCTAAGTACAAAAACATATAATAATATTAAAATGTTCTTCATTTAATAATTACTCAAAGATAATAATGTGATCAAAATCTGTGGTGCAGCCCTGTAAAAGCAGGTCAATCATTTATTCTTTGCACCAAATATGAGCTAAGATATTTTATTTATTTTTTGATAATATATAAATAATTAATTTAAAATTTTATTTGCCATGTTTACTAGAATAATAAATGAAGATATAGATACACTAACTTCTATATTTGTATCCTATGTTACAGAGTTCTATTTTTGTTTTGCAACATATGTAACTTGTACAAAAATATATATTAACAATTATTTTGAAATTTTGCACTTGCTAAAGCATAGATTAATGGTCTAGCTATTCTTTGGATAAATAAAACTACAATAGGTTTAAAGTAGATTAATTAATCTTTTTGATGCAGGACAAGAATAGGTACAAAGAAGAGTTGATTGACCCAAGTACTATATGGACTATTTGTAATGGGGAACTTACTATAGCCAACTTCAGCAACATATCTAAGTTCCATAGCTAACTTTTTTTAACAAAAGAAACTGACTGATTAGCTAGAACACACTAAAATCAAATACTTTCTACTATGTTGGAAAGAACTAAACATTTGCTACTATACTATCTTTAAAACTTCCAAAATTATTAACAGAATTTATTCAGTCTAATGTGCCATTTCACTTTGAATGCAAGCTAATTAGTGATGCTAAGCAATAACAAAAGAAACAGTTCGTTTTCTTTTAAACTGCAGTATTTTTAACATAGCATAAATTAGGTTTGATGAACAAATTCAGAGAGCATAAAATACCCAAGGCAAAGTTCTGAAAAAAAAAAAACTCATAAACATCTCCCACTACATTGCATTGTATAAAACTGACACAATATCAATTAGTTGGGAATAAGGTATGCTATCAACTTGTCAGTGATTTTGACCAAAGACTGTTTTCCTCATCTTTTGAAAAAAATGTATTTATAATAATGGTGAAAAAAATATCAAGAAAAACTTGAAGAGTGGTTTTAGAGCAGCAAGAATTGCACTCTTGGACCAGCAGGTTGTTCTACAGGTTTGTTCCAGCAAGTAAGAGGTGCTCTGCAAAGAAAGATAACAGTAGGACCTTGATTCTAGTAATAATTTGGTTCAAAGATTTGAAAACTATCTATGACAAAGTAGCAAAAAAGAGACAACCCACAAGAAAATGAAGAAAAACAGGAATTAAACAGGGGGGGGGGGGGCAGCAAATATTTAAAAATTACAGGGAGAAATTTTAGGGATTAGACAATGAAATTTTAGGGCTAATTTACATCCACCATCCCAGTGATTTTTCACTGCACTTGTATTATAATTTAAGAAACACAGGAAATAAATTCTTAGAAAATTCTTGATTGTTTTTTTTTCATGTTCAAAATTTTAAGGTAAACATTTAAATGTTCTAAAAATGTCTCATACAGAGCAAATAATAGTAACAACAATGAAGTAAAAAAATGGCTCAGTTATCTTAATTTTTCTATATATAACAGCTTTACAAGATGTTTCTTTAATAAATCTTATATGATTTCTTGCAATCTTGTTTGCATTTTTGTATATTTGAATGAAAAACAAAATTACTTAAATTTGGCTAAGGCTAAATGTATTCCTTGCTAAATTTTTAACATCTCAAAGACACAGTTAAATGAAATACAAAGAATACTCAATTGTTAAAAAAAAAAAAAAAAGACAAAGAAATAATCATAATATGCTGTACTGTACCAGAGAAAATAAGTCTCGACATTTTATTTTGTTTCACATTTAATTCTCTTCATCAAAAGTTGGGCTTTCCCTATTTCAATTACTTAGAGGATAAATGTATTTCTTGCTAAATTTTTAACATATCAAAGGCATAGTTAAATGAAACACAAAGAATATTGAATTGTTTAAAAATAAATAAAATACTGTATTGTATCATAGAAAATAAATTTTGATTTTATTTAGTTTCACATTTAATTCTCTTCTTCAAAATCTGGGCATTCTCTATTTCAATCTCTGATAATTTTGTTTATAATTATTTAAGCTGTTCAGTTGCTTGATAAATGTGATGAAACTGTTGTTTCAACATTATTTTTTTCACTGATACTTTTTGATAATATTTCTGTTCCCTCAGCTATTAATCTCAGGATTAATTTCATTTACTTTCACATCCATATCATATTTTCTTTTTAGCTTCATTTGCCTTTATCTTTTCCTTTTTCTCTTTTGTTAGCTTTTCTTCTTTTTCTTTCTGGTTTTCCATGTACTGCTGACAAACTTCATGTGAATTCTTGTAATAGGTACTTTACTCACACCTCCATAATTTTTAACAGCATCTTTTACAAATCTCAAACTTTTATTGTATGTTCATTGAAACCACCTTTTAGCATACAATTGTTTATAGAAAATCCATCAAGCTCTTTTTCTAGCCAAATATCTTGAAATTTAGCTTTTAAGTGCAGCATTTTCTTTCATTTTTGACCACGTTTGAAAAATCACTATGCAAGTTCAATATATAACTACACATCAAAAACACACTGTTAAATAAATATGCAGAAAAACATAAACACGTTGATGCTGAGAAAGAACAGATCAACCTGGGATGAACTTTATTTATCGTGTTCTTTACACTAGAAAAGGCGTTCTTTAAAACCAGAAAATAGAAATTTTTAAACCATTGGACGTGCAAAAGTTACATCTTTGCTAGTACACAGCCACTTACTTTTGAACAACCAATGAAAATCCCTAACAAGAATCAGCTTTCGCGATCACAATACAAAGCAAAACTAACTTTGTTTACCAGTCATTTGTAAGCAGAAATAGTTATCGGAAGTAAATTTTAGTGAAACAAAAAAAAGTTTAGGAATTATAGGGCAAATGTGATCCCTGATTAAATGTCCTGGCAGGGAGAGGATGAAGGGGGCTGGTTGAGGGTGATAGTTGAGGATGTAAGAGAAGAAAACTGTGTTGATGATCCCCAACTGTTCACTTTTAAAAGGGTTAAGAAGAGGAGTATTGAAATCAGAGTTCATGACCATTCACTGCCAGATTCAGATTTGATGTTGAGGGATATTACTGATACTTACTTTGACTCAATACAAACACAAATGCTGAAGAAATTCCTATTGTGCCAAAGAAACACTCTGTGCAAATGGAGGAGCTCAAACTGCATGTTATTGTTTGACCTTTCTTACTGTCTTCACTGAAGACAAATCCAAACAGTTCTATAGTATAATCAGAGAAATGATATCAAGTGAAGACAAGTGAGTAAAATATAAAGATCAAGATCATCAAAAAATGATTATGGTTTCCCACTGTAGATGATGGGATGGAAGTGGGCATTAAAAAAATTATTGCTATTAAACAATTTATTAAAGGTTTTAGGGAACATTATACATTTCCTTTTAAACTTCATAATTAATATTTCAGTCTGATTGAAGATGAATGCATGCATTCCACTGATTTATGTAAACTTGGTGTTAAGAACTTAGTACTTATACAAACATGTGTATGACTTTTGTCAGCTCACAGCATTCTAAATTGAGACAAATATTGATTTTATACCTGTGGCTCAAGTAACCAAATCAGTAGAATAATTTGAGCCAATCAGCTTTGTTTATATATCTGTATACACAGTATTTTTTTCCCCTTATATGTACATATAAAGTAGAATGCAAATTTTAGAGCACTCAAACTTTATGATTCCCAAGTGATAAGTGTTTGGAATTTTGAAAGTGAACTGAAGTAACCTCTGATTACCCAGTACACTAAAAACAATTTATTTTAGTACTAAACAATTTATTACTATAAATACTCGATATTAATATCAAATTTCAATTCGGAGAGAACCCCCTGAGGGTTTTTTTTTATTATAAAATAATAGGAATTTCATAACAATTTGAATTTTGGCTAATTTGAAGGTGTAAAATATTTTTATTGTGTCAAATTTAGAGAATACAAGAAAAATTTAAAAGTTTGTGCTCATTTTTAAAATGTTAATTAAAAGTAGGCATTATTGATTATTCCAATCAGTTGGTACCCATTGTATTTTTCTACTATTATTTGTGAAAGAATTAGTAGGAGTTGTTTACTTTCTCCCCTGAATATATTTTAAAATTCTACCAAAGAACAATTGGTTCTATTTGTAATTGCATTCATAACAATGACAGTATTTTCATTTTTTTTTTTCAAGTTACAAATTCTTGTTAAATTAATTGAAGGACTAGAAAATATCAGACCTATGTATTTGAAATAAAATTGAAACGTTAAAACACTCCTCTAAACAAAAAGGTTTAAAAATATTAGATATACAATTAAAGTATAAGAAAATAATTAACTTAGCTTGATTTTTCTTTTGTGTTTTTTTCTTCACACTTTATTTTTGCTACCCTTCCCTTTTTTAATCATAAGATTTCAATATCTGATAAAAAAAGTTTTAATTAATCATTCATTTAGTACAGTTTCCCTATCACTGAAAAATTTTAAACATGAATAAGATTTGAGGGACAAGAAATTTAATAAATTAAATCAATAAGAAAAAAAAACCCCTACAAGATTTGAATTAACATTATATACTTCACTAAAAATCCTTATATAACACTTTTTATTATTATTATTGACACAGGATTATTCAGCTGAGGAAAGTACAGTTATGTATTAGAAATATTTAAACTATTAATCTAACTTCAATACAAATTTAGTTTAGACTAAAATGTTAAAATGTCCTAAAACATAAATAAAGTGTGTATTTATTTTAAAGGCGAGAAGCAATTAGATTTTTTATTAAGTTAATCACAAAGTTTTAATTGTGCTGTAATTTAAATTTTTATTTCACATTATTTAAATTTACTTAAATGGAAGAATTGATGAAGGTTACTATTTTTCTTTAAAAATTTTACACTAAATCAATTGCAATTAAAAAGTAAGCACTACATGTATGTAAAATCAGAATAAAATTTATTACATAATTAAAAAAATATATTTATAACATACATTAACAACATCAATACTGTTATTTAAAATTATTTAGAAAAGCATATTATTTACAGAAGCATTTCAGAGATAACATGCAGAAAAATGCTGCTTTTTTTAGATTATTCATAAAAACATTTTAAAGATAACATATATTAGTTTTTCACACATGTGATTTCATTTTAACTATATATATATATATATATATATATATATATATATATATATATATATATATATATTTTTTTTAATATTACACTTTGGATACATATCACAGTTTTTACAATCCATCCTCATTGTGTACTGTAGAAAGGAACTAAAAAACCAATGGCTATATTTTCAGTTCTGACTAATGCAAGAGAAAAAATATATAATAAATGTTTTTATATTTATTTTGTCAGAAGGGGTCATTTACATTTAAAATTTTAAACACAACTTAAAGTTTAATAGCAACACCATAATTTTATGCATATTTAAATTCAGTGTACCAAAAAAACATGGAAACACAACTTTTCATTAATTTGGAATGATTAGTTAGTGAGATATAAATTTCTAGGAAAATAATTCTATCAAATGCTAAAAAGGAGACACAATAATTTATATAGTATTTGATTCATTTTTTTTATAGGATACTTTGTAAAAGCACAAACATAATGTGTGTAAATATTTCAGATTTTTTTTAATATTAATTATCCATTAATGGAGATATTATTAAAAAGTCATAAGTTGAAAGCAAGTACTTTTTTCAGTACCATTAAAATCCACTTGGCCAATAAAACTCAAAAATAAATTTTTGACCAATTTTGGCAGATGGTTGTGAAGTTACAGAATACATAAAATCAGCAACTTTAAGAGATCACACTTTAGATTAAAGTTAAAAACTCTTTTCCAGCCATCTCAATTATGCTAATTACTAACAAAGTGTTGATATGCTTATGGATTTTGAGCTGAACATTGTTACTTTCATTAAAAAGCAATTGTTATATTCCTATATTAAAATAGTACCTGCAATATCATCCACTCGTAAAAATGAACTTCTTAATATTGAAATAGAACCCATATTGAGTGTGCTTTTCAAAATAAAGCAATAAAAATCCACATTTAGAGTAAATGTTGCATAAAAAATCCAATCAATAAATACATGGTCTATTTTGACATTTAAATGTTGAAACAGAAATAAGTATGTATATGGTCCTTCACAAAAACTTAACTATAGAAGTAGGAGAAAGAATAAAACAATTTATGCAAACAGCTTCATCCAACATATTTTAAAACGGACTTATTTCTTGAATTCTTCTTTTTTGTGTACTGTGCTTGAATAATTAGGTATCCTTATCATGGAGTAAATGTCCCAGTTTTTAAGTTGCAGGGACAAAAACACCTACTGTGCTCCACATCATAAAAGTAGTTAACTGGGAAAAAAAAAAAGAGTAAAAATGAAGTTATAAAAAACAATGAAAATGAGATTAATATATACATCATATATTCTAATACGAGCAAATCTTGTGTGTGCATGTGTGAGTGTGGTTATATATGCAAATTTTATCTTAAAAACGGCTCTAACTATTTTGACAAAATTTTGTATCTTACCATTTTGGGACACCAGAAAACCATTGGGCTAAGTCACATGTTTGAGAAAATTCAATTAGTGGGTCATTTTGGGTCACCATGGGTCAGGGTCAAGCTAATTGTATCTAAAAAATGGTTCAAACGATTTTGACTAAATTTTGTATCCTACCATTTTTGGACATGAGAAGACTATTGGGTTGGGTCACATGTTTGACAACTTTTGATTAGTGGGTCATTTTTGAGTTAATGTGGGTCAAGTTAATTTTATCTAAAAAACGGCTATAACGATTTTAATTAAATTTTGTATCCTACGAGTTTTGGGCATGAGAAAATCATTGGGCTAGGTCACATGTTCAAGAAAATTCAATTACTGGGTCAGTTTTGGGTCAAGCTAATTTTATCTAAAAAACTGCTCAGACTATTTAGACTAAATTTTGCATTCTATGGTTTTCGGGCATGAGAAGACTGTTGGGCTAGGTCACATGCTCGAGAAAATTTGATTAGTGGCTCATTCTGGTTCAAGCTATTTTTATCTTAAAAACAGACAGAGGATTTGAACTAAATTTAGTATCTTACAGTTTTAGGGAACAAAAAGACTATTGGGCTAGGTCACATGTTCGAGAAATTTGTATTAGTGGGTCATTTTGGTTGTGGGTTATTATGGGCCAAGCTATTTTTATCTTAAAAATGGCTCAGACAATTTTAAATAAATTTTGTATCCTATGGTTTTGGGACACAAGAAAATCATTGGGCTAGGTCACATGCTTGAGAAAATCCAATTAGTGTGTCATTTTTGGGTCACTGTGGGTCAAGCTAATTTTATCTAACGGCTCAGACTATTTCGAGTAAATTTTGCATCCTATGGCTTTCGGGCATGAGAAGACAATTGGACCTGGTCACATGTTCGAGAAAATTTTATTAGTGGGTCATTTTGTTCATGGGTGATGATATTTGAACTCAAAGCTAATTTTGACCAAGCATAGCTCGGTCTTCCCTGCTCATATGTATTATAAAGATTTTTAAAAAATAATAATAATTGAAAGCTCATTTATCAAGATAAGAAGTATGCATTTCATAAAATATAATTTTTTTTAAATAAAGAAATCAACTTACTAAAAGAATTTTCCATTATTCCTACATAAACTAACTAACAACAGTAAACACCTAAATGAATTATTTACAAAAATACCACAGTAATAAAATTAATTTTCTAAAACTATCTACTAATTTTCAAATTTTACATAGAATTAAGGAATTAAATTTAGCAGAAAAGCAATAATTAAAAAAAAACATGTTTTACATATGATGATGTTGAACTTTACCTAAAATTTTGAGGCTAAGAACATTTTTAATAACCAAAATTTTATCTACTACATATTTGGAATATGTCCTAATAAAAAGAAACTATTAGTAAACAAAAAATAACATGTATTATTAAAAATATTGTGATGCCTTATATAATACAGGGTGGTCCAAAATTATTGAGCACATATGTTTGAAAAAAAAAAAAAAAGAACAAAATGAGATATACATATTTATTGTTTTCTTGGAAAGACAATTTTAAACAGTTTTACACAACAACATTTTAAACATTAAATAAGTTTCACATAAGCTGGTAGATGGCTCAACGGCATTGCATAGGGAAAATTTACTGATTGTGTCAGTCTGCAAATGACTACCATACAGGAAAATGCAATGTGCGGTTTGTGGTTCCAAGAAAGCAAATCCATTGTAATTGTTCAGAGACATTTTCATTTAGAATACTCAAATCGTCGTCCTCCAAGTAAGAACTCTATAAAATGTTGGTACCAACAGCTTAAGAGCCTACATCAGTCACGCGAAAAAATGCACAAAATAATGTTAAGTCTATGGGAAGGTTCTTGTGCAATTTCTCGCTCGCATTCTAATATTTTTAAATGATTTTTTTGGCATAGGATAGCTGAGGCCGATCCCTATCGTTGTTAGGTTTTACTTTTTTGACTTTGGTTACAGTTTTTTTATAAGCGAACATTTTCAATTTCAGAACCGGTTGGAACCGATTCTGAAAGTGAAAGTACCTTTATATAAAAAACTGAAACCAAAATCGAAGAAGTAAAAACTAACAATGTTAGGGATCGGCCTCAGCTATCTTATGCAAAAAAATCATTTAAAAATATTAAAATGCGATTGAGAAATTGCGCAAGAACCTTCCCATAGACTTTAGCTTGTGCGTTTCTTCGCGTGACTAGCATAGGCTCTTAAGGAGACAGGAAATGTAGAACATAGAAAAGGCACTGGTGGAGCTCATGTGGAACTTATTTAATGTTTAAAATGTTGTTGTGTAAAACTGTTTTAAATTGTCTTTCCAAGAAAACAATAAATAAGCATGTACCTCATTTTGTTCTTTTTTTTTAAACATGAATGCACTCAATAATTATGGACCACACTGTAGATACCTAACACGTAAAATGTAGAATAAATCGTAAAAAAAAAAAATTCTAAAAAAATAAAATGAATTTCATTAATGCCATGTAAAACACCATAAAGTGAAGAAATAATACATCTAAAATAACTGCATGTTTCCTGGATATATTGCATAAATGCATGCATCAATTTAAAAGCTTTCCATATTAAGGCAGCACTCAAATCCAAACTCACTACTTTCTGACACATTACAAATCTACCAAACATTCTTTCCCTTATCGCAAGGAGTAAAACAATGTGTTTCATTTCCATATACAATTAAGACATCTTACAAAAAAATTCCGTCGAAAATGGCATTTTGAATCACTGACATGACAGTCATGGACAAATGCTCATCTATCAACAATCCTTTATAATCCAAGGTTTCATTTACACAAGGACAAACAAGGTAACTGTTTGCTCCAAGTCCCCAAAGTAAAATGCAAAAAATTGGTGCTTGAGATGTTTACAGGTATTATTTTATTAAATGAATACTAATTGAGGTTCTAAAATTGTCAAGGGACCTTCTCATGTGAATCTTTGTTGCAGGGCCACAAGTGTGGTTAGTCAGGCACTGCTGCTAAGATAAGTGATGTATTGCATTTGTCGATAAATACACAAACACTGGTATTGATTGTTTGGCACGTGAATAGGGTACATGGAGTTTTCACGCAAGTAGAAATGCATTTGTATATACTTAAAATTGATTTACGATGTTGAGTGGGAAAAATAAAAATAATAAGAACACTCTTAACCCCTTAATTCTCACATCCATGATATTCATGGGTTGTGTAAGCTACTTTTTTAAAATTCAGATTGTTTGATTCCCATCAGTTTTTTAAAACAGTGCAATTGGCTTTATACTCTCATTGTTTTATCTGCTATTAAATAAGTGAATATTTCTACTTAAAAAAAGTGGTGGCAATCAAACAATCTGAATTTTAAAAAAGTAGCTTACATTTATCAGCACAAACGTTAAGGGTTTAATAAAGTTATATACATTAAAAAAAAAATAATAAAAAGTGGTTACATTAAAAAGAAGCAATATTACAATCAAATTAACTGAAATATTGCTATGTCACTTAAGGCTGTTCTCAAATCCAAACTTGTTATTTCCTGACAGATTTTGGGTTCTATGGCATGAAACACTGCCATCCAAATTGATCTTCTAAACTAGGAATAAGTAATCTTCTAAAATTGGAACATATTTCTCTGAATTCCCATTCACAACACACACTCTTTCAGCCCTTTTAGAATACATGCAGTCCAAAAACAGGATTAAATATGAGAATTTCAGATGAAAATGGAGACCGTTTTCAGTCTCCCTTTCATATTGTAACCTCCAAATGAATTTTCATCTATTGTACCCTGTATACAAATTTTTGATTCATTGCTAAATACCACCTTACTCTAATTACCAGCAGATCAGTTCTGGTAATTTTTGGCCCATCAAAAAATCTGGCTTGTTTCTGCTATACTGTCAACTTGGGTTATGCCGTGGCTTTGCGATAATGACATCCAGCTTCATTTAATCTGTTGTGCAACATTCTGTTTGATACCTTGGATGCATTCTTCAATTCAATATTCATATCATTAGATGTTTTGCATCTCATATTTTTAAATATTTTAATAGAGTATGATCCTGATGTGCTGCGGTAGCTCATAGTCTACCAAAACTGAGGCTGTATTTTACACTTTTAAGCTGTATGAACTCTCTTGAAATTTTAGAAACAGTAGACTGTGAGCATGAAAATGTCTTTTCTACACTTCTCTGTAATTTTCTTTGCTTTAGTAGCTTAATGAGCACCTCCCTGGTGCTATTTCATCCACTGGTTTGAAATGAGCAAAGGGAGAAAAAGCCCAATGCATTTATATCCACTTCAAGTGGAATTGTGCAAGACCATTGCATAACACTAAGCTGATCATCAGGCATGGAAATTTGCATAAACAAGCGAGTGATTCCAAACTTTTTTCTTGCACAAGTTTTAGAAAAAAGGTTATTATTGAGTGCTTAGTTTATAATTTCCATTGTGTCTGTGTATCTGCATAATGTTTATGATAGTTCATTAAAAAGGAAATGTTTACAACTTTTCAGTTATAATAAAAATGTGCAAAAAGTCTTGCTGACAAGAACTTTTTGGACAATATTAATAATGACATGATCCCTAGGTTGTGTTAAGGACAAAGTATTTAGAGGCAGGAACAGCAACATTATTTTTGGTTAACTCGAAGTTCTTTTAATTAGATTTCACAGCATAATGCAATAATACACTAATGTAGCATGTTTGGGGAATTCTGCTGAATAAACAAATTACTTTTACTATAGTAGGTTAACAGAATTAAAAAATATTTTTGATTTTCTAATACCAGATATCTTAATCCAGTTTGTTGTACTTAAATATGTTGTTCAAGTGAGCATCTTTATTCAATAATAATTTTAAGTGAAAGTTTGAATTTTCAGATGATGAAGTACATTTTTACTTTGTGCTTTCTTTATGAAAATGAACCATTTAATGATAAATAACCATACACATCTAAAATAGATATACTCATTTGAATAAATTTATAATTCTGAAATAAATAAGAGGATTTTTCATAAATGCAAGATTTTTGTTTACACTTAGCAGCAAAATACAAATTAGTTTTTGTAAATTGCAGATTTGGAGTTTAACAATAATCATTGGATAAATTTCTAAATTAATTTACTGTGCTTTAATCTTCAAAATTTACTGTATTTCTATTATCTGTATCTGTAGATCTAATTTACTGCATTTTAATCTTTAAAACTTCATGGTATACTTAGTTTTCATACTGATATTATTTTTAAGGGCCAATTAAATTAATTGATCCGTAAGAATGTTTTGTATGTTTACTGTTACATAAGAACTGTATCCGCTTATTAGTTATGGTCACTTGTAATACAAGAATTGTGCTCAGCCAATAATAATTATGAATATCAGAGTATTAGTAATAAATAGCATTAAATAGTGAAATGATTCTAAATAATTTCTACATTCATTAACACTGAATGGTTCCATTTTCTCACCAAAAGCATAAATTTATAATTCTGAATTACATATAATTGATATAATTATAATTATAATATATTACATTATAAAAGCATAAAAAACTTCTTAACACCATAAAAATAAGGAATGTGCTAGGCCTTTCAAAAGAATTTTGTCTTTCTTCATCAGGCACAAAGAAGACGTGCAACCACTTTGAAGGCAGGAGCAAGACTGAAGTTTTTTATGCTTTTATAGTATCATATCAGTGTATTCGATACTTTAATTACATTATTCTAAAAAATAGAGAGTTTATTAAGGAATAAATGAATGAGGTGACTAAAATAATCTCAACATTAAACAACCGAAATTTTAGTTTCAAAGCACATTTATGTAAAATATAATTTCCAACACATACTAGCAATGACACCATGCATTTATCTCACAAAATGGTACCATATAGATAATAATCACCTTCTGCAACCACTACTCCAATTGTTCTAGAATTCTGGTATAGTGGGCATTATTTTATATGAGACAGATTAAAATATTAATTGGTGTCTCTATCACCTGAAATAAATAAACAAATTAATATATACATACAATATTACAAAATGCTAAAAATAAATTTAAATGCATAGGAAAGTTATCCCATGAAGACCATTTACTATCAGTTACAGAACTCTTATTTAAAAAAGCAGTTGTATAAAAAGATGTGTAAAAATGAATGCCATATCCCCACATATAATTTGGGCTATTTATATGTTATGTAAGAATATGAAAAACACTCAAGTGGACATCTGCCAAAGACCATTCATGTCATTGCTCATTAACAGCCCAGACAAAATACTTCTTAGAATATGCTAAATCATATTGTAAAATAATCATAATTTTAACATTGGTGAATTTGTATATAAAAAAAATTTCATTACCCACATATTAGAAAATATGAATTTAAGCTCAATGTGTTACATTTTAGGGTTGTTTCAGCTGAAAAACTATATTATATACAAAACCGTTATCAGTTGTAAGGTATAGGTTTATTGAAAAAGTAGGTGCATACAAGTACAGTAGAGTTCAGCTGTTTCTGAACTAATTGGGACCGAACACTGTTCGGTTTAGCGGGAATTCGGAATAGGCAGGTTTCATTAATAATAATCAACGTATTGACTTGTTTAGGCATAAATTAAGTGAGGGGACATCTGCTAGTGTCAGCTCTATACAGCGTTGATCGGCTCGTGGTGAACAGGTTCAGTGAAAGTTGGAAGGGAAGGGCAGTGACCTTCAACGACTCATCACCCCACCCTACCTATCCCTCTCGCCTATCAAGAATTACTATCAGGGTTACTGCATTTCCATTGCCACAGACTATTGGCATATAGATTTCATGTTTTTGCCAATGTTAGCAAATGATTTTGAAACTCTCCTCCCGGTCTGTGTTTACTCTAGCGGAGTTTGATGAACTGTGTGCGTTCATTGCAAATTTATTGTGAAAAATTGTGGTTCTGTGAGTATTGAGTTACTACTTTACCGAGTCACTGTGCCTTTTTTTTATTTATGTTCGTAGTCCTAGACGTCAATTGTTAAACATTAAACATGGCAAGTAAACGAAGTCATTCTTCATGTACTTTAAAAGAAAAACTTGAAGTGTTAAAAAGACTATGGAAGAAAGTGCTACTAAATTATCACTCGAATATGGTGTTGGAAAATTAACGATTAGTGACTGGAAAAAAATCTCCTTAAAATTGAGCAGTTTTGTTCTGCTTCAAGTGAATAAACTCTTGAAAAACGGCAAAAAACGACTGAGTCTTCATATCAAAAACTTGAGCAGGCCTTATTCTTGTGGTTCACTCAAGAAAGACAGAAAGGAATCTCCATTTCTGTTCCTATGGTAAAAGAAAAGGCGCTTCAACTGAACAAGCTTATGGATGGTGACCCATCATTTCCAGCTAGCTGTGGTTTTTTGGATTGTTTGAAGTAGAGACATGCAATTAGAGAGCTCACGATTGCTGGGGAGAAGCTGTCAGCTGACAACGAAGTAGCTGCGAATTACATAAAAGAATTTAAAGACCTTGTTTCTTCCAAAAACTACTCACCACAGCAAGTTTATAACGTGGATGAAACCAGACTGAATTTTATGTCTTTGCATACCAAAAGTCTTGCTTCACAAGAAGAGAAATCTGCCCCAGGCTTTAAGTGAACAAACAACGTCTAACTGTCTTAGCTTGCAGCAATGCTTAGGCAACAAACAAACTTCCGCTGATGGTAATAGGCAAATCGGCAAAACCACAAGCGTTCAAAAACATTAACATCAACTCACTTCCTGTGTATTATAAGAACAACAACAAAAAAAGCTTGGATGGAACACAACTTGTTGCAGGGATGGTTCAAGCACCAATTTGTCCCTAAAGTGACTGCGTTTAATAGAGAAAATTGATTGCATAATTGTGCTCTGTTCATTATAGACAATGCTGCATCCCTCCCAGAAGAAGCAGAACTTTTTTGTGGAGACATAATAGCAGTTTTTCTGCCACTGAATGTTACTTCAATTCTTCAGCCTATGGACCAGGGTGTGCTGCAGGACATTAAGGAAAAATACAGAAAAACGCTGCTTCGCACCTTGCTTGAAGAGGATGAAAATGAACTCACAATCCTGCAAAAACTTAAGAAATTTACAATAAAAGGTTAGATTTACTGGGTGGCTGAAGCATGGGATAACACCACTAAAGGCGCAATACAAATATCATGGAAAAATCTTTAGCCTACATTGGAATTTAATGAAACAACTTTTACACCAGTGAAAGACTGTCACCTTCTTCCAGTAGTCAAGAAAATCCCTGGCTGTGAAGATGCAGAAGAAAGCTGTGTTGAGGAGTGGACTGCTGTTGACAACAATGGTCACCAGGAGTATGGAGATGGAGACATTGTAGCAATGGTGCAGGACTGATCAGCTGAGATTGATTCGGAGGAAAACGAGGAGGAGGTGAACGCTCAAACTGAACTCATATCACACACAAACGCGGCAAATACTCTTGACCTCGCCTTACGCTATGTCGAACAACACGCTTCATCCACACCAGATGATATTGTGTTCATGCAGCGATAGCAGAACATTGCAACCTCAAATCAATTCAGTGCTCTATGTCAGAAAAAAATCACTGACTAGTGTGTGTAAATTAGTTATTTTTGTGTTTAGAAGTGATTAAAAATGATTTTACAGAATTGTATAAATGGAGCCGACATGTACTGTAAGTAACCAGATTTCATTCCAATTTGGTTTCTGGCATTTTCATCAAGCTTAGGCTCTATGCATGTCTCCATTTAACTTCTTTGTATAACAATATGTGTACATTTTTTCATGAACGTCTTTTTAATTTTTCCTGATTTTAAGTTAACAAAATTGGTATTTTTTCTGAACTCTGTTCAGAATAGCGAGACTCTACTGTAATATGAATGGGTGAGTACAATAAGAATAGGATGATATAAAGTCATTCAGGTAAAGATTTCCTTTAAGCTTTACCTTTACAGTGTCAATTAAATATGCTATAATACAGGGCATGAAATTTAAAGATTATAGACTAAAATTACTGGCTACGATTTTGTACAAATTAAAAATACTTTAGATATAGTCAGAAGATTTAATATGTGGACTTTTTTTACTTTTCATTTGCTATTTGCTTATTGTAGTTCACTTGTTTACTTATTATAGATTTACTACACAGATTTACTCTACACAGATTTGAAAGTAATGGGATCGTCGGCGGCTATGTCACATATGATTGACAGGTCTGTTCGATTGAAAGGTCAGTAATAGCATTACATTCCCCTAAAAATAAAAAATGTACAGGCAAAACATTTTTGTATCCAGTATATACAGAGGTCTCATATGTTTAGGTAATCATATGCTAAATTACAAGATCTAGGGAAGGCTATTTTCTGCAGACAATAAAGGTGAATATGTGGGGAGTGATGATTATATTTTTATTTATTTATATTATATTTATATTATTATTATATATTTATTTACAGTATAGAACCATTTATCCAGGGTGATCAGGATCAGATATATACCAGATAACAGGTTGGGTATTAAAACATCCATTTGATCAGATCTTTAGAATATATGTAGCTGTGGCATTGTGTCCAATTATTAGATTACAGATTAAGAATCAGCAGAGAACAGAGATCTGTTTAAGAAGAAATTGGGTCCTTTAAAGGACCATTCACAAAAATTTTTCCATCTCAAAACAGGACACTTCACAAAACTTTTCACCTTAAAACAAGACCCTTCACAAAATTTGTCTTAAAAATAGACATTTCACAAAACTTTTCAATCTCCAAACTGAACCTTTTAACAAATTTAATCATTTAAGGGTGTACTCAAATCCTAACTGCTTATTTTGTGACTTATTTTTAAATTCATTTTTGCTCTAAAATGCATCCAATTGGCAGGTTCTCTTATTCAGAAACTTTATAATGTCCGTATTGGTCGATTTTTTGATAAAGGCAGAATATATTTTTTAAAATGCTGTCAAAGTAGATATTTTGAACCGAATTTCCCGAAGCGATAGCTCTGGAAGCAAAAGAAAATTATCGTACTGTGAAAATAATTGTTTGTAAATCAATTTCCAATTAATTGAATGAAAAAGAAAAACACATGTCACTTATAAATCTCTTCATAAACCACGTTGACAAGTTTCATGTTTTTATTTTTAAAAATGAGTCTGAAAATGTGTCAGAAAATTTTGAGTTGTTGAGCATGGAAAAATATTTTTTTTTGAATACCGCCTTAAAAGTAAAATCTGACCTGTCACTTTTACATATATCTATATCTTCTTAAAACTGTATAATTAAAAATTCGAATATAACGGTAATTTCAAATTCACAAAATTATGACTAGTTTTTTCCCAATTAAAAGAAGCTGTTCACAATTTCACAAAAACGGGATCCTGACATAAAAGTCTGCACAGATTCCTGATCAGATCTAATCAAGATTAAAGATTAATCAGAGTTTGAAATAAGGCAATTTATGGGAATCAGTATAACTTTCTCCGCATGCTTCTTTCATTTTAAATCGTCGGAAATTGCAGAAAATTCTCTTGGAGATCCAAACAAACACTACAAATTGTTCTCCCACTCACATCAACTTTTTGTATGGAATCTCCAACTATTACATAGTGATGTCGCTGGATCCTAAATATCCTGGGTCCCTACCCAGGACTTTCAAATATTTGGGTACCTTTTTTATAAAAGTGGTTCCCCATTCATAATAATTCAAATTCATATTTTAAAGGAATAAGCGAAACTTGTTTATTTGGAAAAGAGAAATGCAGTAGTTATTGTTTTGATAATAATTAATGAATAATTAAAACCAGTATTTCCCAATCAAATAAGATATATTTTTTAAACTATTAAGAGAAATTTTCTTTACCTTTTTTAATATAAATGCTTAATTATAAAATAATGATTATTTGAGTGTAGAAGATAACAATTATTGCTAATATTTGCATTTCTTTTAAAAGGGGCAGGACAGATTTATTAAAAAGGACATTTTTGTTGGATAAAAGAATACTTTTGTAGAGTAAAGAGGCACTTTGTTGAATGAATGGATGCTTTGATCAAACTTCCCATTGGATTATTTATCAGCATAGATCAGTGTTGGAATCAAACATTTTCTTTGGAAAGGAGTTTCAGGAGTGGTTCTGAATTTGAAAAAATATTTTCTGAAATTCACAGAAAATTTTCTGAAAGGTTACAGCAGAGGGGGATGGGGGATCCTCTCTCAGCACTATTTTCTTTGTTGTTGTTGCAGGTCGGATTAACTGATTCGAGTCGATTTCAGGCTGAGTGTAGATTCCTGCAAATTGGGTTCAGATTAACCCGATTTTTCAAAAGTTAGTTTAGTATATTGTTTCAGATTAAAACTATGCCTATATTAACAAGCATAGAACTTTGTGTGGCTCCTGTTTTCTAAAGGAATGCTGCATCTTTTCCGCGACTATTTCACAAAAATCACGTTTTTTTCATGAACCTTTCACGAAATTTGAGGAGCCTTTTTTCTGCAATCCCTTGGTGAAATTCACATTTTTTTCATGGCCCTTCAACAAAACTCGTGCTTTTTCCGTCACCTTCAACGAAATTAGCAGTTTTTTCCACGATCCTATGATGAAATTGGCGTTTCTTCAGCAGCCATTTGATGAAATTTGCATTTTCTCCATGACCCTTTGACGAAATTTGCACTTTTTCCATGATCCTTCAACAAAACTCAATGGTTTTTTGATGAAATTCACATTTTTCCGCGGCCCTTTGACAAAATTTGAGTTTTTTTGCGATCTGTCAACGAAATTAGCCATTTTCCGAGAGATCCTTTGATGAATTTTGCATTTTTTCCTTGGCCTTTGGATGAAATTCACCATTTTTTTCAAGATTCTTCAACGAAATTTGCCATTTTTTCGAGATCTTTCGATGAAATTTGCCATTATTTTCGAGATCCTTCGACGAAATTTGTTGTTTTATTTGGCGATTCTTTGACAAAATTTGTCATGTTTCCACGATCCTTCAACAGAATTCACTGTTTTTAGTGATCCTACGATGAATTTTACCATTTTTTCGGATTCTTTGACAAAATTGGCCATTTTTCTGCAATCTTTCGACAAAATTAGTTTTTTCCACGACCCTTTGATGAAGTTGGCATTTTCTCCATGGCCCTTGAGCGAAATTCTCATTTTTCCATGATCCTTCAACGAAACTCATGTTTTTGATGGCCTTTTGATGAAATTAAATTTTTTTCACGGCCTTTTGACAAAATTTTTGTTTTTTTTGTGATTTGTCAACCAAATTAGCCATTTTCCGCACTCCTTTAATGAATTTTTCATTTTTTCCTCAGCATTTGGACAAATTTCGCGATTCTTCGAAGAAATTTACCATTTCTTTTTACAACCCTTCAAAGAAATTGGCCTTTTTTGCGATATTTCGACAGAATTTGCCGTTTTTTCCCCGATTCTTTGCTGAAGTTTGCCATTTTTTCATGCTATTCCGACAGAATTCGCCATTTTTTCGCAATCTTTCGACGAAATTTGCCATTTTTTCGCGATCCTACGACAAAATTCGCCATTTTTTCTCGATCCTTTGACAAAATTAGTCTTCTTTTCTGCGACCCTTTGACGAAATGTCTTCATTCTGCGTTTCTTTTATGAAGTTTGGATTTTTTTTAGATTCCTCGATGAAACTTGCCTTTTTTTCAGCGATCCTTTGATGAAATTCGGCGTTTTTTCGCGGTCCTTGGAAGAATTCATGTTTCCTCAAAGATATTACGTGTCCCACGGGACACATAAGAACTGTTTTTTTGCATCCCAACTCCAATTTTTCGCATAATTTATGTGCTATAGCACGTCCGCGGCATTGTTAATTGCTTTGGATCGCGCGATCAGGTAGGTGGAAGAGAGGGCAGGGGAAAGAGAAATCAAATTCAATTTGACGGCCACTATTCGTTCTCCTGTCTTTGGTGTATTTCATCCGCTCCCCCCCCCCCCCCAAAAAAAAAAGGGAAAACATTTTAATGCACATTTGCATTGATCCCAGGAATGATAAAATTCAGCGCCAAAAAAAGCGGAATTCCGCAGAAAAGTTGCATGTCTGAGTTGTTAATTGCTCCAAGGGGTAATTTTCATAAATTTATACCAAACAGAATTATGTATTAATAACTACTTATACAAAAATTAATAATTATGATTAAAGTGTGTCTTTGGTATTTTCACAAGTATAGAAATGCTTCTTCCAGTAGCAGAATCTTTTTTATCAGTTAATATCAGTCATCCCTATGCTATTATTGTAAAAAAATACGATACTAACCTACATAAGCAAAATACACATTTACAAATATCTGGCAGATATGAATATTACACAGAAAAAAATTGCTGCAGTTCAAAATTGAATTTGGAGTTAAATTAATATATTAAAGAAGCAAAAGGGAAATAAACACATATATAAAGTTAAGTAAAATAACTTAAAGACAACTGAATCTTTAAAAATAATTTATTATATTCTTACTCTTACTAAAAACATGGTAAAAATTATACAAACTATCTAGTTTATTTTTAAGCTGTTAGATTAATCTGCAAGGTCTAGAATAATCTGCAGCATCCACCCACTGCCATTCTGCATGGTTTCTGCTACTGGGATGCCTCTCTTCTAAAATTTATATATTTATCTGTGCCACTATCAGTGTCAAGTAGCAATATGGACCATTTCTTATCTTGGGCCATTTTACCATACAGATTTTTGAAATGCAAAGATTGATAATTCCTTGCTGAATTAGTGAAGCAGAAGAATGTCACTGAGAATGTTTGATCTGGGAATGATAACATTTTGCAATTATTCAGTTATGTTAGAGTTGAATGAAAAATTTACATACGTCCAGTTTTTTTTATTGCATGCCTGATTTACATACATCTGCAGAATATCTTGTATGCTAATACTTTCTTAAGTGATTTTTTAATTTTCTACATAATTTTTTTTTAATCTCTTTAAAACAAATTACATTTTTAAAATTGCAATTTGTTGATATTTTATAAATTTTTAAAGTTTTTATGACAATTACAATAATTTGATATATTTTTTACTTTTTCTCTACAGTATGTTGTTATTATTATATGGTTATTGTCATTAACCACTTCAACAGCTGTCCCAAGATGAGTTGGAGGTAACAAGACTGTTTCCCTATCTCTGTGGCATTTGAAGTGGTTAAACAGTCATGATACTAAGGTGATAAAAATTAGAAGCTATATTAATAAAATCTTCAAAATATATTTAATTATTTTTAAAGATAACAGAAACTGAAAATCATGCATCAAGCATATATTATGAAACACTTTCCAACACATCCAGAAAACTGTAATGAAATTTCATCATCAAATAAGGTGAAAGAAGATATGTAGTAAACCATTTAGAAAACACATAACACATCTAGAAATGCAGTTTTAGCAATTACTATCCATTGTATGAAAAGTAGTTGAATGATTTTGTGCAACTTTATATATGATCTCTAGATTTCCACTACAAAATAGCATGCTAAAATTTATTTCAGTTAGGAAATGCATAACATAGTTGAAAACTCCCTTTTAGTAATATTTGCCAATAGGCAGAAATGCACTTGAATTCTTTTCTACAGTCCTGTATTTTATCTACAGACTTTTATACACATCAAATATTAAGCTAAAATTTAATTCAAGTAAAAAATGCATAACATAATTCAAACATACTTCCAGGAATTACCAACATTAAATGGCAATGCATGATGTTCCTTGCATAGTCCTGTATATGAATTAATTTAAATTCCACAAACTTCTCTTAATACACTAATATAGTTCAGTACAAAAATGCATGACACAATTAAAAACAATCCTTAAGCAATTCACACCCATAGGCAGTAATACTTATGAATTCTTTTGCATAGTATATTATCAATTGAATTTAAACAGGCAACGTAATATGCAAAAATTTAGATAAACTTAAAAAACACACTTAAACAACACAACTGAAAACACACTTCCAGCAAGTATTGCTCACAGACAGTACTCTAACTGAACACTTTTGTGTATACCTGTAAATGGCTGTAAAATTTAATTTAAAAAAAAAACCTGAAAAAAAGATTTACTTAGAAAAAAGTCGTGTTTAAAAAACAGACCGAGTAGGCAGTCAAATAGTAGGCAAGACAAAATAAATATAATCATTAATTAGCTCTACAAAAAGTATGAAACAAAATAGTACAATGCAAAAATTCAAAGATCTAATGATAAAAAATAAGGACATTTTCTTAAATCAGATTTTTGCTAAATGCAAAAAATATACAATGCAAGTTTATTTAATTTTAAATATGGTTTTTAATTGTGTCGTGCATTTGTGTCTGAAATTTTTATAAATATTGATTGTGTGTATTGGGCCATACTCAGAACGTCATCAGGCCATAGGTTGAGTATTGCTGCTGTAAATTAATGATAAAAGCTTTTCACTCTACATTCTACAGAAAGCATGTTTCAGTGCACCTCAAAAATAGATAGCAAATTCTATTATGAGATGTAATCTTCCCAACATCTGGCAAAAACATCTGGGCCACGATCCAAACGTGGGATCCCTTGGTTGAAGCTACCAATGGTCTACCAACTGAGCAATCCCGGACGAATATGGCTAAACTAATTCACCTAGTTAACCTTATTGATCATAGCATCTGGTCTGATATCTAAATCAACACAACAGAATAAATCCCAGACTCTTTTTGCCCAGTTGGGATGATTACATCTCATATGATTTCTTTACCAATTTGAATAATTGTGTCATAATTAATCTAGTTCTATTATGTTTGAAATAGTGTAACATCATTAAAATGCACTGCAAATGGTTTTTCCCATTGACTATAATATAACAGAATGATTTTGAGTGTCACTGTAAACAAACTATAATTCTAATACTTAATTTTCAATAGCAATCATGCTATAGTAAACCTCAATAACATATGTCAATTAAGGGCAATCCAAGTATATTTATGGTAGCTAGTGTACAACCAGACAGCAGACACACAAACTACAGTTATAAACACTTTTCAACTATGTTGGAAAATATTAAAAAAACTTCAACATGATAGTACAGGTATCCCTATTTATATTGCACCTTGTTATATTGCTCATTCAAATATTCCACGATCTTTTGTCTCCTGAAAAAAAAAGTTCTAACGTAACCATAATTTTAAGCAAATTTTTTAATATATGTCAATTATAAGTGCACCTATTATTAATTTTCTTAAGAAAATTGTAGTAAGCATATAAACTAACATTTGTAGAGAAATTTAAAGTATTTACACTTATATATTATCATCTTTCTAAATTCTTTAATGCCCTCCTCAATTATATTGCTCTTTCGGATATATATTATGATTTTTTCTGGCATCTTTACATGTGCAATATTATAAGCTATTACAATATAAAATTTACCAAAAACGGAATTCTTTGATTAACTATTAAATCAGCCTTTAAAAATACACATAAAAAATTAATTAATATTCATAAAAAAGCATTTTAACATTATTTTTTATCACCTTTTTTACACATATCTAGTATTAGTAGATTCTAAATCAGCAAAAAAAAATTATTAAAATTCAGAGCATTTCATCAACCTCTATTATATGAGATATATCCAGTTGGCCAAAAAAAAATAAAAAAATAAAGAGAACATTTTAACCACTATATTAAGTCAGATACAAATGGAAAAAGCCATTCGACAGGAAGATATGTCTTCTTTCAATTTATGTTACACAAAAAGTAAGTTTAGGGGTTGTCTTCATAGTAATATTGTACCAAACTCTGAAATTTTCAATATGAATACCACATTTTAACATATATTTAGCTTACCATTACTTTACCTAGGATACCAAATGGGAAGTGATTCAGCCAAATAATTTAGGAATTATGCTGGTTTAAAGTTTGGAACTCCTAATATAATCATTCATTTGTAATCCTAGCAAAATAGATTGCAATGCGGGTAGTGTTTTAAGTATAACTCAAGAGCTACTTAGCAGAATTAGCTGTAATTTTAGATTTGCATATTTAAAGCTTCTAGAAATCTATTTCAGTTTAAAAAATTATAGGTTACAATTCATAAGTGTTTCGAAAATACTCAGTTTTAACAAATTGATGTATAACAAAAAAATAATGTGCCTATGTAAGTTAACTGATTTTATATTTACCATTGTAAGCAATTTACAGTTTCAAAAGCATAAAAGTATATGAAAGTATGCAAGTAATATCTAAAACCAAATGCATATAAGCATGATAACATGATGTGGACAGAACAAATTGGTGAAGCGCTAAAACTCCAAATATTCATATGTAGAACAAGGCCTCTTATGATTAGTAAATAGGTACAGGATACAGTGAAATCATGCAAAAGATCTGAATGATGATCTGGATGGTTGGGAGAAGGGATTATTTAATAAGAGTATGTTTTAGATATCATACAAGTACCAAAAGGTCATTTGAATTAAATGAAACAAAAAAAATATGCATGAAGCATTCAGTGACATTCAGAGCATGCATAATGACATAGACCTGTATTAAAATAAAATGCCCAGGAAAGCTTTGTAATGTTTAGGAAAACTTTTAGAGTACAAAACACATCATAATATCTTACAGTATTATTACAATACTATTGTCAGAAGACTCATGCCACAACAATTTTATCTTTCAATATGATTTACCATTTTGTAAGATTTCACTACATAAGAATAGGCTTAGCCATCACAAAATTCATATCTCCCTGGTTGGCAAATTCATTTGGTGTCAAAATTATTAATCTTATATAGACACAATGGTTATTGACTAATCTCTAGTTCTTGACCAGTGTAACAAATCATTCATGGCTAATACCTCTGTATTTATAGAACTACAGTATGGAACCATTTATCCGGAATCCAGTTAACCAGAAAATCAGTTATCCAGAATATTTCCAACTGACTGATTTCAGAATTTTTCCAGAAAAAAGTGCCATGCAGTGCCAGTTTGACATGTTCATTGCTTGATAGATAACCACATGCATTGTACAACTTGATCAATATCTAGGATTTGGAATGAAAGCCTGTTTAGTTAGATATTGAGTTTTATGCAGTATTATTGTTTCCAAGGTATTGCCAGAATTTGCTTTCTTCAAATTCTGATTAATCTTTGATCTTGAAAGGATCTGAGCCTTAATCAGAGTAATCTAGTACAGAGGTTCCCAAAGTGGGCCTATACTTTTCAGGGGCTCCGCGGTGTTTCAGAAAAAATAAAACAAAACATGAAAGAAATTAGCATATTGCAAGGGAAAAAATTTCGAAAGTATGTAGGAATTTTTGTGTGATTTTGTGTCAAAAATAAATACATCCATCACTGGGTTGAAAAATACTACAATATATTTTTTAAAATAAATAAAAATTTGTGTTTTACATCTATCCATTTTCTGTATAATATTTTTGGTTTGAACTATTTTATTTTATGTTTCTGCATTTAATGTGTTTTAAAAATTCGATTCAAAATAAGTTACAAGAAATAGTATTCTGAATCAAATGCACAACATGAATCGAAAGAGCAAAAGCGCGCCAGTTCTGTTATCTCTGCTTGCTAAACAAAAGGGAGAACAGTTTTGTTCTTTGGAGCTCCGCCTATTCATATGTTTAATTCTTAGTTATTTAAATTTTCTATGCTGTTTTACATAATTGTACTTAGTGTCTAAAGCAATGTATGTTGTTGAAAACAGATTTTTTAACTTCTTGTATCTCTTAACAACTTCTCTTTAAAATTTTGTTTTAATTGGTCTTGGCATTGGCTAAGATTATTATGTTATGATGCCACAATTTTCTATCAGAAATAAGGCTGTAGCAATTAAAAAATATATATTGGTTCTTTACATTTGTCATCACACTAACAATCTAAACTTTTGCTCAGCTCCACCCCTAGCTTAAACTTTTCGTCAATGAGTACCCGCCCTGATATAAATTTAACCTCATATATCCCGTTTTGTTAGTAAAGTTTTCCCAACTATTTGCAGTTCTTTTAACATGTGTAGTTTTTAACCGTATATCTATTTTGAGACAAAAACAATGATGAAAGAAAGTTCCTTTCAGAACTATAATTAATAGGTAAATACTTCAAATAAAACATCCAAAAAAGTGAACGATGTTGCACCTAACAATACAGGTTATAGATTTTGCCACGCCCACTTAAACACTAAAACAATGATCTGATTCTAAATGTATTTTTCAAAAATGATTCAAAAGAAGAAGCTCAGAGGCGATTCGTTTTCGTTGCATGTCGAGAAGTACTAGAAAGTAAAGAAGAATGAAAAAAGAATCCGCTATCGCATGATTATATTACAGGTGGGCAGGACTAGCAAGAACGTGTTATATAATTACTCATGGGCGACGCATTTTCTTTGTTTTCTCAAGTAGCCTATTGGGATTATACAGGTCTCTCTTTGTAAACGAAAATTGTACAACTAACCTTTTTTTTTCTGTGTATGTGTGGTTTTCGCCATAAATAATAATAGTTTCACATGAGCCCCAATGCAATGTATGACCCAGACAGGGTTGCCATTTTGATCTTTTATTCCGAGTTTATACTGGAAATCTCGAAAGAATATTTTTTATTTTAAAAATGGATGTCATTAATCTTTTAACAGTATTGCTTGAACATCGGTCGGGTAAGAAGACCTTTTTCTTTCATTACTAACAGCTTTCAGAAACCACAGAATTTTAACTATAATTTTTGCTGTATTTGGCGGACATATCTCGATTATACAAGGCAGATATTTTAATACAAAAAAGTGGTTTTTAGTCTTTATTTTTAATTTATTCTGTCCAATAATAGTAATATTAAATAAAACTGTTATGGGGTTAAATAATAGAAAATTTGATTTTCAAAATTTCTAGTATGAATTCTAAATTTCTGTATCAAGAAAAGGACCAAACTGAAAACCTTGGCCCCATGTTGGGAACTACTGCTTCTCTTATCCAGCAGAACTTTCTCTGCTCCATAGGCATAAAAAACATTAATTTGTAAACCATAGAATACCGTGGGGTTAAGGGGCTCAGTCTTAGAAATTCTTTCCAAAAAGGGCTCCGCGAGCCCAAAAGTTTGGGAACCACTGATCTAGTAATTAATTTAAAATCAGTAGCAATGTTACAGCCACATATATTCTACAAATCTCATAAAACAGGTATTGTTTTAATGTCCAACCAGTTATCCAGAAAAACCAGTTATCCGGAATACATCTGGCCCTGACCATTCTGGATAAATGGTTCTATACTGTAGATCATTTTACTCCATATAATGAGTAAGGAACACAACTATAGTTTCAAGGCCAATTAATTATCAGATAATTATCATCAGGTGATAGTAGCAAAGAATAGATATACGGCAAATATATTAAAACATTCTGCTTGTTTATATCCTTGCCCAAATACTACTTTCTGTTATTGATATCTGATGATGAGAGCAGATAATTAATTGCCCTCAAAACTATAGACATGTTCTTTACTCATTATATGGAGAAAAAAAAAAATCTAGTTCTATATATTTTTCATCTCCAGTTAAATATAATCTCTGAACTCTGTATTTGTTGGATAAACAGTTTTAACTTTATGGTACCAAACATGACAAACACAAGTTTCATTTTTATAATAAAACTGTAAAAATTTTTGAAGTAACAAAATGATGGAAAAAAAAACACTTCATTAATTTCATATATTAGAAGCAAAGGTTTCATGAAATAAACCATAACATTATTTTGTCAATTTTAAGAATTATTACACATTCTGATTGTCAATCATAGAATAAAAAGAAAACTGCCCAGTTAAACTGACGGCATTAAGCTCACAGGCTATTCACACTAATTGTATATTATACTCTTATTTCAAAGAATTTGAAATAATTTGAATTTTTATTTCAAAGAATTTGAAATAAGCCCCTCGAAAAATAAAGAAATCAACAATATATTAAGGGGGGTCATCCCCCCATTACCCCCCTCATAGTTAACTATTGAACCCCTTAAACTAATCGGGGAAGTCTCTAATTACAATGAATATATATACAAAATTTGAAGAAAATCGGATAATTCTGCATGAAAAACCCATTTATCTAAATTAAGGGGGGATTAGCCCCCCTTTCCCCCTTTATACTTAACCAATGAACCCCCAAAACTATTAACAGAAGTGCATTATCAAAATGAACCTATATACAAAATTTGAAGAAAATGGGATAATTCTGCATGAAAAACCCATTTATCTAAATTATGGGGGGTTAGCCCCCCGTTTTCCCCCTTTATGCTTAACCAATGAACCTCCAAAACTAATCAGGGAAGCACCTTATCACAAGGAACCTATAAACAAAATTTTAAGTAAAACAGTTAGTTCTATTAAGAGTTATCGCGTTACGTACATACATACGTACATACATACATACATACATACATACAGAACTGGCAGCACATAAGCTCTCAGGCTTTCATAGCATGTGAGCTAAAAAAGAAAACTGCCCAGTTAAACTGACGGCATTGAGCTCACAGGCTATTCACACTAATTGTATATTATACTCTTATTTCAAAGAATTTGAAATAAGCCCCTCAAAAAATAAAGAAATCAACAATATATTAAGGGGGTCACACACCCCCCCCGTTACCCCCCTCATAGTTAACTAATGAACCCTTCTTTAAAACTTGAAACTAATCGGGGAAGTGTCTAATTACAATGACTATACATACAAAATTTGAAGAAAATCGGATAATTCTGCATGAAAAACTCATTTATCTAAATTAAGGGGGGATTAGCCCCCCTTTCCCCCTTTATACTTAACCAATGAACCCCCAAAGCTTTTCAGAGAAGCGCATTATCACAATGAACCTATATACAAAATTTGAAGAAAATCTGATAATTCTGCATGAAAAACCCATTTATCTAAATTAGGGGGGTGTTATCCCTCCTTTCCCCCTTTATACTTAACCAATGAACCCCCAAAACTATTGACAGAATCGCATTATCAAAATGAACCTATATACAAAATTTCAAGAAAATGGGATAATTCTGCATGAAAAACCCATTTATCTAAATTATGGGGGGTTAGCCCCCCGTTTTCCCCCTTTATGCTTAACCAATGAACCTCCAAAACTAATCAGGGAAGCACCTTATCACAAGGAACCTATAAACAAAATTTTAAGTAAAACAGTTAGTTCTATTAAGAGTTATCGCGTTACGTACATACATACATACATACATACATACAGAACCGGCAGCACATAAGCTCTCAGGCTTTCATAGCATGTGAGCTAAAAAAGAAAACTGCCCAGTTAAACTGACGGCATTGAGCTCACAGGCTATTCACACTAATTGTATATTATACTCTTATTTCAAAGAATTTGAAATAAGCCCCTCAAAAATAAAGAAATCAACAATATATTAAGGGGGTCACACCCCCCCCGTTACCCCCCTCATAGTTAACTAATGAACCTCTTAAACTAATCGGGGAAGTGTCTAATTACAATGACTATACATACAAAATTTGAAGAAAATCGGATAATTCTGCATGAAAAACTCATTTATCTAAATTAAGGGGGGATTAGCCCCCCTTTCCCCCTTTATACTTAACCAATGAACCCCCAAAGCTTTTCAGAGAAGCGCATTATCACAATGAACCTATATACAAAATTTGAAGAAAATCTGATAATTCTGCATGAAAAACCCATTTATCTAAATTAGGGGGGTGTTATCCCCCCTTTCCCCCTTTATACTTAACCAATGAACCCCCAAAACTATTGACAGAATCGCATTATCAAAATGAACCTATATACAAAATTTCAAGAAAATGGGATAATTCTGCATGAAAAACCCATTTATCTAAATTATGGGGGGTTAGCCCCCTTTAAGGTTAACCAATGAACCTCCAAAACTAATCAGGGAATCGCCTTATCACAAGGAACCTATAAACAAAATTTAAAGTAAAACGGTTAGTTCTATCAAGAGTTATCACGTTACGTACATACATACATACAGAACCGGCAGGCACATAAGCTCTCAGGCTTTGATAGCCTGTGAGCTAAAAAAACCCCAAAATGCAATTAATTTTTAAAGACACAGACGGCATACTGATTGCACCACTTGGTGAAAAATCAGTTGGAAATTACAAATTTATCACATAAACTGCACCTGTGACTCAGTTAGCCTTTACTGAAAGACCCTTCAGTGTAGAACGAGTGTTTAATACTTAAGGTCACAATGTTTCCCGCTCTTTTAATTATTTCATTACCACTAAATGTGTAATATATTTGTAAATATTTTCCTTTGATTTTCAATTATAAAATATTTTTTTTTACCTAAATTACATATTATTTTTTTAATAAATGATACATTAAGATTTTATAAAAAATATTAGAAAATATTTAGCACACATTTAAGGCATGGAGATGCAGGATTTGCATTAGGCGACAGGGGAGGGGGAGTTTCAAATTATATCTTACTATTTTCAAAGATTTAGGGGTGAAGGCATGACATTCTCCTTCTCCCCTGCATGCCCATACATCGATGTTTTAAACTTGTGTATCCAACTGATATCTTTGAAGGATCTTCTTACTATTTTGATTATCGAATACCAAAATCAAATAAACCAGTTCTAAAGTTATTTTATAGAACTATTTTGATACTTTTGTCATTTCATGTTACTCCTGATAATGGAAAAATAATTTTTTATTCATTTTCTTGCTTTCCAAATTCTTTCAAAACTCATTTGTTTCACTTTAGGACTGGAGAAAAAAAACAGCTCATCCAGACTGTTATGTTAGATCCCTGAAAAACTTCACCGAAGAGCACAGTAATCAGAATGATGCTGATTAGATGGATAAGAACATTGAGGAGGAGATCATTAGTAAAAGTGATCATGATTTTGATCCAGAAATTAAAGAACCTCAGCTCGAAAAAGGAAATTATGATGAAAAAGCTTCTGAAAATAAGTCTGATGGCAATGGGAACAAATTCAGCAAGAAAATAACATATAAAAGTAAAAGAATTCATAAATGAAAGAAAACACCTATGAGAAGTAAGTTTTCAAGAATACAAAAAATATATATATGCTAAAAAAAAGTTCTACCACTTCCTAAAAACAAATAGCGATATTACAGATGAATTGTTTGCATTTTCTAAGTTTGTAACTTTTGATACAGTAGATATGACTGTAAATATATAGAAACTTAAACATTGCAAAAATTAAAACTGCAAGCACACAAGAACAAAAATGAAAACAAACTGTTAAAGATACATCACAAGATGAAATCATGGCAATGTTAGGTATAATATACCTAATCAGAGTAAAAAAAGCAATAAAATATATTTTCAAGAATTGTGGAGAGATGAGGGTACTGGTGTTAAGGAAATAGATTTAAATTTTTTAATATTTCAGTACGATTTGGAGATAAAAATTGCAGGAGTGACAGAAAAAATAAAAAAGTTAGCTGTAATAAGACTATTTATCAATTCCTTTATCAGAATTTTCACTAAGCCTTATTCTCCTGATGAATAGTTTACAATTAATGAAAAGTTGAGCCATTTCCAAGGAAGGTGCTCATTTATTCAATACATAGCAATGAAGCCAGAAAAATATTTGCATCCATAGATTCAAATACACTTTTTGTGAATAACATTGAAATATACTGTAGAATATAATGTAGAATACAGCCAGAAATGCCCATATTGTGTGTTTAATTCACTAGCTGAGATTGTCAACAGACTTATTACTCATTTGAAAGGCTCATTTTGCAATTTGACAACCGAAAACTGGTATACATGGTTATCCTTTGGCAAAATCCTTGCTGAATGACAATATAACTTTACTTGGAACATTGTGAGCAAAGAAAAAAGAAATCCCATGTGAATTTCTTCTATTGAAATCAAGAGAAACTGGTTCAACACTTTTTGGGATTCAGAAAGATGTATCATTTCATATGTCCCCCAAACACAATAGAGCTGCAATGCTTTTGAGCACTATGATGATGTTAGTATTAATAAAGATACAGAGAAATGCTCAATCATTTTGGACTAGAATAAAACAAAAGATGGTATAAATGCTGTAGATAAATTAGGAAGAACTTACAGTAAAACATCCAAGGAGCGTCCAGCATTGGGACTGAGTAAAGATGAGCGCTTCTTAGAGGTGACCAGTATATGAAGGTTTTGGATCAACTTATTAGAAAAATCAAACAAACTATTTAACACAATACAATACTTCAAAATGTATAATTTTTTATAAATATTTTCCATATTAAAGAAATCTGTTACTTTCATTTATTTTGTATATTTTGAACTTAATTTTTTTTTCTATAGATATGATAATATTCCATTAAAAGCTTTAATATCATTAATACCAAGTTCTTTGGCAATTTTTAATGAGTTTTCTTGCAAAATCAGTAAATTTTTTTATCTGCAATTCATAAACAACTCTAATAGGATAGCATTTCATTAATTATTTCATTCCCAGTTTTTTGACATTTTATCTTGTTTTTGCCTCTAAGATGTTTCTCAAGATGCATATAATGTATATTAATATTTCATTTATTTGAGTCCTTCATCCTTCCACATCCATATTTTTCTGCTAATACCCTCTTTACTATTATCAATAACTTTCAATTTTTCACTGATAAAAATTTCTTTTTATAAGTTTTACTCATGTTAAACTTTGAAAACTACTAAAGCACTGTTGTGCTTGAGTATTTAACCTAAAAGTGTAATGTCACAGATAGAAAATCGCAATCTGAAGCAACTGATTCCCAGAATTCCACTTTATGAAATCTTTTCTAGTGTGTTCTGCTTCGCATTGCATGTCTTTATATAACAATCTAAGCCCAGGAGATGAACAACTGCAGGGGGAAGAAACTATTACTGCTTTTCTCTCTGCATGGGCAGGGAAGAACAGCTTTAGATGACTAGGCACTTTTCTACCTCTGAATACAACCTTTGTATAAATAGCAGGATCCCCTACAAACAAAACAAGTGTCAAAAAGAGGTGTATAATAGATAAATGCAGTTAACACACATGCAGGGTTCCTAAATAAGGAAATTTGCTAGAATTTGCAGTGCCCTCGGCCTTTTTTGGTGGCTATTTTGGATTGATTTTCCCTGGCCACAGTCGCTTTTCAGAGGTGACGGTATTTGGGAGTTTGATCTAATATTATTTCAATATGACTCGTTCCGCTCTATGGATAAGTGGGTGGTTGTTAGAGGGGACTGTTAATGGAGTTTATACTGTATAGCTGTTGCCAGGGAAATTTAAGGATGACCTATGGCAATTTTTTGTGCTTTTTTGAACAATGCAGGTATAAACAGTCAAATTATGCTTCAAATGTCATCCCCTGATTCCACTCCAAAGTATAACTGGCATTTTTTGAAAAATTTAGGATTCTCTCTCATGAAACCACATTTACAAAAGAGAAGATACCATCATTGCCTGAAGTTCTAAAGATATTATCAAGCACCAATTCACAGAAGTAGAATCTATAACTCCAGATGAATAATCTAAAATCATTTCTGGGATTCATTCATTTTATTTTACATGTAGAATTGTTCTTTTAAGCTAAATCTTAAGAAATCAATTTGGATATTTGTTCTATTTTCCTCCCATTTTATCATGATTATCTGCTGCAATAAGTCGCCTGCACTGACCCTGATGTTTTAGACAAAATTTCTTACTTTAATCCTTATAAACCACTACCAAAGTGTTGGTTCATCTAAAACATTATCTTTATAGACTACCCAAAAGTTTCTGATAGTTGCAGCAGCATAATCTTTCTTTTAAAAAAAAAAATTGCAAATGTCTAAAATGCAGACTTTCATCATCGACATGTAACACCCTGTAAATATAACCTAACTGCATTGATCATGATAAATGCTTAGTCGCAGTGCTGTAGTTGTTGAAATTTTCATCTACAAAAAATACTCAGAAATTTATTGACAATACATGAAATGAAATTCATAAACTATTAAAGAGTGGACAAAATATGATTTTTTTACATTTTTTTATCACATAATGAAGGTTTTCATAGTTATCAATCTGCATTAAAAATAAAATGGAAATAAACACAGCATATATATGTAATAAAAGCATTAAAAAAGATAAAGTGTAAATATACAGTAGTTTTTTCTAAAGGAAGGAAACTAACTTGAAGGTATAGCTCTTCTATTGCTCACTGAGAAATTTACACAACTAGGATTGTCACCTGTAAAGCATAAAATAATAACCATGAAATTCCTCCTACAAATATATCCAAAAATAAAACTTTAAATCATAAAATTGAATATTATATATTTTTGTACATAAAATATTTACAAAAATGTTTATTAATTTTAACTAATAAAAATATAAAATTTGACAAATTCAATATGGTAATTTCAAATTTTAATGTGTTACAGAATACAGAACAGCAAAATGATTGACAATAACAAATCCATGCATTACCAAAATATATACAGGATAATTCCTTAAGGCTGTTGGTCAATCAGATTTCTGTTTTCTGTTCTCCATGTTAATCCTATGAGAATATTTTTTGTTACTTTTCTAAGGATATCTCATAAAAAAATTCCTTTTTTGTATGTGATTCTTAAAATTTGTTGGTCTTAACTTCAGTTTAAATTTTTTTATTAAAAATAATTTTAAATATTTGATTTAATGTGAAATATACTCAGAGCATGATGATACAATTAGACTGTACTCAGTAAACTGGAATTTTCACAGTAAATTGTAGTTTGGAAATTTCAAAAAATTTGGTAAAAACTAGTCTTTGATTTATGCATTGACATACAAATATTTCATTTCAATGTATTAGGGAGGTAGCTATTTTTAATATATATTAATAAAAGAAAGTTTCGCTCTGTGTGTGTCTGTTGGCGATGGCTAGCAAAATCTAGCCCACCTAGAAGCCTGGAATTTTAGATTTAGGTAGTCCAAACCCTCTCCTGGTGTACCTGAGCCTCAGAATTTTAAAATTTTGAAAATTAAAGTAGTTAAGTTATTAATTAAAAACTGATCAAAGAACACAAATAAAAAAGTCATTAATCTGAAGCTAGCTGGCGCATGCTCAGAAACCAATATCCGTATCTTCCGGAATAGAAGAAAGAAAACACAAGACATGCGGGGTTTTTTTTTTTTTAAGTTTTTCTAAATTCGCTATGGGCAAACGGCTAGAAATACAGAAAAAACATCTACATATTCTGAAAGAACATACTTTTATGTCTCGAACGATCTGGTTGGTTTGAAATAATTTTACATTTAACCCTTTAAAAAAAAATAATCAAAAAGCATCGAATTCATGTTTTTTATTTTCTTCCGTTTTCTGAGCCTTGCATCCACCGGAATACAAAAGATACGGAAAAACAAAACTCACCAAATTAAAGAGCTAACTTTGCCCTTTTCAAAGCCACCTTTGGTTTTAAAAAATACAAAAATTAACCCTTCGAAAAAGTATATTTTCTGTATGCCATTTTGTGATTTTTGAGATTTTGGCAATTTTTAAAAATTCACATCGGCAATTCAAAGAAAGGTACGAAAAACTAAAAATACCAGACAATATCTACATTTATTCTTTTCGACATCTGTATTTGTTTTTGAAAAATACGAATATTAACCCTTAAAAAAAAATTCATGCACAGGACTCTCTTTTGCAAATTCTGATTTTCTGCGATATATAAAATCTGGCATCGGCTTTCTAAAATAACCAAACAAAAAGCAACCACACCTAAAGACATCTACCTTCTATCGGGTTTAGGCAGAAACCTTTAGTTTTAAAAAAAATCACGTTAACCCTTTCGAAAACGTTTTTTACCGTAAGTCAATTTCGCTTTTTTAACTATTTCTCCTATCTTTAAAAATCCGAATTGGCGTTTATAAACAAGATACGAAAAACTAAAAATACTGTGCCTAATCTACATCCCTTTGTTTTTTAAAATCTGGTATTTGTTTTTAAAAGTTTTAATTTCAACCCTCAGGAAAAATCCTTTCCAAAACTCACTCACGCGATTTTCGTTTTTCAGTCCAGATTTAAAAATCGGCATCAACTCGGGAAATGTAAGTACGGACAAATAGTAGGCGCCAGATCATATATACATTCATTTTCTTCAAAATGCACTGTTGGGTTTTAAAAAATATCTACATTAACCGTTTTGAAACAGATCGTTTACGTAACTCGCTTTCGCGATTTCCGCTATTTTGGCAAAGTTTATCTGTGGTTAAATTTCAATTCTACTACGAAATTTGGTTGAGTCGAGTGTTCTGAAAAGGCCTCTTTCAAAACAGACTGCACCCCCTGGCGGTGGAAGGTGGAACTATAGGAGTATCTCTGGTTCTATGTGCCGATTATGACGGGGTTTGGCTCATTCAACTTGATATCAATAGCCTTAATTATTTTAGTTGCACTTAAGACCGCCAGGATGCGCTTTCCGATCTTCGGTTTTATGAGCCCAATTATGACAGGGTTTGCCTCATTCGACTTGATTTCGACAGTCTTACAAATTTCAGTCATATTCGTATGAAGCAGATGATTAATATATCGGGCCCGGGCAACGCCGGGTGTGTTAGCTAGTATAAAATAAATATTTCTATTCTGAACAGTTCACTTCCTTCCCCCAGCAAGATAATTTATCACTCCCCATGAAAGGATTCCCCATTGTGTTTGTCCCATCTCTTTAGTAATGAGTTAAATAGGGGAAGAATTTAGGGGATAGAATTAGGAATACAAGATAGAAGTTTTCAAAGGGTCACCTCTCAGCTGCTAGAAAGTTTGTGCCTCTATTTCAGAATTCATATTTTCATAAGTACAATTTCTTTCCATGTTTTAAATTTGATTATTTTAAATCTTTATGCAGTTCATTTCAATAATTTTACTATATATTTTAAACAATTTGTCTACTTATAGTTTAGCATAATTTGTCAATTTACGTTCATGTTTACAATTTGGATAGATTAGTTTCTATATTAGAAAAAATACATCTAACGATATTTAACAAATATTTTTATTATTATTATTTATCTGTTAATTCTCATAACTTTTATTTTTCGAATACAAATTTTATTTTTAGCCTTTGTATGTTCTTTTACAATATATATTTTTAAAAGGTGAATTTAAAATTTTCACCTATGTCATGAACAAAGTAATTCTATGTAGTTAGTCTCTTTGTTACAAATAACAAAATCATGAAATAAATTCATTTTACATTTATTATTTGAAACACTGCTGCCAAGTGTTATTACTATGCTATATATTTGAAAATTGTATTTTTGTATTTGGCAAATGACTATTATTTGAGTTATTATTAAATTTAATTATTATTATGATGATTACAAAAGATAATTTTAAATGATATTGGTATTGTTGGTCATCAAATTCAGATTAATTTTAAAGTAAGCTGTATTTAATTTTGTATATTATTTATTCTATATAATAATGACAGCACAACATACTCAGAAAACAGCATAGCATGTATTGAAAATAGCACAGTGTACCTGCAAAATCTGAGCATACATTTGAAAATATCAAATGCTTTTAGAGAATAGCACAACAAACTCAGAAAACTTTTTTTTTTTTTCTCTTTAGATGTAAAGATTTTGTTAGATGAATCTACTTTATGAGATCTGCATTATTATTTTCATTTCTTTTATTGATTTCGTGTTTATAATTTGTACTTCTATTAAAATTATGCTCTGGTATTTTTTTTTTATTAAATACATATATATATATATATATATATATATATATATATATATATATATATATATATATATATATATATATATATATATATATATATATATATATATATATAGGATACCAGAAACAAATGATGATTAATTACTACATACTAGCTGACCCACCCAGTTGCCCAGAACAGTGATAACAACCTCAACTATACCTAAAATCAGTGTTGAATGATTTAATAATTTAAAATGAAAATCTATCCAAACAACCTAATGTTGGAGGCCCCACTGCCTTTGGCAGCGTACATCCTTGGATTTCGTATGATTTTATATTTTTAAACAAAAATCTATCCAAACAAACTTAGAGTTGGTGGTCCCACTGCTTTTATCAGAGTACAACATCAGATTTGTATGATTTTACATTTTTAAACAAAAATCTATCCAAATAAACCTAAAGTTGGGGTCCCATTGCCTTCAGCACAGTAAACCCGCAGATTTGTATGATTTCATATTTTTAAATGAAAATCTGTCTAAATGAATCTAAAGTTGGGGGCCCACTGCCTTCAGTAGCATATACCAGGCATGCTACACATGCTCTGATCTGCTTTGATTTTATATTTCTAAATAAAAATCTTTCCAAATGTACCTAATGCTGGGGGCCTACTGCCTCTGACAGCATACACCCTCATATTTGTATTATTTCACATTTTTAAATGAAAATCTATCTAAACAAACCTAGAATTATGGGCTCCTGCTACACACACTTTGGTCTCTTTTGATGGTATATTTTTTAACAAAAATCTTTCCAAACGAACCTAATGTTTGGGGGCTGTACTGCTTTCAGCAGCACACACCCTCGAATTTGTATAATTTTATATTTAAAATGAAAATCTATCCAAACTATCGTAGAGTTGTGGGCTTCACTATCTTTGGTAGCATACATTGGGTGTATTACACACACTCAGGTCTGTTTTAATTTACATTTTTAAACAAGAATCTTTCCAAACAAACCTAATGTTGGGGGCCTCACTGTCTTTGGTAGCATACACCCTTGAATTTGTATGGTATTATATTTTAAGTGGAAATCTATCCGAACAAGTCTAGAGTTGGGGGAAAATCATCCGCTACTGCAACTAGGAACTGCATGGCTTGACAATTTTAGAAAATTTAATTAAATAAATATTAAACCATTTTACATACATAAACGTTTTTTCTTGATCTTGGGCCATAAACACAGAATGGTGAAATACTTCAATCAATAACAAGAATGAAAAATCATGCATCAAGCATAGATTATGAAACACTTTCTAACACATCCAGAAAACTGTAATGCAACTTCACCGTTAAATAAGGTGAAAGAAGCAGTTTGGAGAAAATAAAAGGCTTGTGCTCGTACACGATATAAATATATATTACAGTAACAAACCAAATATTTCTGGGAACGGTGTTCCCACCCAACTACAGCACTGATTTCAGGACAATTAAAGTATATTTATAAGAGTTAGAGCACAGAAAGATGGGTAGACAAACCGAAGTCTCAAATACTTTTAAACTTTGTTATAACTTTGTAAACATACACTTTCATTCCCAAATTTGAAAAACTTTAATACAATTGCATCAAAATTGCATAAATTTTCATTGACATTTTGTTCTGCGATCTTGCGTTTGGACGCTCATATCATGATTGATCGAGTCACTGACGCATTATCTTACGGTATGGTCATTTCCACTTTTGCAACAAAACTTTAAAATACCTCTTTAAAACTCGTAAATTAGAATTTTTTTTCTTCATCTTCCTATCAGAGACTGGAAGCTCCTTCTTTGTATGCTTGATATTATCTACAAAATGCTTGGATATGGAAAATGCATATATTTTTCATTTGTTATGTGCATTTCTTTTTCTTTCTTTTTTGTTTATTGTTTCTATATTTTTATATTTTAATTTTCTAATTGAAATTTTGGTGCTGTATCATCGCTTTTATACAATTTTAGTTGTAATATACATATGATATATTAATTAGAATTGTTAACTTACCTGTTATATTTTAAATTTTAAATGATTTTTTCCCTTGATAATCACACAAAGTTTAGAAGGTAAAAAATAATAAATATCCTTCAAACAAATCCTCTGTTGTAGGACGTATTTATTAATTTGTAAAATGTTTTGAAAAAAAAAAAAATCTGCAAACTACTTTAATATAAAATAAAATCATTTTATAACTAGTTATTGCATAACATATATAGTAGTAGTTTATCCCTAGAGTTTTAACTGTGTGAACTGTGTTAATTTATAAAAATAATACATTGAAAAATGTGTATGTTGAATTTAATTTTTAATTTATAACATATATAATCTATTATTTATTTGAACATTATTTTGCTTGCATTTTTCAGTGAATTATTAGATTTTTTTTTCATTTTTCATTTTTTGTTTTATAAAAACATATCAACATTAAAGAATTTTATGGGACTACTTTTAGAAAATGACTTGATTTGGATAAGCACTGGCTGTTCTATAAGTGAAATATGGGATTTTCTACAGCATTATTTCTCTTTTGCCTCATATAACTGATGAACCCAATTAGCTAGCCATAAACATGGTGTCTAGGTATACTAAAAAGGATGTGCGCTGCCCAATGAGGTACCTATCAGCACCCTCGAGTCGCAAACTGCAGTGGTTACATGGTAGCACAGCATGTGGTATAGTATTTACCACTTCTATAGTGCAGAATATTATATGTGTTTACATTTTTCATTTAGGCTTATTAAAACATACTATTAAGCTTAATAATACTTGCTAGATATGACAGCTTGCTTTATCATGTGCACTAATTATATTGTAGCTAATTAGAATTTATTATAGAAAATTGTCTGAATGGTACATATTGATTTATTTTTTAACTCTAGAATTATTTTTTACGGGGACTTTGATTTCTTTTTTCTGAATAACAACATAGCTACTGACTCTGAAAATTGTCTTCGTCAAATAGGTCTGGGACCTATTAATGTCCTTTCAAATGTCAAATATCACACATGGAAAGATAGATTGGAATCTTTATTACAATTATATACAGGGTGAATCTAAACTCTTGGGCAAAACTTTAAGGGGTGATAGTACACATCAAGACAAACAATATTAAATAGGAAACTAAGGGTCCCAAACGTCTTCCGAAGAAGATAGGTGCCATTAAAGTTTAGGGTCCAAAATTTCAAATAATTATAAAAAACGGAAAAATTTATCGATTTGTTTGCGGTTTTCGCTAAAACTATTCTTTATGTCAGTATTTTCTTAAAAATAAATTTTAAAGAAAAAGTTTTAAAAAATGTCGATAGAGGGCGCTTTAGACTTTGGAGTAATGAACAACTATTTTTTACCGTTATTTTTTGTATCTAATTAAATGCTTTCAAAAGCTTAGACATAAACTTAAATTTTTAGCTCAAAATCTGAATCGCTGGGAATGGTTAAGCAGCGCAAACTGAACTGTGTTCAGGAGTTGAAATTTGAACCCCCCCCCTCCCTGAACACAGTTCAGTTATTCCCGATGTTGGTGTCGTAGATTAGGCAGAAACTAGTACCCCATACAGGTAAAATAAACGATAGAGGGATGACAAAATTAAATAAAAAATTTATTTTAAAAATAAATTTTAAAGATAAAGTTCAAAAATGCCGATAAAGGGCGTTTTAGACTTTGGAGTAATGAACAACTATTTTTACCATCGACTCCGACGAGGACCTGGTTGCGAGGATTACCGTCGTTGCAGGTGATATCCGGGAGATGCCTGGGGTATTCACTAATGTTCCTAACTCCCTCTGCCGGCGGCGTGAGGCCTGCATCGTTGCTGGTGGGCACTCTTTCAAGCAGTTTTTATGATTCCTCATGAACATCATGTGTGTACCATTTTCTACGTGTCAACACCTTCATTCATATTGTGCACTACATGCATACATCAAATTGTTTCTTTTTATTTTGCGCAGAGAAATTGCTCATGTCTGTTATGAATAAATTTTCTATTTAATTTTGTCATTACGCTATCATTTATTTTACGTGTAGGAGGGTAGTAGTTTCTGCCTGGGTTAATTTTAACACAATTACTCAAATTGGTAAAGAAATCATATGAGTTGTAATTTTCCAACTGCACGAAAAATGTCCGGGCCAGGATTCAAAACTGCGATCTCTTGGCTGAAGCTGCCATGCTCTACCAACTGAGCTATCCCGACATGAACTGGATGAATTATGCCCTCCAGATTCAACCGGGATAGCTCAGTTGGTAGAGCATGGCAGCTTCAAGAGATCCCAGGTTCTAATCCTGGCCCGGACATTTTTCGTCCAGTTGGAAAATTACAACTCATATTGTTTGTGCCTGGTCTACGACACCAAGATCGAGAATAACTGAAATGTGTTCAGGAGTGGGGGGAGGGGGAGGGAGGTGTTTCAAATTTCAACTCCTGAACTCAGTTCAGTTTGCGCTACTTAATCACTCCCAACGATTCAGATTTTGGGCTAAAAATTTAAGTTTAAGTCTAAGCTTTTGAAAGCATTTAATGAGATACAAAAAATAACGGTAAAAAATAGTTTTTCGTTACTCCAAAGTCTAAAGCACCCTCTATCGACATTTTTTGAACTTTATCTTTAAAATTTATTTTTAAGAAAATACTGACATAAAGAATAGTTTTAGCGAAAACTGCAAACGAATAGACCAATTTTTCTGTTTTTTATAAATCATTTGAAATTTTGGACCCTAAACTTTAATGGCGCCTATCTCCTTCGGAAGACGTTTGGGATCCTTAGTTTCCTATTTAATATTGTTTGTCTTGATGTGTACTATCACCCCTTAAAATTTTGACGAAGAGTTTAGATTCACCCTGTATATATAATTGGATGCAAGAAATGTATTATTGAACCAGAATCTGTATTGTTTAAAGATGCAGACAAGGATAGAGCTGTAAGACTGATGAAAATATATATGAATGGCCAGGTTGCTATTTTATATCAAATAGAGTCTCCATTAAAAGCTTAAAATAATTTATGGTATAAAGTAAGAGATATATACTGCCCCAAATCTCATGGTAAGGTAGCTGGATTTAGAAGGGACTCTAATAAAACAAGAAGAGGGAGAACATATTGGTGTTTCTATTGCCCAGAGTGAGAAAGGTGGCCAAGGTCTTGGGTGATGCTGGTAAAGTTGTTGATGCTGAAACGTATAACTAAACTGTATACTTTAGAAGATAACAAATTTACTTCAGCAGAGGGGGAAATGCAATTATTAATTGAATATGGACATTTAGAAAGCAAAAAGAAATTAGATGATTTGTAACAGCCAGATAAAACTTTTTTGCTAACAAGGAACGGAAAAAATATAGAATTTAACTAGTCTTAGGAAGCAAAATAAGCCGAGTGAACAACAGATAGTTTGTTACCACTGCAAGAATACTGGTCATATAGCTAGAAATTGTAGAGTTAATTTAGATAATGAACAAAAGTAGTGAAGGTTTGGAAATTGCAAGAGGAATGAGAAATCCCAATCTCAAAAGCAATCATTATTTTATGTCTCAGAAATGGAAACTGTTTAAGAAGTTATTATTGAGGAGTTATTTTCACTTACGATACAGCTGCAACTTGTCATGTTCTAAATTCAAAGAATTTTTTTCTATCATGTAAGCATTTAGCAGGGGCAGGATTGTGACTCAGAGTGAAAAACCCTGAAAAGTATCGATGTAAAATACCAATACTACATCACAACTGATACTGTAACTGTGTGACAACCAAATGACATAAGAATTGCATAATTTCTACTATTGTTTCAAATGTACAATTCTAAATAAAAAAAACATAATTTGATAAACTTACATTTATTTCACTGAAAGTCGAATGGCTCCATCAAATGGAGTACAATTTGTCTTGCTAAATATGGAGAGTTCAAGTTCAAGCCGAGTGAACAACAGATAGTTTGTTACCACTGCAAGAATACTGGTCATATAGCTAGAAATTGTAGAGTTAATTTAGATAATGAACAAAAGTAGTGAAGGTTTGGAAATTGCAAGAGGAATGAGAAATCCCAATCTCAAAAGCAATCATTATTTTATGTCTCAGAAATGGAAACTGTTTAAGAAGTTATTATTGAGGAGTTATTTTCACTTACGATACAGCTGCAACTTGTCATGTTCTAAATTCAAAGAATTTTTTTCTATCATGTAAGCATTTAGCAGGGGGGGGATTGTGACTCAGAGTGAAAAACCCTGAAAAGTATCGATGTAAAATACCAATACTACATCACAACTGATACTGTAACTGTGTGACAACCAAATGACATAAGAATTGCATAATTTCTACTATTGTTTCAAATGTACAATTCTAAATAAAAAAACATAATTTGATAAACTTACATTTATTTCACTGAAAGTCGAATGGCTCCATCAAATGGAGTACAATTTGTCTTGCTAAATATGGAGAGTTCAAATTCTATAACCAATAAAGAAAATTATTCTAAGTATTCATGAAACAAGCACAAATTATGTGCAAAGAGCTCTTACTACATTTAATGCAATTTTATCTAGCTACTTGAAAACAGTCAGGAAAAATGTCAAAGATAATTTTACTTTTCAGTGCCTAAGTATTAGGAGAAAAAAGAAAAAAATCCAAATTTTATTTATTTATTATTATATTTTTTAAGATGCAAATTTTGTTTGTTTTTTAGCTTTCCTCTTACAGAAGGTCAATTTCTTTTTCCTGTTTTCTTCCTGGGTATTCCACATTACAAATGTAATTAACATTTCTATATGCAAGTCTAGACATTTTTTTACCAAGATGAATGACACATTATATAGAACCAACATTGTAAAGACTGTACCATGAACAAATTAATTAAATTTCAGGAGTCAAACACTAGCATTACAGGAGTCGTGCACTTTTTTTTTTCAAACTATACTTTTTAATAATTTTTTTATACATCTAGAGTTAAAAATACTTAACTGATCAACTATTTATGCATTTTTTTGCCGTGAGATAGACAAAATTTATGTTTTTTGCCATGACTGATCAGTGAAGTTTGAAAATGTTTTTCAACAACTGATTGATGAAATCCATTGAAAAAAAATTGCGATTCTTTTCATGAAAGACTGAAGAAATTTGTAATTTTTTTTCAACATCGACTGACAAAATTCAGGAATTTTTTTCAATGACCGATTGACGAAATTTGCGATTTTTTTCCGCAACACATTGGCAAAATTCGTAATTTTTTCCCGTGAATGATTGACAACATTTGTGATTTTTTCCATGTACAATTGATGAAAATCACAATTATTTTTCGTTCCTGACACATAAAATTCGCAATTTTATCCGAGACCGAAAGACGAAATTCACGATTTTTTCCCACATGATCGATTAACAGGATTCGCGATTTTTTCTGTGTACAATTGACGAAAATCACAATTATTTTCCATGTCTGATTTATGAAATTTTATCTGTGACTGGTTGATAAAATTTGCATTTTTTAATTGTTTCAAATATATATATACTGGCAAAAAAATCACATTGCAAACTTCAGGGATCGCGGGGAAGCTGTAATCAAAATAAAATAGGGATTCTTTTTATTCCCTTTAGGCACAGATTTGCTTATTTCAACATTATTAGCATACTACCATACTTAACCTACATATCTGGAATAATTTTCCCCTTTTTCAATGTCTGCAGAATCCAAAAAAATGCAGAAATAGTAAAGTTTTAACTTTTTCTTCTTCTTTCTTTTTTTCCCTTGCATTTTTCAGCTGTACAACTTACACGTAAAGCCGAAATTGTAATTTTTTTTCCTTTTTTTGTTCACTGTGCCCTTGGACCCAAAATAATGCCAAAGTAGTAAAATTTGGACTTTTTTCTTCATTCGCCTGAATTTCCCACGTTTGAGGGACCTAAAAGTAATGCTGAAATCATAAAATTTCTCCTTTTTTACCCGAGTCTGCGTAATCTGAAATAATGCAGAAATGGTAATGCTTATGCTTTTTTTTTTCTTTCTTTCCATTGTATTTTTTGGATCTATATGACCTGTAGTACTGTTAAAATTGTAACATTTTTGCCCTTTTTTTTTCAAAGTCCATGAATTTGAAATAATACCCAAATAGTAAAATTTTGTTTTTTTTTCCTCGAGCCTACAGGATCCTAAATAATGTTGAAATAAAATTTTGCTTTTTTTCTCCCTTTGCCTCAGATTTTTCGAGTCTGAATGACTAAAAAGTAACTTCTCAAATTATTAAAATTTCGCTTTTTTTTAAGAGTATGCAGGACCCAAAATAGCACTTTCAAAAGACCGATTTCTCTTTTGTGGATAGGAAACACACCTATCCTATCTCCAATTGATGTACAGCAAAAGATTTGACAGTTTTATTATGATCTGTCTCTGCATAAGCCTATAAGTAAAATTATTATAATAAAATATGCTTGCTATAAATAAAATGTTTATGACTAATATTTGGTGAATTTTTTGTTCTTTTTTATATCACCAGGGGGTGCAGGAAATGTAAAAAAAAATTTAGGGAGGAATTTTAGGGATTAGACAATGAAATTTTACGGATATTTTAAGTCTAATTTACATCCACCATCCCCGGTGATTTTTCAATGCACTTGTATCATAACACAAGTAATTTAATTTAAGAAACAGAGCAAATAAAATCTTGGAAAATTCCTGATTAAATTTTTTTGTCATATTGAAAATTTTAAAGTAAACATTGGAATGTTCTAAAAAGTCTCAGATACAGAGCAAATAATAACAACAACAACAATAAAATAAAAAAATTGTGTTACCTTAATTTTTCTATAACTAACAGCTTTATAACATGTTTCTTTCATAAATCTTATAGGATTTCTTGCAATCTTGTTCGGTATTTTCACAAAAATTTTTTTTTAAATACTTGAATTTTGTATATTTGAATAAAAAACAAAATTATTTAAATTTGGCTGAGGCTAAATGTATTCCTTGCTAAATTTTTAACATCTCAAAGGCATAGTTAAGGAAAATACAAAAAATATTCAATTGTTTAAAAAAAAAAAAAAAAAAAAAAAAAAAGGCAATAAAATCAATAAAATATCTATAATATACTGTATTGTACCATAGAAAATAAATTTTGAAATTTTATTTTGATGCACATTTAATTATCTTCATCAAAAGTTGGGCTTTCTCGATTTCAATTACTTAGAGGATAAATGTATTCCTTACTAAATTTTTAGCATCTCAAAGGCATAGTTATATGAAACACAAAGAATATTCAATCGTTTAAAAATAAATAAATAAAATGCTGTATTGCATCATAGAAAATAAATTTTAATTTTATTTAGTTTCACATTTAATTTTCTTTTTTAAAATCCGGGCTTTTTCCATTTCAATCTCTGAGCTTTTCTTCTTTTTCTTTTTGTTTTTCCATGTATACTGCTGATAAACTTGATGTGAATTTTTAATATTATTTAACAAGGAAGTTGAAATAGGTACTTTACTCACACCTCCATAATTTACAAATCACACCTCCATCTTTTACAAATCTCAAACTTTTTATCATATGTTCACCGAAACCACCTTTTAACATTCAACTGTTTATAGAAAATCTCCTCTCAGGGTCAGCATTACCATAAGGTAAAACAAGTATAGAATTTGTGTTTTTTCTGCAATCTTTTGATGAAATGTGCCATTTTTTCGCGATCCTTTAACGAAATGGGCCATTTTTTCATGATCTTTTGATGAAATTTGCCTTTTTTTTCACGATCATTTGATGAAATTTGTGGGTTTTTCACGATCCCTTGACAAAATTCGTGATTTTTCGCGATTCTTTGACGAAATTTGTGGTTTTTTCGCAATCCTTTGATGAAATGTACGTTTTTTTGGCGATTTTTTGACAAAATTCATGTTTTTTCATAATCCCTGGATGAAATTCATATTTTTTCGTGATCATTTGACGAAATTTGCGATCTTCTAATGAAATTTGCATTTTCCCACGATCTTTTGATGAAATTGCCGATTTCTCTTCAAACGATTGACAAAATTGATTTTTTTCTGCGACCATTTGTCGAAAAACACAATATATTTTATGTCCGAATCTTTGGATTTATGACCGATATTTTTTTAATTTTCGGAAATGACTGCTTTAAATTTTTCAGAAAATTTGGAACAGAATCACCCCTGGTTTAAATTTGAAATGCTCTTAACCCAGGAGAAGTCACGCATAGACAGGATATGAATGTTTTTTACTTTGTCTCCAATAAATACAAATAATAATAGTCATCTTATTTAGTCAGAGACAATTGTTACAAATTCTGCGATAAAGCAAGTTGAAGATTTCTTTACAAAAAATAGTGGTGACAGTTGTAAAAATCATTCGCACCCTGGTATGTCATATCTGGTGTGACTACTCCTGGTTAAAAAAAAAAAAGCCCTGGCTCCAGGCTTTGGCACACAAAACACAATATAACAGTGACTTTGAATTAAGAGCATCTCTGTGCAGTTTAAAGAAAGTTTTTTTCCAATTATTTTATACTGATAAAGATGCACAAGTGAAAGAAAGTGTCTAGGTTGCCATATATCATATGCCTATTGATTCTGTTTTCATCTCAATGCAATTGTGTCGAAACACTTCATTTCCATAAGATTATCTTGTTATAGAAAGTGTTATGATAAACTTTCTTTAAAATTGATAAAATACAGGTGCCCCTTTGATGAGATGAGTTAGGAAAAAATGTAAGATAATCATGAAAAATGAAAGAAATGTTTACAACATCTACCATATTCTGCAACATATTAATGTAACATATGAATGCGGCAGAATTTATCCCATTAAACATGAATGAATTTGTTCCTTTTAATCTACTTTATAAATTTGAGTAACTATGGTTAGTGGAGGTTATATCATGGTACACACCATATACCTTAAATAAAAAACTATACTGTATACACCAAGTATAACTTTTGCCTATAGTGTAAATGCTCTGGGTTTTTTTTACTAGTTTTTACTAGTTTTTTTTACTAGCATGGAAATGAGGGTTCAAAAAGATATGCTCCTCCTCCAACCATACGTTATAAAACAGGTAGCCAATGACATACAATCTGCTTTTTCCTGCTCTTTCGTGGCACCGACTCCCAGTGGAATGATGAAATAATGATGACAGACTGATAGATGTAGAAATTAAAGCAGTCTGTTTTAGAGGGAAAAAAGGCAAGAGTCCTAAAGGATAGGAGAAAGCAGGAAAAATAGGAGCTCCTGCAGGGTCTGTAGATTACTTCTACTAATTAGATATTTATGTGTTACTGAAGTTCTAATATAAAATAATTTTTAAATGTAAGTTCAGGAGATATTATTATTGCATTTAACCCGTCAGCACACGTGCGCCTTTCCATTACGTTACTACACGCACGGGATAAATTTTAACCCAATGGGTTTTCTTGTGTCAATTTCCCCCCGGCTTGATTATAAGTAAAATTTTTTTTTTTTTAAATAAACTGTAAATCAATGAAGACCATAATTTAACTTAAAATAAGAGGGTTTTTTTTATATTTAAAAAGCAAAAAAAAAACATAAAATCTAGCACTAAGATTTTTTTCTGCATATCATTACATACAAAGCTTTTACAATCCAAATTCAGCACTAAAAATACCAAAAAACATAAAACTGATACAGTATAGGATCCGTTATCTGGCGTCCCGGTATCCGGAATGCTCCGAAAACCGGAATGCAAAACACTAAACAAAAAACAAACAAAAAATTCATTAAAAAAAAAAAAAAAAATTAAAGTGTCAGTAAAAGAAAAAATAACAAAATGATATTGCCTTCATTCATTAATTTATAAATTCAATAAATACCGTAAAATCCCGATTGTAAGCCCCCCCCCCCCTTTTTCAAAATCAAAAAAGGGTAAATTTGGAAGGGGGGCTTATAATCGGGATTTTTTCTAAAAATCATTTAAAAACCTGTTTTTATCATTAATTTAGAAGTAAAAAAGGGGCGAGAATCTTCCATATTTCGGCAGAAAAAAAAAAAAAATAAATTCCCAACCCTAAAATCCTGCCCCCCCCCCCCCCCAAAAAAAAAAAAGAAAAATAAATAAAAATAAAAATCATTTTTTAAATATTTTTCCTTATTTCTTATTTTACTGTAACAATAAATACTATCTATCTAAATTCAATCTTAATCTGCTCTCAAAATTACTGTTTCCCCCCTTTGTCCCCCTCCCCTCTGGTACCAAAAATGTATAGTTTAACCTTTATACTTTTTAATTTTAAACTTCTTTTCAGACTTATTAAGTACTCTATATTAAAAATAAATAACTCCAACCTACCACCTAAATTAACCCATCCTCGTAAAATCCCTGCTTCTCCCCCCCTGCCCCTCCAACCTTATCTCATGAAGATCCTCCCCCTCCAAATGCATCGCGTAAAATTAAAAATCTGTAAAATAATTTTTTTTTTTTTTAAAGTGAGAGTCTTCCGTATTTTGGCAGATTATCAAATAAATAAATAGAATAAAATAAAAATAAATTCAACCCTAAAATCCTGCCCCTCCCCAAACAAAAAAAGAAAGAAAAATTTTTAAAAAATCATTTTTTTAATATTTTTCTTTATTTTTTATTTTATTTTATTTTTTAGAATATACTTCCAGTAAATTTTATACACATGACATCACACTCCAATATGCGCAGCCACAATTCACTCCAGCAGATGATCTTTAGACTCCATCTAGGATACTTGTATAAATTTTAAACAAGCTGGATAAATGATGGCAGTTGATGCAGTCTATCTCCAAATCAAAAGATTCTGCTCCCAAAATGAAATTTTATTTATTTTTTATAATTTAGATTGGTTTTTTTTTTCTATTTTGTGCAAATAATGTATTAAATGAACAAATTTATAAGTAATGTATTTACATATATTATTCATATTTATCACTATTTTGTGAAATTATTTTGTACATTTTTTATACTTATAAAAAAGTGTTCTGAATTACAGAAAAACCCCTTATCCAGAATGCCCCAGGTCCCAAGCATTCTGGATAATGGATCCTATACTGTATATAGAAACTGTATGTGCTACAGTTGTTAACGTTTAAAAGAAAAATTATATTATTATTTGTACACTATATTTTTTACATACACATTTGCATTAACATTTTCCTATCATTATGGGTTACGTTATAGCACGCGTGGGGTAAATTTCCTCCCACGTGACATTTTTATAACAAAAGAATGGAAAATCTCACAACCGGAGGTAAATTCTTTTTGGCCACATTCTGATATCTTTCAGCTTGAAAGGTACTATAAAGCTCAGAATGATCATGAATGATTTTCGCACATTTTTAGGGTTTCGTTCATCTCACGAAACCCTATTGCTCCCGCTCCGTTGTCTGTCTGTCACAGAGCCATTCTCGAAAACTGTGTAACTTACAGAGTTGAAAATTTGTGTATAAATCAGAATATCAGCTGTAAAGAGCTGAAAATATTAAAATTTGAAAAATTCGTATTATTTTAATAAATAAAGATAAAAAACCAAAATTCTAACAGCCTTTTCTTATTAAATTTGAACATTTTTCCTTATAGCAGATGCCAAAAATTAAAAATCCATGATGAAATTCTATCTACAATAATTAATTTTCTATCAGACGATTTTCACGTGAAAAATAAAAATGAAATAAAAAGTTTCCCCAATTGAAAAAAAAGATTAATATGAAATAAAAATGATTGACGTCATAGTGGTAATAAAACAGAAAGATTTTTCAATAATACAAGGAGTATGAGTATGTGTGCATGTACACAAAGCAGATTAATTACACGTCATTAGAGAATTAAAAAGAAAATCTGACGTCATATCGCAAGTTTAACGGATTTTTCAAATATTTCAGTATAATACAAAGCGAGTGTGAATATGAGTAATAGAGAATAGTAAATATATGAGTTTGAGGAACGTATTGAATCATGATAAAAACCTGATTATGGAAATATTAGCATATTTTAACATTTTGAAGGTGTACAACATGTTTAATTTTTAAATTAATTTTTTTTTTAAATATCGCATTTAGTCCACATGACAGATATTATTATGACAGAATATAATAGTGGGCTTCGCCCGCTATCGGGCCTGTTCAGATATTCGAAAAACCGAGAAAAATAGACAATTTTTTTTTTAGAAAATGAAATTTATTTGGAATTTTTAAAGAAAGGATAAAGTGTTTTGAAAGGAATATTGAACAAAACCCTTTGTGCGAACTTGGATCACACTTACCCACTTGTTAAGTCATAGTTGTGAGCTGGGGTACATTTTATCCCAGCGCGTGTGCTGACGAGTTAAATAAATATTTCATTTCAATAATTAAAAAATAATTTTGTTATAGTTATTTTTATTTTTAAATTAGGTATTGTTATTCTTTAAATTTTTCTTTTTTTGCAGAAAAAAAGAAAATTTGGAGTGTCTTATACACTGGAAAATATGGTACATATTTAATAAGAGTTAACATCAAGTTATTCAGCATGAGACATAGGTTGACACCACCAGTAGTTGATCAAATAAAGTCAGTGCTACGGGGTTTTTATTATACAGTAGAAGATCTTTATAACGCAGACCTAAAAACACGAGGTTGTGTATTATATAGAATTTTGCGTTATATAGATCACATTTCACACATCATTAAATTTAGCTTGTAAAACATGGCCAAATATGTGTGAAACATACCAAAATACATTAGCATCTTTATATTGCATTCTTTATTACCAGGAGTTGTGCAGATTATAATTTTTTGCATAACATAGATCATTCCACACATTGTTATATTTACTTTATAAACGTTGTCCAAACATACCTGTATCAAGCCATAGCAATTTTTTTAATAATTAGCTCTGCATTAAGGAGATAAAGTTGAACTAATGTATCAAATTTAGTCCTCTAGAGAATAGCAACTATTTATAATGTGGGAATTTGTGTGGGAGAAGTTGTGCGTTATATAGAATTGTGTTATAAAGATCTTCTACTGTATTTCCTTCCTTTTAAGTTTTAGGAGTAAACTATCATGATTGTTACAACCCTTAATAAATATCTTATAATGGAAAAAAAAATGAAATCTGCTGAAATTAAATAGCAACAAAATTATAAATAAATAGTTTTTTTAATTGCCATTTTCCCAGGCGAATCCAGTTTTTGACCTATTTCATTCCAATAGTTGATCACTGATTATTTTTATCTTTTTTTCAATGTAAGTAGAACAAATTAAAAAATTTGAGAATAGTAAACATTTTAATGAAACGAATAAAAGTAAAAAAAAAATAAAATTAGCCTACAACTCATAAGTAAGTAATATTGAAACTAATTCAGGGACAGAGAAAGGATTTCTTGTTTTACTGGTTTTTGTGGGTTCTATGTGAGAAATAACTTGATCCCATCTTTTCTTTTTGTCTGTTGAGTCATGAGACCATAGAATATTATCTGCAAAAGCTGGACAGACGTTTTTTACTTTAGCTAGGCCTAGGTTTTTTGGACACTCAGGAGTCTCATAATTTGGAAGTGGGTCTGTCTGCCTTGAGGGACCTGGTGTTGCATGATCATAATCAAATGTTGTTGGAGGATCATCAAACTGTTAGTGCAATATCAGCAATTGGTGTTAGGAGATCAACAACTCCTCGAAACTAATAATTGATCACAGTTGATCGATTTCTAGAATTTGTTTATTTAATAAAATCAGAAGTTGATCTGTCAAATTTCAACCCCTAAAAATAAGTCAATCGAAAATCTAAAAATTAATCTTTAAAATATCATCCTTGGGCTGTGATTAACAATAATTCTTATAAAAATATTAGTTGAAATAAGCAAGATGGAAGTAGATTATTTTAATTTACCATAATAATCTCCAACTAATCAAAATCTAAATGTTTACACTTACTAATAAAAAAAATTCATAAAATGGCTTCTCTTACAACAGACAGCTGACAACAATGTGCCAACAGGTGCACCAACATTCAAACAAAAATATTATGTCTAGTGCATATATAAAACTCATTTCTGCCTGAAATTGTGCAATATTTAAAAAAAATTATCAACTACTGGCGGGTCACCCTATATATTTTTTGTTAATGAATTATTTATAATAATATCATAAATTTTATTGTAAAATAAACTTACCCCATGAACGCAGAAGTTCACTTAATGTCTTCTTGGACATCCTCTAGCAGTAAATAAACTTCCTCAAATATATTCTGCTTCTGGATGCAATAAACAAGTTTCTGATATATCAAGTTGTTAAAAAATGTAGTGAAATTAATCTCTTTTCTTGGCTCATAATGAGTTTATAATTAATAACAATATTAGTATACCCATCTGGAATAACAGAAATTGTACACAAATGATCTCCAATTTTTGCCCTAATAAAGAAGACAAATAAAAGTACACTAAATATTAAATTTATATAATTATTAAAATTTATATTACATATATTATTATTTATACTTAAAAGAGAATGTAAAGAAAATAACTAAAACAGGATATAAAGTAAATGACTATAAGAGAGTGTTCTTCTATGCAAATGTAAAGCTACAAATTTTAACTAGAATCTCTGCTTCATTGTTGGAAGCTACATTGAATTGCTACATTGTTGGCATAGTTTCAAATATTACCAAGGCAATATAATATTTGAAATTGGAATTTTTTGTGAACAGAAGATCTTTTAATAAAAATAACACTATTTATTGTGATTATTTTTGTTATAGCATCTAACTTCAAACCTCTCACGCAGTTTCCATTTTTTTAGACACAAAGCCCATTATAGAAATCTACTATGAGACCTGTTTACAAGTTTGTTTCATTCAATGGTATCTGTTTTCTGTATTATAGAAAAATTAATTAAAGCCTATAATTGCAAAAAGAACCAAAAATGTATTACTGGGTGATTGAATATATAGGTTATTGCAATTATATTTTAAGCCATGAATCATAGAAACATTTCTAATTACAAAATGTATTCATATCAAGTCTAGCTGTATATGATGCTTAATTTAAAAGGAGCTATATATATATACAGGGTGGGACTGGACCAAAAAATAGGGACCATAGATTTTCAGAAGGTGTAAATATTTTAACGAATTCAAGTCATTTTACCTGCTTGTATAGTATCTGTCTTTACAAGGTTGTACACATTATCATAGCACCAAGTATGAAAATACGCTGTATCCAAATATTATATCTCTGAGTCTGAATAATAAACTCTGCTATATTCCCTGTATATGTTTGAAGGCTCTACCAAATTTATTTGCTGCACAAATTTCTATTACATGTGATATGCTATTCAAAAACTCCAAAGTTAAACCGATTACCTTGTAGTAGATTGACAGATACTATTACTAGGACTTCCTATTTAAATTCTTATTCAGTAGATGCCATTCATTAACACATTTGTCTTAATTGGATACATATCGATGGTTGTGTCCATAACCACAGAAACATTATCTGTGCTTTATTTTGTTAGCAATTTTAGCCTGGATATTTATGATTTTTTTTAACCATCATCTTGATGAGAGATATGACTTGACTGACTCTTTATTTTTCATTAAAGTCTTTTTCATTTGAGAGCAGATTCTAAAGCAACACATAAATGTAGGGATATCATTGGCTCGTTGTTTTATAGCTTTGTTGCCCAATGGTTCAGTTTTGCAGTCTGAACTATGTCAGGGCTGACTTTTGACCAATTTTAGAAATTTGGTTAATCGGCAAAAAGAAACTGTAGTCAAATGAGAAAAAAATACCAGCAAAATAGATTTGTGTTACACTGATTCAAAAGCATCCTTTAACCTCCAATTTTTTAACCCCTTCACTCCCAGATGTAATAATTCTACAAAGCATGTATCCACTAGTAGATTACACTGGAAGCAAAAGGGTTAACAAGGTATGTACACTCCTTGGAATTTCCAAGGAGCCAGCCACTGATATTTAAGATAAGAAATTTTCTATTTAATATTTAAATTGCACAATTTTGTTTATTCACAGAATTTGTAATATTTTTCTAAAGTTAAATAAGGCAAGAAATTCTATTAAAAATTTGTGTAAAGCTGTGTGTATAATGGATTACCCCCCCCCCCCTTCCCAATTTTTAATTAGGCTTGACACCAGGTGCTGGGACATTGCCTGTGCAGAGCTTTTTGTGGCTTTGGCTAGTGCTAAAATGAAGTGATATTGAGCAAAACATTTTTAAAAAAGGGTAAGAATAATATTTAAAACATAGATACTCATCAACGTATAAATATATAAAATAAAAATAAAAATTTTAAAAACTAATTTAAAATGCACCCAACAGTTTGGTCTTTATCTGCAAAGACATCTTCAGGGTTTTTTTTACCTTTTCAGAGCACAGCGTGGTAGTGAGCTAAGTAGTCAGTTGTTTGAATGAAAAGTGAGTTGTTACATTCAAACAACTGACTACTTGGCTCACTACCACACTGTGCTCTGAAAAGGTAAAAAAAACTCTGAAGGTGTCTTTACAGATAAAGACCAAAATGTTGGGTGCATTTTAAATTTGTTTTTAAAATTTTAATTTTGATTTTATATGCTGATGAGTATCTATGTTTTAAATATTAAAAATTTGACAGCATAAGTCAAAGTTTTTATTAGGGTAAAAATAGCCAAACTGCAAAAAACGAGGAAATTTTTATTTGCCCCAAGGAAGTATCTCAGGGAGTCATTTAGATGATTGATTACATTTATTGTTGTTATAACAAACAAATAGGGCCAAAAAAAAACAATATAAAGAGTTTTAAAGATTTTAAACTTTGCTCAGTAAGGGCAAAAGTTGGGAGGTGGAAATTCTGTGGGTGTGTGAGTGCTTATTTATTATTACAACAAAGCAACAAATATTGCAGATTTTACTTTTTTAAGTGAACATTTTAAAGATTGTAAAATTTGAAAACTGGGGAGAAATGGAAAGTTTGGAGAGAGAGGGTTATTTGGAAGATTATTTATATATTGTTACTACACAGTTACAAGGCAGAAACAATTTGAAAATTAAAGAGCTTTAAAAGATTTTTAACTTTGTATGTTTGGTACCAGATGAGAGAGTGACAAAAGGAGAAGTGATTATTTTAGAGGGTGATTTATACAAGTGATTATTTATTAATAAAATAAAGTACAGAAATAGGGCAGCAAAAGTTTAAAAACTAACATTTTTGTCTGTGTGATGCAAGTGGGCAAAGGGAGATTTTTGTGTGGGGAGGGAGAGGAGATTTTGCTTATTTTTTAAAAGCAGAAATCTTCCAAAATGTGGAAGATTCTCACCAGAAATAGAGAAATGTAAATAGTATTGTACAATTGAACATAAGCAACATACATCATTCAACAGCGTGAATGATAGTATCACCTGCACATCTAAAAAATAATAAAAAAAATGAATTCAGCCTTCACTATTTGGTGCTTTCAATTGTTTCTTTCTTTGTCAAATGAAGCATTATGTCATGATTTGGTACAATGGTGATCAGCAGAGAGAACACTGGTCTACATTGCCCTAACAGTTGGTCCAATGGCTATAATAAAAAATAAACTAATAATTGATCTTATATTAATTAGAAAATTCGACTGATTTGTTGACTGTCCAGCAAAAATTTTAGAATAGCTTCAAAAATTACTGATTAAAATTTCTTATAATTTGGTTTCTTCAGGTTAAAAAATGCTTCAAATTGATTGTTTGCATTTGAACAAATATTTCTAGAATTATTATGTAATGTGAATAATTTTTCCAGTCATGTTCTGCCTCCCCAAATATAAAACAGACAGGAAACTTCACCAATGTTCAGTATGAGAACTTCATTCTAAAAATATATCTAGAACAAAAATATATTTCCTAAATGAAAAAAAATTAAAAATGAGAAAAGAAATGAATAAATGTTTGTGTTTTCAAATATTAATACTTGTTATTTAAAAACACGATATACTAAGGTTGCCAGATATCTAAAAAAAAAGGAAGATTTCCATTGACACTAGAAAGTTTTTGCTTTATCGCACTACCATCATTTTTTATACCTTATTACTAAACTATGTTGAATGTGTCAGTAATATTTTCAGTAAGTAATTATGTTAGAAAGAGGTTATTAATTAATGGATTTTAATAATTATTTTCCAACTGTATTTGTATTACATTATTCTACTAATTTTGCTGTCATATATACCATTATGAATAAAAAACTAATTGAATCGTAGAAGCAAAAGTAAATCAAAACATCTTAAAATTCAATGATGATCATGAAAATTTTAGTAATGGGCACTTTACAAAAATAAATATTTGTATTTAGGGATAAAAGAAGAATATAAAATCAAACAAAATATTAAATTTTATATTATGATACAGACTAAATTAAAAATTTTATAATGTAGAAACTTCCAGTTCAGATGATGAGAGAATAAAATAAAAGTCAGTTATCTCAGTTAATATAATCATTAAAGTGTGAAACATTTTTTAAATGACCATTACTAACTTTATGTCCATTATTGGCACATTTAGGCTATATAAAACATTTGACAATAAAATTAAAATAAATTCTGTATTTCTTAATATGACAACTCTCCAAAGATCTTTGCCATTCTGATCGAATTTTTTTTGCAGACTGAAAATGCGAAAAGTTCTTGAAATTAATAAAAGTTAGATATAGGAAAAAACAAAAGAAATTGTCGTATGGGACAAATTTAAACGTACAATGTATGATAGGCCTAAGAACTCTATAGAATGTACAACTTACAGAGAAAATGTACAATCTGACAATCTTATGATATACCATTATGGATGGTTTTAAAATATAAATAAAACATGATATAAATCATGATATATATTCCATTGATATATATCATGAGACCCTGTTTTTGAGATATCCTATTATTAGAGAATTTGTAAAGAATAAAGTATTTTAATATAGCAAGGTACGTCTATACTTTAGAAAGAAATTTTTAGTTTATTTTTTTTATTTATTGCCATGAAGAAAAGACAAAACAATAATATAGAGTCCTTTTTTACTAAAGGTAATACATCAAATGAAAAATGTGATAAACATGCGGTCACAAATGTTGAAAGTGAACACGTGCATCCTCAAGTGAAGCAAAGTCAGATTGGATCTGCTAGTGGCAATAATCCTCTTTTCCCGCTTTCCAGCTCTGCTAAAACTGGTAAAAGGAAATGTGGCAGTGACTTCCAGTTAAAAGAAGATTTAACAAAGAGTGGCTAAGACATTTTGAATGGCTTTTGTATGATGATAAAACTAGTCTTGCTATGTGCAAAATTGTCAGCAGGTGCCTTCCAGTAATGTTGATAAGAAGTGGATCAATGGCTTTTCTGAGCCTTTTAAAAAGAGTCCTTTGTTTTTCACAACCAAAGCAAAATCCACTGTGAAAATGTCATTGTAAAGGCAAAAATACACCCATCAGAAAGACCAATGGCTAAATGTCTGAAGAAAATGGGTCAACACGTGTTTTCTCATTTGAAAAATATATTTAATGTGACATACTATGTTCCAAAGCAAAACCGTTTAAAGACTTTGTAGATCTTTTGTGCTTAGCTGAGAAATTAAATGTGGATATTTTAACAAAATATGGCTATGAAAAACAATGCAGATATTTTATCCATTTTATTGCTGAAACTTTGAAGTTAGATTTAGTGGAAAAATTAAAAAAATATACATATATCAGCATTCTGGTTGATGGTTTCACAGATAGATCAGCTGTTGAGCATGCAAATGTATATGTTCGATACATGGATGCAAAAGATAATCATATCAAAGAGGCCATATTAGGAGTAATAGAACTGTCAAATTCTACTTCATCCAGTTATTTCACAGCCATAACTGATTTTCTAGATAAGATTATAGATCCAAATGAATATAGAAACAGCTGTTATATTGTAGGCTTGGTGCTCTAAATATGATTAGATACAAATCAGGATTGGTTATGAAATTGAAATCTATTTGTCCTAAATTGATAAACATTCACTGCCTTGCACATCATTTGCAGGTAGCTGTTTTGAATGCATGTGGTGAAGTTGAATATCTTAAAACATTTGATTCAGTGGTTAGGAGTATTTTTTAATTTTACCATGCTTCTGCTAAAAGACTTGATATGTTAAAAGAAACAGCAGAAATTCTAGGAGAAGAAATTCTTAGAGTGATATTCACAGTATTAGATGGTTATCCAGCAAAGAAAGTGCTGTAAAAGCTCTCTTGCAATCTTGGAATGCTGTTGTAAGCCATCTTGAACAGGTGGCCCATGGAAAAGACACTGATAGTGCTAAAGGTAAGAACTTGCTGAAAATTTTAAAGGATTATAAATTTTTAAAGTTCTGCACTTCCTCTTGGATTTCTACAGGAAAGTATTTGTATGGTACAGATGATAATATTGTAGTATTCATTAATAGGATGCTTCACTGATAAAAGTTTTCTCCTTGCCGATCATAACATCCCATGTTAACCTATAGGAAAATTTAACTAGGTGCTTAATTATTACCTAACATAATTATCAAAATAGGGTTTTTAGCATCAGAAGGTAGACATTAGGGCTGGGCAATATATCGATAAGACCAACATAAATAGCATATTGTGGAACTGATATAAAAAAATCCTAACCAACGGTATATCACAAATATCATAAATGTGACGAAAACCGTGAAAACCACAATATTAAAAGCAATTCTTCATCTTCGAGTATTCAAGAATACTAACGGTGTGAATTCCCCCAGCCTAAACCCCAATATACCGTATTCATGAATGCTAACAGTGTGAATTCTCCCAGCTGAAAAGATTTTTGAAAAGAGGAAAGGACGATTTTTTCGGTATTTATGCGACGAGCAATAAATATCATACAGGCATGTTTACGGTTTTTGCCAGCGACCACTAACAGTGGATGATATATTGTTTTTATGGTATTGACGGATTAAACTCTGAGTGTATGAACTGAATTTAACATATGCTTTCATTTCATTATGATATTTAGATTTCAGTGGTGTGGATGAATATTTGCTCTTTGTTGTTGAATAATGTGTGAATTAGGGTGATAAAGAAAGGAAGTACTTTATTTGTAACAGTGGATTTAATGGGACAAATGAACAAGGAATAATTCAGACATGTTTTTATGTGTTCTTTTTAATTATTATTTTATGAAAAAATTATTAATTCCTTAGTAGTATTTATTAATGCTTATTCTAGGGTAAAGAAGGATTTTTAAAAATGCTGATGTTTTTACTTCTATACTGCAAGTTTTTTTCTCCCCAGAATTTATTTTTAAAATTGTGTTCGTGTGATATATGTGAGTATTTGGTATTTGACTGCCTCTGTATGTATGACCATTGGTCCCTGCCTAAAATTGCACTGCATAAAAAAGCACTGCCTAAAATTGTTTGGTGGTAATTTTCAGCATTATTATATTTTATTTGTAAGGGTGGAAATGAATATTATGCAATTTGAATACGAAGTGTTCAATTTTAACAGAATAAAATATGTGAAAATGTCCCCCCCCCTCCCCTCCCTTCTTCACAAATGAGATATCAAAAACAGTTTATGCGATGGCACAGCAAACAAGAAAAAAATAAGATATATTTATTTCTTCATAATTATAAGTTGCAAAGTATTAATGTACTGTCTGAAAAAAAAATAATCAAACATGCAGACTATTCATTTTTTAATTATTTTTCATACTTACATCCATTTTTAAGATTTTCTTTGTGCTTTTTTCCATTATCTTGAAAAATGTGGTTGATAACTATTTAATACTCTAATCAGTCTTGAATTCAGACATTATTCTCTGTGAGGTACTTCGGAGGTTCGGGATGGAGGGCATTATCATGGGCGCCGTCAAGGGAGGACAATTGCCCCTCCCTGAATTTTGAAACTTAAATCTGTAAATTTTTATGTTGAAAAAAATATATAATTTATTTATGTAAATAAATGTGCCCAAGTAGCATGATTAATTACGCACTAACTGAAGAAAGAACTATGAAATTTTGGTCACAGGGGATCTGCCCTGCTGAAACTCCCATGGAATTAAGTTTTTATTTTTTTAATTTTGAGTTTATGTGTTGAAAATTTATCTCCCCAGATGAAAAAGAGATGTAAAAAAATGTATTTATGTTATTTTATTTTATTTATTTATTTATTTATTTTTTGTTAAATTTCTGTATTGCACATTGAGGATTAATTACCACAATTGTTTCAATATCTTACACTTCACTGTGTTCCATCTTATCCAAAACTACTGATGAGATATGGTGAAATCATCGAAAATTATCGACCCCTCCCCCCCCCCCCCCCCCATTTAACCCTCTTAGTAGTTGAATTTCTAAAATCGCCTAAAATACATGTTTAACTATTCTTTAGTAGATTTGTTATCCCGAAATTCATGCTCCTAACTATAACTTCTACTGAGATATGGCAAAATGGCGTAAAACATTCGACCCCCATTTAACCCCCCTTAGTGTCAATTTCTAAAATCACTGAAATATGTGTTTAACTATTTTTTTAGTAGATTTGTTATCCTGAGTTTCATGATTCTACCTATAATTTCTACTGAGCTATGGCAAAATGACCTAAAATATTTGACCTCTTATTTAACCCCCCTTAGTTGCTGAATTTCTAAAATTGCTGAAATATATGTTTATCGATATATTAGATTTGTTATCCCGAATTCAGAGCTCCTAACTAAAAATGCTGCTGAGATATAGCGAACAGGCAAAATGACCTAAAACGTTCGACACCTAACCCCCCCCCCCCCCCATTTAACCCCCTTAATTGATGAGATTCTAAAATCGCTGAAATAGTTGTTTAATTATATATTTTTTTAGTAGATTTGTTATCCTGTATTTCACGTTCCTATCTAAAACTGCTGCTGAGATATGGTGAAAAAGCGAAATGACCAAAAACTTTTGACCCCCATTTAACCCCTTTAGTGGTTGAATTTTTAAAATTGCTGAAATTTGTTTTTAACTAACTTTTAGTAAATTTGTTATCTTGAATTTTGCACTTTTAACTAAAACTGTTGTTGAGATATGGTGAAAAGGCAAAATGACCTAAAACTTTAGACCCCTCATTTAACCCCCTTAGTGGTTGAATTTCTAAAATCGCTGAAATATGTGTTTAATTATTTTTTTAGTAGATTTGTTATCTTGAAGCTCATGCTCTTACCTAAAACTGCTGATGACATATGGTGAAAATGTGAAATCACTGAAAATTTTCGACCCCCATTTAACCCACTTAGTGGTTGAATTTCTAAAATCGCCTGAAATACATGTTTAACTATTCTTTAGTAGAACTGTTACCCCAAATTTCACGCTCTTACTTAAAACTCCTGCTAAGATATGCCAAAAATGAAATTATCTAAAAATTTTGACCCCTCAATTTAACCCCCTTAGGATGTGAATTTTCAACAATCCTTTCTTAGTACGCGCCTACATTTTTTAAAGAACATGGTCTTCCAAATTTCAATGTTCTAGGACAAACGGTTGAGGTTCGGCGTTGATTATGAGAAAATCAAGCTACCGTAAAATCCCGTTAATCCGCCCTTCCCGATTAAGCGCCCCCCCTTCCACTTTGTAAACAAATTGGAAAATTCAAAAAATCCTGAGAACGCGCCCTCCCCCAAAAGAAATTTCGCCGTGCACGTAAAGATCAACACCAAAAATTTTATCTCCCGAGTGTTTTTTTTTTTTTTTTTTCCCGACGGATCAGAAAGGCATGACGATTCTTTAATATATCGCAAACATGTATAAACACATTGTCGATCTGAAAAAGCAATATAACCAAACATTAGTTTTGCTGTAAATTTATCTCCATGGCGATATGAAGGTAATAAAAATATCGATAGTGAAAGTTTCTCATGAAATAAGTTTTAAAATGTTTATTTGGTGCTGTGTGGAAAATATTTTGATGAAAAGAGAATCTATTTATTTTATTAAAGAATTTATAGTCGTATTTAACATTATTATGAAAACGAATCACAAAAAAAATATCGATTGATTGATCAGATCAATCGATTTGTCGATACACAGTCGAATTTGTAGTGTAATTTGTGCTATCTTTGTGGTAGTAATGTTTTTTGTTTTAATAATCTGGCAAGACTACCAATTCGTTCTATATGTTCTCAATTTTTGTGATTTGTATTATTTATTTAACATTTATAGATACGAAATCATGATTAAAAAAGAAAACGGTTATTTAATCTGCCTAACTTACAATAGATGGCGACAACACATAAAATGTTACTAGTTCTCGAAATTACTTCAGGACATTTTCAACTGCAATTTCTCAGTGTTTTTTAATTATTTTAAATTATTAAGTTCCTTTTATTTTTCTGTTACCATATCAATGACAGATATTAGTGTTATTATTTATCTAAATGCATTCCAGTTTCAAAGCTACTGAAATCCAGAATTTTCTATAATCTGAAATCGCCATTAATCGTGAAGTTATACTGTTTTTCTATTTTGTCTATCATTTTGCTTTCAAAATGTTTTTCTTTTGTTACTTTATTAAAATAATGCATGCTTTGCGATGATCAGCCATTAGCATCTCCCCCCCCCACCACCCATAAATATCATATACTACAGTTTTAATACCGTGTAAGCGCCCCCCCCCCCCTGCTTATTTTACGATTTTCAGTCATGTTTAGGGGGGCGGATTAACGGGATTTTACGGTACTCCTTCATAAGTATAGATTTCTGGAGAAATTCCAGAATTTCCAAAGATGTTGACATCTATGGAGACTAAGCTGATATTAAACCAGTGATCTTTGGCTCAAAGATCTTCATTTTGTCACCAGCATACTAACTACCAGGCTCAATTGATCCTCATACAAATTAAGAGTCATTTTAAACAAAAATCTAATGCTTCTTATATACTGACTATACATGAATTAGTGTCTGCATTGGATTTGGTAACCTGATTTTACCTAAACCACAACTTGAATTTAATGTTTTTGTTGCAGGATAGTTTTGTTTCTGGTTCACTTTTTTTTTCATATCTGGATCTGGATCAGTTTTGGATGCTGAGGTTCAAGTTTATGTGTTCTGGGTAAACCTAATTTTTCAGAGAGACCAGTCTATCCTTTCAGATGAATGTGTGTATATATATATATATATATATATATATATATATACACTTTACTTTCATAAAATATAAAATTAATATCACAGACATGATTGTACACAAATTTTCAACAATTGCATTAAAATGTGGCACTAATTTTCTTTTCTTTCAGGTTTCAGATCATTTACAGGTTGAGTTTGTTTCAGTTCAGGTTAAGGAAAATTATTTTAGGTTAAGTTAGGTTTGCATATCTGCCAAACCTTCTGAATTTTAATTACCACTATTGTCTTATTTAATCACAAAAGTCTGTCATTAAATAAAAAAATATTTCTATTGGGAAATTGTAGTACTAAAATATCTGAAGTTTAGGCTACCATGGGTTTGAATCAACAAGCATTATTTGGTTGGTTTGAGTTGACTAAGGCATTTTTGGATTTGATCCAGTTATATCCAACCAGTGAAGATCTCCAATACCAATCCCTATTATTTAAGAATATTCCAACATAAAAGTAATTATCGAATATAAAATAATATTTTAATACAAGTTTTATTTATAAAAATGTTTTGAACATGTGCACACAGAAAAAAAGAAAGAACAACATGAGGATACATTTAGGATATCAGAGAAAGCAGTGAGCTTGAAGTTGCTTCGGCCATCAACCCAGACCTCCCAAACTCCCTCTTCATTGTCTTTAACTTAATGAAAATAACTTTTGGTAGGATCTTCTGCCCTGCCTGACTATCTTGGAAGAATGAAAGATTTTTGCCTGTTCCATGAGTATTGGCAGTTGGTCGGCCTTCCCATCCATACTCGGCTACCCTCTAGAGCAGCGGTTCCCAACCTGGGGTACGTGGTCGAATATTTATGGGTACATGAAAATTACATTAGTAATGGCAGATAACGAAAAAATAAAACTTAAATTGAAAACAGAAAAACAAAACTAAACTTTTTGTTTACAAAGAAAGACTTCTGTAAATGTAAAATAGGCTAGTCACAAAAAAGGAACGAAAATGTCTAAACTTAGTAATCGATTGATTATTTGTTGGTTTTATCTCCACTCATTCCTGATAACATCTTGTGATTTTGCATGTGTCCCTCCTTTTCTTTTATTTCTATTAATTCTAGAAATATGTCGATTAGAAAAAAACATGAATTGTACAGAGTCTTCTGGCTTCGACAATTTTATTTAAAACCCATTTGAGAAAATGTGATCATTTTAGAGTTTGGCTGGTCAGCATTAGCATAAACTCATTCATGTATAATAACAGATGTAGCTCCATCTCTGCTTTGTGAGTGCTGAATTTGAAATTTTTAGCTAATATTTCGTGTTTTGATAACAGGTGTAGCTCCATCTCTGCTTTGTGAGTGCTTAATTTGAAATCTTTAGCTAATATTTCGTGTTTTGAGTGACTTTATGTTGATATTGTGTTTTGGTTCAAAATGGATAAGTGGTTGAAAACTGGAATTTTGAAGAGAACTGCTTCTAACATTGGTAACTAGCGTAAGAACATTATTAATATGGACATAAACAAAAATGTTTGGAACAATTTTATATGAGAAGGGATACGCATAAATGAAAAGTCTTAGCAAGGGGTACGTGAAAGAAAAAAGGTTGGGAACGCTGCTCCAGAGCAATGAGTGAGCTTGAAGCTGCTCTGATTGTTGATGTATTAAACCAGTATTTTCCAAAGTCATTTTTTTTCATAACTCAGTCCACTGTCTTAACTATCCTTCACAGTTCACTAAATTTTTTACCCCCCTCCCCCTATTTTTAAAGAAATTAATATCTTTGGATAAAATAAAACTGACTTAAAAGGCCACATACAATGTTAAAATGTTTTAATAAAAAAGCATTTACTCTAACAAAAATAATTATAGAAACCAATTAATATGAGGTGTGGTACTCTTTCTTGTTAACAGTACAGGAAATGTTGACAATTTAAATCCAGCACAACTTCCAGTTGGTTTCTATATTTATTATTTTGTTTTTAAGGCCTGGCTATATAGCAAACACTATATTAAACACACCAAGCCTTCCCAAACTCGCTCTTTGCTGTCTATAATTTAACCCTTTCAGGGGCAAGCAATTTTGTTCCTGTAACGTCAAACTCACACCGGTATTTACGAAAGAATTTAGTTTAAAATAAGGAAAAGCAATTTTTCAACTTTTCCCGTCAAAGTTAAAAAAGAAAAATTTAACTAAAAGTTTCTGGTTCTAATCAGATTAAAATTAGGTGGTATATAATATATACCACCGCCCCTCAATAGGTTAACAAAAAAATTCCTATTTTTCTACAAAATTCTAATCTTATCCTGGCAATCATTATATTCTAAATAGTAAACTTGAAAATAAAAATAATATATGCTAAAAATGATTGCAGTAAACATAAAGGTTTAAAAAACCTTTTAATAAACAGACCCACTAGTTTTGTGCATACATCCAGGGACATTCTCAAGACTATATTCACAATTTTGAAATATGAACTTGATAAACAAATATCAGAAGATATCAAGTATCATGAAATCAGGTGCTTTAATAAAAAAGTAAAAAATGATCATGTGTAAACATGATTTATTTTATCTTTTTTTTAATTTTATTAATCATCTCAAATTCTAGGTAACTCAAAGAAAGCTGATTCATTAGACATGCTCTTGCTGCCAATGGATCACTGCATTAGTATATAGGAATGACAAATAGAAAGTTTAAAATAATGACGAAAGAACATATAGCAGATATAAAATACAACAAGAAAACCACAAACAACATAACATAAAACTTTTACAGGTTAATTTAAAAAGAAAGTAAAATAATTTATCAGTAATCTAATGTAAAATGGGAAGTACGAGAGAAAATATATGTACCTGAAATGATTTATGTGCCATTTTTATAGCTGTCTAATCATGTATGTCATCTTTGATTAGTAAAGGACTAATTTTGTGCTATACAAACTGCTTTAAAAGTCACAGCTGATGGTTCACCTTCAGTAACCTGAATACTTGTAAGCATCAAACCTATATAATAAAAGATGAATAGAATTTTTCAATTAAAATGCAATTGCATTTATATTACTCTATATCATCAACCTAAAAAATGTTTCAGACTTGGGTATGGTATATATTTCTTAAGCATGTTGTTGTAGGATTTAGTACAATTTATATTGTTAGATCCTTAAATAATTTAACAAAGAAATAAGAAAAACTCTTGCTTACACTTGGAACAAATAACAAGTCAAGGGTCTGTCCAGATTTTTTTTCACAGAGTCCCATTATTGTGAATTTGTTTCTTATTTTTATGAATTTATTACTTATTTTTGTGAATTTTTATTTTTGTAAAAAAAAAAAAGCAATGTTATAAAAAAATCAGTTACATTTCCAAAATTCTGTTCCAACATAATTAGCGAAAAAAAAAAAAATAGTTTTTTCTTTTGTTCAGTAAACATCAACTTGTGGTGCAATGAGAGGGGGTGAACAAGAAGGGAAGAGTAAAATCCCAGTTTTATCAAGTACCAAAATAAGAACAAATTTCACTTATCAGTTCATTTGAGATTCCATTAGGGTAAAATTAGAAAATAGCCATTAAGTCAATAGATGGAAAATATTCCGGGCATGCTATGCACAGACCGGAAAAGCTTTTATTTCCATCTTGAACTGAACAAAACTCTGGCTTGTGTCCATGCTGCCTGCGACATCATAGCCTGGATTTCTCCGCACACACTGGAAAATCAATTATAGCAAACTGTTCTCAAATATGAGAAAACTTGAACCAAAGGAACTTCCAGCTCAGTTTCCCGCTGCCTGCAGCACCATACCTGCATGCTGTGCACATGCCAGAAAATTCTTTTTTTCCATCTCAAATTGTATAATCCTCGAACTGAACAAACCTCTTGCTCATGGCCCCAATGCCTGCGGCAGATAAAGGCATGTTGTGCATGTGCTGCAAAATTCTGTAGTTGAACCTTCCAGCACCAGGGAGCACAATCTGTTCTATACAAACATGACTGAAATCTGTAAGGCTATCAAAATCGAGTCGAATGAGCCAAACCCCATCATAATCGGCCAATAGAACCAGAGATAGGAAAGTGTCCCTTAGTGGTAGAAAGTGGAACTAAAATATTTAAGGCTATCGATATAAAGTCGAATGAGCCAAACTCTGCCATAATCGGATCCATAGAACCTGAGAAACCCTGAAACGAAATTTAAAAAAAATCTGAACTTATCATTTGAAAAGAGTATATTAACTCATAAGTTTACTTTAATGTTATACAAGGTGATTATTAAGTTTATTATTAAGTTTGGAATCAGTTGCATTGAAATTGGAAAGTCAGTTGCTGAGTTATGGAAACGGGACATAGAGAAGCTTAGGTGGGAGGTGGATTTTCTTGAAACGGGGCATAGTTAGAGAAAGAAACCTAGAGATGAGACTGTTTTTTTTATCAAACAACTAATTAAGACTACCTGTTCAAAGACTGGGAATCGCAGAAAAGCTTGGAACTTAAAAAAAAAAGTGGTAATTATCTATACATCACAGAAATTAAACGCTACGGATGAACCTTAAAAAGTTAAATGGAATTAGTTCTGTGGAAACCGGGGCAGTAGATATGTATATATTAAAAATGGTGTCAAATAATGATAAACCTGCCACTTGGGGACACTTCACTAAAAGTGATATTTATTAAAAAGTTGCGATTTCCCCCTCACCCTCCCCACAAATTAAAAAAAATACAAATGTTTCTTTAATTATTAAAACCATTGTCAATTAGGTTTTTATTTCTTTAAAGTAAAAATCAGGTGCTTTTAACTTTGATAAAAATTTATTTTCATTAATGCAAAATTAAATCACAATTTCAGTTCTAATTATGCTATCTTTATGAAAATTAGATTTCTGGGTTTTCCATGAAAAAATAGGCATAGATGCCCAATAGAATAGCCATTCACACTTTGAACATTTTGTAAAAGGTCTGCTATTTTGAGACTGAATTTTGTGAAGGTTCATTCTTCTGACATCAAATTTTGTGAAAAGTCCATAAACAAACCCAATGTTCCTCTGCAAAGACCCTTGCAAGTTTAATTAATAAATAAAATTGTTGACCAAATTATTATTAAAATAAATATTTAGAAGTTAATTAATATATTATGAATATCAAAACTCTCCCTAACAAACAAAAATATATAGTACATCTTAACAAATTTTTAAATATTAGCAAACAATCAGTTAAAGGGGATAAAAAGATTTTATGCTTTGAAAGCAAAAAAAAAAAAACACATGAATTGTTTTTCATTTCAATAAAAAAGCAAAAATGCCTGTCTAAAATAAACTAAATATCTATATATTTAAAACAGAAAGCTATTTTTTTAGTCATTTTCCCTGAGCTTTCTACTGAACTAATTTTAATAATTATTTTTTAAAGCTGTTCATTTGTAGATGTGCCTGCACATCTACTAAAATAGTCACTTTGACTATTTTTTAAATATTTCTATTTTTAGGGTTTCGTTCATCTCACAAAACCCTATTACTCCCGCTACGTTGTCTGTCCATCACACAGCCATTCTCAGAACCTATATATCTTACAGAGTTGAAACTTTGTGTATATATAACTGAATACCTGCTATGAAGCTCAAAATTATAGCAGTTGCCAATAATTAAAAATTCACAATAAAAATCTTTCCACAATAATTAATTTTCTATTGAAAGATTTTCACATGAAAAATGAAAATGAAATAAGAAGTTTCACCAACTGAAAAAAAGATTAATATGAAATAAAAATGATTGATGCATATTGGTAATAAAACGGAAATTTTCAAAGATTTCTCAATAATACAAGGAGTATGAGTATGTGTATGTACAGAAAGCAGATTAATAGCACGTCATTAGAGAATTAAAAAGAAAATTAATCTGATGTCATATCGGAAGTTTAACGGATTTCTCAAATGTGAATATTGAGAATAATACAAAGCGAGTATCAATATGAATAATAGAGAATAGTAAATATTTGAGTTTGAGGAACGTATTGAAGCATGATAAAAACCCGATTATGGAAATATTCGCATATTTTAACATTTTGAAAGTATACAACATGTTTAATTTTAAAATTATCTTTTTTTTTAAATATCGCATTTAGTCCACATGACAGATATTATTATGACAGAGTATAATAGCAGGCTGGTTTAGATATTCGAAAAAACAAAAAAATAGGCCGGTAAATTTTTACTTTATAAAAGACTTTTTTTTTGTTACTAAATGAAATTTATTTAGATTTATTTAAAAAATGATAAAGTGCTTTGAAAGGAATATTAAAAGAAACCCTTTGTGCAATCTTCGATCACACTTACCCACTTGTTATATTTCAATTTTAAACGTTTTTTATGAAATTTCTTCAACAGGATGGCAAATGGGTTAAGATATTCTCTCTATAACATAAAATTAATTTGCCTTATCACATTCCACCAATCAGAAGTGGGATTCCATCAGTGTAAATGTCATCATATTTAAAAGAAAAATCTCAATGTTTTCACAAAATTTAAACATATTAAAATGATTGCATTTAATTATGCAGTATTCATGGAAGAGTAGAATGCAGATTATTTATTGAGAAATAATATTGAGTAATTTGTGTAAATAATCTATCATAAGAAGTAATATGTAAAATGAAATGTTTCCGATGAGGAAAATGACATTCGGAAAACAAAAGATGAATTTTCTTCCATGAATATAAAGTATCCAGGACCGGCACCAGGGGTGAGGCAGATGAGGCAGCCAACTCAGGTTGCACCCCTAAAAGGGCGGCATTTGGCTTGCATATATCGAACATATAATACATTTTATATGTCGCAACTTAAGAAAAAAGAGAGAGAGAGAAATTTATTTTCTTTAAATAAAAATACAGAGTACATTGCATATAATTACAATCAAAGAAGCTGCATATAATTACAGTAAAAGAATTCCGGTTACAATGTTTTAGTCCACTTTAATAAATTTTGTTCCTGATAATTTTTGAATTAGTGATTTTTGACGAGATTTTTAGCATTCTCTTGCATTTCACGGTGATTTTTATTTTCTTCTACACTATATTTCCAATGATGACCGGTCACTTGCGATTTTAGACGTTTTGTTAAATATCTGGAAAGATACATGAGGAATTATCCTGAAACTTCAGGAGTGTAAACAACATGATAAACGTCATATTTCCGCAAAGATTTGTTCCCGAAACCCCATAAGGGGCCGTCAACAAATTGAAGAAAAACGAATCTTTTGGATAACCCTGTAAAAACTAATATTGCAAAAGCATTCAAACTGTAGATTATGATTAAGTGGCTTATTGTAATAATTTGGGTTCATTTGTATGAAGATAGCATGTATACTCGAAGAGAAATTCAGGTTTTTATAAAAACAGTCCCAAATTTCGCCTAGTTTTTTGCTTATAATTTGCAGAGTTTTTAATATAAATAAAAGTTATTTTCAGAAAATATGACAAACAACATTGTACATAACACTGTGCAATCGGAATTAAAAAATATAATAATTGGATGAAAAATGAGCAGGTTTACTAAAAAATGTTTCACTGCGCATGCGCGAATGCAATCAAAATATAATATACATAATGTATTAGCTAAATGTATAGACCAGCTTTTATGAAAGTCTCAAAAACATAGCTTGAAAATTCTGACAGTAATCATCGATAGAATAAGCTCGAATTTCGCTGTTCCCAAAAGGAAGCAAAAAGATGAGGGGTTGTATCCAAATATACTAGCTTATGAAAGTTGACATAATAAGAATGAAGTGTCTTTCATTCTACATTTGATACAACCCCACATCTTTTTGCTTCCTTTTGGGAACAGCGAATTTCGAGCTTATTCTATTGACGATTACCATCAGAATTTTCAAGCTATTTTTTTGAGACTTTCATAAAAGTTGGTCTATATATTTAGCTAATATATTATGCACAGTATATTTTGATTGAATTCGTGCATGCACAGTGAAACAATATTTAGTAAACCTGCTCATTTTTCATAGAATTTTTATTATTTTTTAATTCTGATTGCAGGGTATTATGTACAATTTTGTTTGTCATATTTTCTGAAAATAACTTGTTGTTATATTAAAAACTCTGCAAATTATAAGCAAAAAACTTGGTAAAATTTGGGACTGCTTTTATAAAAACCTGAATTTCTCTTAGAGTATACATGCTATCTTCATAAGAATGAACCCAAATTAGTACAATAAGCCACTTAATCATAATCTACAGTTTGAATGCTTTTGCAATATTAGTTTTTACAGGGTTATTCAAAAGATATTCATTTTTCTTCAATTTGTTGACGGCCCCTTATGGGATTTCGGGAAAAAATCTTCGCGGAAATATATGACGTCTATCATGTTGTTTACACTCCTGAAGGTTCAGGATAATTTCTCATGTATCTTTCCAGATATTTAACAAAACGTCTAAAATCGCAAGTGACCGGTCATCATTGGAAATATAGTGTATCTATAATAGAAGAAAGTATTATAATCGAAATTCTTTTGAACTTCCGGTTTTCTATGGATTATACATTTTAGGGGTCAGAGATTCCGAAAAACATGTTTTTACAAAATATCTGACTGTCTGTCCATTTGTATGTCCTCTTTGTATCATCGAAAAGTCTATAAAGTTATACTTTAAACTGAACCAAACTTTATTTATATGTTTTTGGTTATGGCCAACAGGTCCCACTTGAATTTGGGGATATTACGACGAAAGGAGTCTCTGTGATAGCGATTTTTGTTCCATTTTCACTATTGTATCATCAAAAAGTGTATGAAGTTATGCAGATTATTGAACCAAATTTTTTGTATATGTTTTTGACTAACTCCTGCAAGTCCCAGTTGAATTTGGGAATATTGCGCCTGGTAAGGCTGGGCGAAATATCGATAAAATCAATAAAACTGATATAAAATGCATATCGTGATACCAATATAAAAAAATCTACCCAACAGTATATCGCAAATATCATAAATTTGACAAAAACCATGAAAACCACAATATTAAAAGCTCTTCCTTGTCTTTGAGTATTCATGAATACGAACAGTGTGAATTCCCAACCTAAACCATGATATACCGTATTCATGAATACTAACAGTGTGAATTCTCGCAGCTGAAAAGGTTTTTGAAAAGAGGAAGGGTGATTTTCGCCAGCGACCACTAACAGTGGATGACATATCGTTTTTATGGTATTGACGGTGCAAGGTTAAACTTTGAGCGCATGCGTGGGATTTCACATATGCTTTCATTTCATTCTGATATTTAGATTTTACCGATGTGGATGAGTAGTCGCTTTTGTTGAATAATGTGTGAATTATGGCGATAAAGGAAGGAAGTATTTTATTTGCAACAGTTGATTTAATGGGGCAAATGAGCAAAGAATAATTCAGATGTTTTTATTTGTTTTTTATAATTATTATTTTATGAAAAAAATATTAATTCCTTAGTAGTATTTATTAATGCATATTCTAGGGTGAAGAAGGATTTTTAAAAATGCAAATATTTTTACTTCTATAACGCAAGTTGTTTTTTCTCCCCAGAATTTATTTTAAAAATCGCGTTCGCATGACAGATATGAGTATTTGGTATTTAACTGCCTCTGTATATATGACCACTGGTCACTGCCTAAAATCGTTTGGTGGTAATTTTGCATTTAAATTTTCAAAACCATTAACCATTATTATATTTTATTTGCAACGGTGGAAATGAATATCATACAATTTTAATAGAATAAAGTATGTTGAAATGTTTCTTCCCTATTTTTATCCGATTTACCCCCTCCCCCCCCCCTTACTCACAAATGAGATATTAAAAAACAGTTTATGCGATGGCATGGCAAGGCAAACAAGAAAAAGATAATATATATTTATTTATTCATAATTTTACTTGTAAAATATTAATGTACTGTGTGTACTAATGTAAATGTGTATCAGATAAAAAAATAATCGAACATGCAGATTATTCATTTTTTAATTATTTTTCATATTTCCATCCATTTTTTAAACTTTCTTTGTGCTTTTTTTCCATTATCATGAAAAATGTGCTTGATGACTATTTAATACTCTAATCAGCCTTGAATTCAGACATTTTTCTCTGGGAGGTATTTCGAAGGTTTGGGTTGGTGGGTAGGTGTGTGTGTGTGGAGGGGCATTATCATGGGCGCCGGCAAGGGAGGACAATTGCCCCTCCCTGAATTTTGAAATTTAAATCTGTATTTTTTTATGTTGAAAAAATATATAATTTACTTATCCCCAAGTAGCATGATTAATTACTGGGGATCTGTCAGCTAAAACTCCCATGGAATATAGGTGAAAATTAGCAGTCACCACTCGCCACGTGGCGATTAAAAAATCAGCCATCGATCGCCATCCTAGTCGCCACTCGCCAAGTGGCGATTAAAAAATCTGTTATTGATCGCCGAGTGAAATACTCCATTTTTCATAGAAATATGCATCTCTACATTGATTACATCTAATTAGAGAACTGATTAATTATTTTTCCTACCAGATGCAAACAGATTTCAACGACTTAGCTGTATTTTCAATATTTCGGCTTTTTCTCATGTGTCTTTAGTTGGATTATTTTTTCAAAAAATGCAGTTTTATTCTGCAAAATATATTCATCCGCTTTGATTCCACATGCATTTCAAGTAATTTATTTATTTTTTTTCCTACTGGATACAAGTGGATTTTAAGGACATTTCAGTACCTTCAATATTTCGACCCCTGCCACATGCTCACCTGTTGGATTATTTTTCTTCAAGAGATACTGTTTCATCATGCGAAATACACTCATACCCATACAATAGGTATAAAACTCTTATAGAAAAGTATGTTTATATACAACGATTATAATTTATCTAGATGTCAAGAAAGTTTGAAACATAATAGTGTCCGCTATCTTTAAAAAGTGGCCACTAATGAAACTGAGTCTACCGGCCACTAAATTTCCCAGTTTTCACCTATACCATGGAACAAAGTTTTTATTATTTTTTTTAATTTTGTTTGAGTTTATGTGTTGAAAAATTATCTCATCTGACGAAAAAGAGATGTAAAAAATTTATATTTTTTATTTGTTGAGGACTAGCAGCAGAACTGTTTCAATATCTTACACCTCCCTGTGTTTCGTCGGCATCCATGGCATTACGGTATTCAGCGTGTGTCGGGGGGAAGGGGGGAGGAGATTTGCACTTTCGGGACATAACAGAAAATGTGGAAACTATAGAGGCTCAATGTCACCCCTGAATTCCTCACCGACTGTAATGTTAAAGTAAAACAAATTCTATTCAAATATTTTACATGATAGGTAATGTTTCTCTGTTTATTTCAGTTCCTTGCGATTTTGAATATATCAGTACAGGAAATTGCTGATTGTTTTAATGTAATATATGCTGTTAAATTTATTATATTATAAATTGAGTGGAGGAGGGTGTGTGAAGCGAACCAATAATTACAATGAGCAAACCGAAAATTTTTGTTTGAATTGTTGTAATAATCAGTCTCATTACTTTGTTAGAGATTTCATAAGAAGCTAAAATGTCATAAAGCGCAAATTGGCAAATAATTTAGTAAAACTTATTTTATATTATTTATAGATTTTTTTAATGCAAGTAATGCTCTTTAAAAGATGTCATATATAGCAATCATAAAGGACAAACGTGTCCGTGCGTAACGCTGACGTCATTTTGCGAATGGCAACACTTGACGTTAAAATTTCGGTTTTGCTATTTTGGATACTGCAATATTTTAAATTTCTAAACATCGCATATTTTCAATTTTTACACCATTATATAGGGGAAAAAATCTACTTTCAAATGCAATTTGTCCGAAAATTATATCTAAATTGACTTATTTATTATTACTTTTAAAATAATTTTCAAGCATGATTTTTTTCCCCATTGCGTGGAATGTTGCCATTATAATTTTTTAAACAGTTACAAATAGTAAAAATAATGAATTTTGAGAAAAAACGTCACAAGAATAGGGTGCCTTTATATGAGAGTAGCGTAGCGATATACCGGATAAAAAAAGTGATTCGTTCACACGATTTTGGACAAAAGGATGCTTTGTAATAATTTAAGAAATTAGAAGAATTATTTAGTTAGACCATAAACAAACATCGGATATTTTAACAGATAATACAAAGAGAAAATATTTTTTTAGATATTGCTTCTTTATTAATATAAAATGCATATATATGGATCTATGCGATATGACGAATAATGAAGATAATGAAAATAAAACATCACTGGATGCAGCAATCTCGCTATATTGGGAATACAAAAACATGAAATTCGTTAATGTCGCAATCACTATATCGCATGTGTGAACGCTTAGTACAAAAATAGCTGGATGAATAACTATACCTCATGTATGAGCGTTTCACACACAAGAAAAGCAAACAAACAAGCAAAAAAAGAATCGCTAAATGCAGTGACCTTGACAAACAAAAATATGAAAAATATAATAGAATTAGAAAAAAAAATGGTTTTATCCTATGTTCTGTAACCCGGGAAGCCCGGGTTAGATTCTCTAGTTGTTTTAATAATGGAATATGGAGGTATTTAAAATTTCCATGTTTGGTGCCAGATGCGGTTTTACTAGCCCTGGTCCATTGAAGGCGAAATTTTTATTCATTACTACGAATGATATGTTTTAAATATATTTAAGTTTTAATCAATTTTTTTGTCTATTTCCCGCTAATTTGATTTTAGCAACTCAAACGGTCTCCCTAATTCGCTTTCGTCTAAAGCCAGCCCTATTGTGGAAATACGAGTAAAATTGATATTTGGGTATAGATTTCGTAAGAAATACTACCTATTACATTCTCCCCTAAGTTGGAATTTTTGAAAATATTTTGCAGATCTACGCCTATTATGACTCCCAGAACCCAAAACCACCCTCAGTTCAAAACTTTATATATATCTATCTATCTATGTCACTTTTTTATGGACACGATAACTGCAATAATTCTGCACAAATCTCTTCCAAACTCATACATAAAATCAAGGGGCATAAAATCTCGATCAAGTTCGTTAATGGGCAAAATCGAACCAAGGGGGGGGGGGGGGGGGTGTCTTTTTGTGAAAACAGAAAAAACCCCATAATTTCTTAATTATGATACATATTGAATCCGTTTAAAATTATTATTACTTCTAGGAAAAGAGCCGAAAATTTATGTATGACAGATTTTTGATATCATTAAAAATGGCCCCAAGGGGGGGGGGGGGGGGTTATAAGAAAAAAAAATCCTAACTTTGTCAATTCATAAGATATCAAATCCGCTTAAATTTATTATAAATCCTCTTAATATTATCTAAAACTTTTATATTGACAAGTTTTTATAGGACCAAGTTTTTTATAGCAAAAAAAATAAAAAAATCCCTGCCGGCTCTGCCTGCAAACAAGTTAGATTTCGAAGTGGGCAGTCCAAACTGCGGTATCATGGCAAAAAGGTCATTTCTTCTGCAATTCCCAACAAACAGGCGCCTCACAGTCTGCGTCTTCGAAATCTACCTGTGCCTGTAGGCCGAGCCGTCAGGGATTTTTTTCTTTCTTTCTTTTTCTCAAAATATCTTATTTATTCTGTATATTTAGTTTTAATATCACGATATATCGTGATATTTAGCTGACGATATATAACGATATTGAAATTGAGATATCGTCCAGCCCTAGCGCCTGGAGTGACTGCTGTGATAGTCATTTACAGATTTCAAGTTAAAAAAGTTGTACAAAAAAATTAGAAATGCTAAAACTTTTTGTGGTTAAATGTTCGGCCTTGATTCAAGGATTCCAGAACGTTTTCTGTTTTGTCTCTATCTTAAAAAATGGCTGAGATACAGCAGTTTGAAATTTTAGGGTGTCTAACATTTTGAAACAATACAGCAGGATTCCTCTATAAACGTGTTTAATTTATGAGTTTTAGTGAAGATGGTATCAGCAAATTTTCTTTCATTGTTGTAACCATCGTTCCAACTCTTACATGCTTAACACTATATATTCGAGAACGTCAAATTCTCGCCAAGCTTGGCGATAATTGGCGAAATATTGCCAAATTTCGAGACAAAAATACGTTAACCATATATGAAGCCAACGGCTATATCTGTCTAATTTGGGGATATTCTCATTAAAATTCAATATTGACGAGAACTGGGAATGACTCTCCTGTAATCGGGTTCCACGCATTTTAGCTCCGTGTTTTTCCGTAAAATTAGCTGAAATCTTAAAACCAAGGAATAGGGAGGATCTTTTCAAGCCAGTACCGACCAGGGCATTTCGTAGTTTAGTATAATCGGCTGCTCACATCCAGATAACCCGACAATTCGCAAGCAGCTGACGTATAACAGAATGACGAAAAATATTGATTCTTTTTGGTGGTGCGATAGCGAATTTGGAAGTATTAACATGTATGAGATATAAGAAAGTTTTGGGATTGGCATATCAGACTAGTTTGAAAAAAAATTAATTTCTTTAAACAGCTTGTTTACGCTGCTATCAAACTTTTAGCCTAATAGAGTAAATTTTGTTCTCCGCGATTTTGGAATTTTTAGATGTAATATGTAATGCAATTTTGAATGCGGTTCTTAGCATTTTTTCGCGTTCTACTGCGTTTTTTTTTTATATTCATAAAAAAAAAAATCGTTGTAAAACTTTTAACCTAATTTAGTAAATTTTGTCCTCCAAGATTTTTGAACTTTTCGCAATTTTCAATACAATTTTAGCATTTCCTTGTGTTTCGCGGAGATTTCTTCACATTCATAAAAGAATTTTGGTTTCAAATATTTAGCTTAATATATTACATTTTGTCTTCCGCGATTTTCAATGCGATTTTTAGCGTCTTTTCGCGTCAATTTTTTGACATTCGGAAAATAATTCCTTTTAAAATGTTTTAGCCAACTGTAGTAAATTTGTTTCTCTGAGATTTTTAATTTTTAGCAATTTTTATGCCATTTCTAGCTTTTTTTTGGTTTTGTTACTTACCCATCATACGTAGTATAGGGGTCTTGTAATCGTTTTGAAAATCGGAAAAAAAAAATTTGACGGATACGTTTCAGACACTGGAGATTCCGAAAAACATTTTTAGAAAAAAAAATTGCCATCTGTCAGTCTGTAAACGCTTTATCTCCCGAACAAATTGAGATAGAGACTCAAAATTTGGTATGCACTTAGTATGTAATAATGGGAAGAAGCTTATTGAATTTCAGTTACCTCGATTATCCAAAACTATTTTTTTCGGACTCTCGAAATATTCATTCTGATAAAAGGTACATAAAAAGTTTCGAAATTGTTTATTTTAAGGAGTGAATTAAGACAATAAAAAACATAAATTTTGCATTAAGAATGAAGTCAATTAGCTAATTAGTTGTCGAGATATTTATAATCATATTTCCACACTCTTCGATTATTCATGGCCCTGTATTTCATTCAAATTTCAATTCAAAGATACATTTTAATTGGAAATGAGATGCTTAATCCGACGCAGTAAACCATTAGTTAATATGATTATCCATTTTGGAGTTAAGGATGTTTCTTTTGCGCAATTCAGTGATAGAGCATTTAAAGTTTATGACGTAATCAAGCCACGATTTTATTCGAATTGCAATGCATTTTATAAATACTTTACACATGTTTTATTTTCCTATTTTATATTATGCATATACATGATGGGTAAGTATTACGGTGGCCCCCAACAACTAATTTTGTTTTGTGGCGATTTTTCTACCTTAGTAAAAGGAGTCTGGTTGAAAAATTTTAGCTCAGTATAGTAAATTTTGTCCTATTTTCTATAAAGTTTATTCGGATTTCGAACAACGATTTTTGAATTTTCTATGCGATTTTTAGAGCTTTTTTTCTGTTTTATGGAGATTTTTTAACGTTGCTAAGGGGACGTCCATAAATGATGTCACGCTTGGAGGGGGGGGGAGGGGGTTTATGAAATTGTGACAGTTTTGTGACAAGGGGGTGGGAGGGGGTAAGAAGTGTGACATCACACATTTTGATTTAAATAAAATCATTTAAAATCAGCAGATTAAATTTTGAAGTTATTTTGAAATTACCAGAATTTGAGGGTATTTTTTAATTGGGGCTAAAACAACATTCATGTGATTTGTTTTTACTTATATTCCTTTCTTTAAAAAAAAAAAAAAAAAAAAAAATCAATTGCTCCTTCATATTAATATTTTATTACTATTGTATATTAATTATATTTTTTGTTGTAAACAATCTTATTTCATACAAAATAAGTGCACGAATCATTTTTATTGTTATGCTCACAATTGTCATTAAAACTTATAGTTAAAGTTTAAAAATAAAATTTGAAATATGATCTATAACGTAGTGCTTTGTTTCTGAACTGCAAGTATATGTTTATGTAATATCATATGACATGTGACAAGAGGGGGGGGGGAGGGGGTATGGTGAAGTGTGACACTTTGTGAGAAAGGGGGGGGGGGGTCAAAAATATTGAAAAAAAGTGTGACATCATTTATGGACAGCCCCTAAAAGGAATTCGGTTTCAAACCTTTAGACTAATGCAGTAAATTTTGTCCTCCGCAATTTTTGAATTTTTAATGCAATTTTAAATTTGCTTTTTTCACGAACCGTGGCGATTTTTTTACATTCGTAAAAGGAATTCTGTTTCTAACTTTTAGCCTAATATAGTAAATTTTGACCGCTGCGATTTTTTAAGTTTTAGTGATTTTTAATGCGATTCTTAGAGCTTTTTCGAGTTTTCGCATTAAATTTTTTGACATTCGTAAAAAAATTTGTTTCGAACTTTTAGCCTATCATAGTAAATTTTGTTCTCTGCGATGTTTGAAGTTTTTGTGAATTTTATTGCGATTTCCAGTGCAATTTTTAGCATTTTTTGCAACGATTTTTTGATATTCATAAAAAGAATTCGGTTTCATACATTTAGCCCAATATATTATATATTTTATTCAGCGATGAAAGAATTACTGTTAAAATGTATCAGCATACTTTTAGCGAGTTTGTTTTTGCCCAATATAGTAATTTTTTTCTCTTTTCAATAAAGTTTATTCGGAATTCGTTGAGCGATTTTTATATTTGTGGCGATTTTATATTGTGATTTTTAGTTTTTTCGCACTTTGTGCAATTTTTTTTTGTGCCCGGGAAACGCCGGTCGGGTCAGTTAATTTATTCTAGTGAATGAAAATACAATTATTTTTTAATATGAGGGTGATATAATAAAAGATTTTGACAAAGAAAATTCAAGGCGAATCTGTATCGAATTATTTATTTCACTGTTGATACTTTTGTTTTGTAAATATTACTGATGTAAAATTAAATCTTCATGTATACAATTTCAAATGATCATGTAATTATCTATTCAGGTCATAATTTTCTATTTAATTTCAAGAATATAATTCGTAGTTTGTGTTAGTTATGTTTATCTATTTTTGGCTTGATAATGTGATGCTTTATAATATTGATTTCCGTATTATAATAAATGCCTTCGCCAAAGAAAAATAAAGAAATTTAGATTTTGAAGTTTTGTTTTATTTTTAATAATTATTTTCTTTTAAATACTACTAATAGGATATTTTATTTTTGTGAATATTAATCCAAAAAGATATACAGTAGAAGATCTTTATAACGCAATTTTCCATATAACGCACAACTTCTCAGATGTAAACAATGAATTTTTAGTTAAGAAACATCTGAATTCCCACATTATAAATAGCTGCTATTCTCTAGAGCAGGCCTGTCCAACCTTTCAGTAAGCCAGGGCGCACCTTAGCTTGTGGCACACAATCAAGGGCGCCATTATTCATATGATTCGAAAAATGCAAGAATATTATTTCCCTTTAACAGTGATAGCGATACCCAACCCACATGTCTACAGGATATACAGACAAAGTGGTATGCGTTATTAAAATGGTATGACAGTAGAGCGGGTCGAAAAAACCGAAACATGCAATCGAAACATAATAGTGCAGGAAAGTTGCCATTGGTAATAAGGAATAAATTCGCAAAATAGTACACCAAATGGTTAATATCTTTTACCGCCGCAGGGGGCCAAAGTTTCGAAAAATCGTTAAAAAGTTTTTTTTTTTTTAAATTAAATTATCGAACCATATCAATACAAGTTCTAATAGAATGCAACAGCTACATCAAGATGTCAGTAATGTTCCAATAAAATTTCATTATGGTGAAAGTATTTCTATTACCGCCGCAGAAACGGACAAATTTTGAAAAAAAAAGGGCAAAGATTTCAATTTTCCGTTTTTTTCAATTTTTACCATTTTTATTATATGTCTAGAATTAAATAAATTTACATTATATATAGTAATAACTTATAAATGTCTAGTAATTTTGATCATGGGCATTGCCCAACCAATGGTGAGAGGGGCCCGCCCCCCGAAATTTGAGAGAAAGGGGCTTTTTGAAGGAAATTTGGGGGTTTCCCGGGAAACTTTGGTGATCTTTTTTGTAGGGGAGGGGGCTCTATACATAAATTTCCCATAATTTTCTATTTTTCGACCCCTTCCCCTACAAAAAATCCCAATAAAATCCCAGAAAATCCCCAAAATACCTTCAAACATCCCCTTTCTCTCAAATTTAGGAGGGCGCGGCCCCTCTCGCCCTTGCTTGGCTACGCCAATGATCAAAATTACTAGACATTTATAAGTTATTACTAGATATAATGTAAATTTATTTAATTCTAGACATATAATAAAAATGGTGAAAATTGAAAAAAAAAACGGAAAATTGAAATTTTTGCTGTGTAATTCAAAATTTTTTGCGCCCCTGCGGCGGTAATAGAAATCATTTCACCATAATGAAATTTTATTGGACCATTACTAATATCTAGATGTAGTTGTTGCATTCTATTAGAAATTGTACTGCTATGGTTGGATAATTTAATTTTTTCATTGAAAAAAAAAAAACTTTTTTTTTTGCGATTTTTCGAAACTTTGGCCTCCCTGCGGCGGTAAAATATATTAACCATTTGGTGTAATATTTTAGGACTTTATTCCTTATTACCAATGACAACTTTTCCGCACTATTATGTTTCGATTATATAAATTTCGTTTTTTTGACTCACCCTAATGTATTAATCATTGGCGTCCTATGCTGGAGTTGGCTCATCTAAAAAATTTAACGTTACATTTTTCTGAGGTTTGGGGAAGAAAAAGGGAGGGAGGAATTTTAAGGACTTTTGCATGTAAAGGAGGCAAAAACCTTAATAACACCTGTAATAAAAAAAAGTATGCAAATATTAATTATTTTAAGGCAAATTAACTATGGAGAGGGAGTTTTGTTTAAAGAAATCTAGAAAAATTAAACATTTGAAGGGGCGCCAAGAAAATTTTCAAAGGGCGTCATGGCGCCCACGGGCGCGGCGTTGGACAGCCCTGCTCTAGAGGAATAAATTTGATACATTAGTTCAACTTTATCTCCTTAATTCAGAGCTAATTACTGAAAAAATTGCCATGATTTGATACAGGTCTGTTTGGACAATGTTTATAAAGTAAATTTAACAATGTGTGGAATGATCTATATTATGCAAAAAATTATAATCTGCACAACTCTGGTAATAAAGAATACAATATAAAGATAATGTATTTTGGTATGTTTCACACATATCTGGCCATTGGTTTTACACTTTAAATTGAATGATGTGTGAAACGTGATCTATATAATGCTAAATTCTATACAGTGTGATTCATAAATATCGAAACAATAGGCTCAGAGGCGTAGCGAGCGGGGGGGCAGGGGGGGCAGCTGCCCCCCCCAATGTTTGTTAAAAGGATTCAGTCGGCTTATCAGCAGATTTAATTAGTGTCTCTGTAGTATGTCAGTAGGCCGATAAAAAAAACAATTCGGAAAAATTCTGGTTGGCAGGACTTTAAGTCTTCAGAATACATTTCACTACACCCTTACAATCATATGGCAAAAGCTAGTCGGTCTGTCAATAGATAGGTTATGAGTAAAAAAAGCAATGGTTTCAATAGATCCATCTGGTCAGCCAGTATGAAAGTCACGTGTTCTGTCACATTTTCGAATCACATAAATTGCTAGTCGGCCTACCCACTGAAATAAAATTATCATGTATAAATCTTGTCTCCAGAACCGGAAATGTTGGACATATACTATACCTTACCCACACATGGAAAATCTAAGTCGGCCGTCGATACATAGGCCAATAGCGGAAAAAATTAATTTGATCTATTGATTTGAAAATATCAGAAATTTGTCGTACAGTAACACTCGCAACTTACATAGATAAAAATTATCAATATATAAACTAGGTCGATCGAATGCGAAAGTCGCTTAAGAAAATTCAAGAAATTTTATACTTGATACATAGTAGGTTCTAGCAACGATATGATGTTTACGCCCTTTGGAACTGTTTTAGGAACGTTTGGAAAATAAAAACGAAGAATTTTTAAAACTATTTAAAAAAAGAAAATGAATAAATTAAAAAAATATCCGTGCATTTAACATTTAATACCTAAAAAACTTCTTACTTTTTTTTTTTTTTTTTGATGAAACTAAAACTAAATTTATATGCTTGTGCCAACATAACATAATTACCTACTTTTCACTGATTTTTCACTTGTTATTATAAAAATTAGAATTGCAAAAGCATCTCAAGAGCAGAGAGCAGAATGTCGAGTCGAATGTATCATGTCGCGCCAGGTGCCTGCCGAGTGATGAGTCAAGTGCAGGATAGGACGTGCAGTGATCTAGTGCTATTCATGATGAGTCATTCGTTTACTAACTGCTCATCAATATCGGACTGTCAGAGCAGTTGAGAGTCACATAGTAGTGATAGTACGAAAGTTTATTACTTAATCCCTTCGTGACGAGAGTCTTCTCACGGAATTTTTAATCTTTTACCACGGGTTTTTCAAAACAGAAATTTTCGCCTAATTGAAACGCAGAAATTCTGTCATTAAATAAGGCAAAGCGTACAATAAAAATTAACTGGTGGGAATAATCGAGGATTCTGAGCATCTTATGCGTCACGCACAGAGTAAGGGGATTTAAACAGAGAATCAACTCTCATACACTGCAATGGTAATTTCTTTAACATGGGATTACACAATACACATAGACAGTGGCGATTGCTGCGGGTGACACAGAAACTACGGCCATAACAGAAACGAAGTTTCTAATACGGCTATATATCGTTTTCTTGGCGACAAATGAGGGCAGTGAAAAAAAAATGGCGACTGCTTGTTGCTGTTTGTTTTTTAGATCTCATTTTTGATATAATTTAACATCGTACAATCCGCAATTATTATTTTTTCAATTGCATGCATATTTATAAGCATATAAAATTCTGAAAATGTTCCAGAAATTAGAATCATTAAATTAAACACGGTGTTATACAATGATATTTTGAAATTCTGATGAATTGCTTATTGTTTTTTTTTAAATAAACAGGTATTCATCAGCAACGAATAAATTAAAGTGGAAAGTAAAAATAAACTCTTTTAAAAATTGTAAAAAATATGAAAATATGTTTATATTTCCCGAACAGATGCAAAAACATTTTCAAATATTTTAAGCAATTAATTTCTAAATTCTATTAAATTTATCGGCAAAATTTTAAAACTATTGGAAATCCATATCGAAAATTTAGCATTCATAATTTTACGTCTAAATCCATTATGAAAATGTTCTATTTTCATTTCAGATAAAAATGAAATTTGAAAAATCGTCTGCATCCCCATAGGAAGACATTATGACCGAAAAAAAATGTTCTATATTTTCCGAACGAATGAACCAAATTTAACCAAAAACTATACATCTAATTCCGGATACCTCGCCTACATACCTACTAAAAATGAACCTAATTGGACCATTTTTACGGAAAACAGACAGACGAAAACCAAAAACTTTTCGCATCTCCACAGTGAGCCTTAACACGACATTTCGGCAAAAATCTGTCAACACTGAATATACATAAAATATTTCAAACATTATGGAACTTGAAAAACAAGAACAAAAATAACACATGAAAATAAATCACAACTTAAATTTTGAAGAATTATAATGACTTATTTGATCTTCAAAGAGTAATTTTAATAATAAATATTAACCAAGATTCAAAAATCAAATAGCGAACGCCGAAAAGTTGCACTTGTGCGAATGACAACAGCAAAAGACGCCAAGCAGAATAGGGTTACAATTAAACGGAAATCACGAAGATAGAAATCGCCAAAGCGATGATTCAGTTTTTAAGTCATCCGCTGCAGTCGCTCTGTGCAGGCGAAGTTGTGTCTCTGTTTAAATATCCTTAATCTGTGGCGTCACGTATACGTGTCGCTCGTCCCCAAGGGGTTAATCTCACTTTGCTTGTGTTGAGATAATAGTTTATATTATGAAACGAATTCGGCACCAGCGAAGTGGAAATCAAAAAAGACAAAAAGAAGAAACTTGGAGGCTGCAAAAAAGTTCGAAAAAGTTATCAACAGGGCTGGACAGTGGAAACCGTTCGACAGGGAATGGTGATAAGAAAGGTATGAATGGTTTGCTTTATTCAGTGTGATGTGTAATTCATGTAAAAATAGTACAGTCAAACTTGAATAATTCGAACGTGTATAATTCGAAATTGTGGATAATTCAAATGTTTCTGTCGGTCCCTTGACATTCCTATAAGACACAATCAGTGATGGATTAAGCACTCAAGAGGCCCCAGGTGCAATTAAATTTTGAGGCCCCTCCAAATATTTTCAGTACCCCTATAGTGTGCATTTTTTAGTTTTACAATTAGAATTACTGAAAGTGTATGTTGTTAATTCCATACGATATTATCTCTAATTGGAATATAAAGTTCAAATTATTTTCTATCGCATGCTAATAAAATATTGAAAGTACTTCCCATTCATTACATTATCATAATTTTTAGAACTAAGAGATCACATTTTTATTTAGCTTTTATTTTGATTAAACTATCACTTCATTCTATCATTCTAAACCAGCCGTACTCAACCTTTTTTTCTGGCGGGCCGCAAACATATATTTGCGATGGCAGGCGGGCCGCAACGCACTTGTATAATAATGTAAAAATATATAGATTTCTATTACAAATGCCGCGAAGATTGTTGTTTTGCAATAGTGGTATAAAACTTTTTGCTGGCATTTTTTTCTGCAACAAGCATGTAACCATAATAAGCCTAATGTAGAAATATATAGTGCAAATTAAATTAATTTGCAATAATGTTTGTTTAGTGTTCAGGATTAATAAATGTATACACTACTACAGCCCAAATAAAACTACATGTAAAAAGAAATTTGACTAAGGAAACGTCATTTAAGATATTTTAAGGTAATTTTAGATAACAAGAAATTGTTTACTGATGAAAATATTAAAAACTTTTTATACACATCTCAATTAATTTTATAAATAGAGATTAATGATTATGTGTCTCGGGCCGCACATAAAAGGTCGCCGGGCCACATGCGGCCCGCGGGCCGCAGGTTGAGTATGGCTGTTCTAAACAAATGTGTTTATCACAAATATAACTGTCGGATTTTTTCTTATCAATACATATTCTTTTTTTTCCAGTATAGTTCTTGGTAAATCTTTTAAATAATTACTGAGTTATATCAAAGAAACATTTTAGTAATACAAAATCATATATTTTATTTTTAACTATCAATTATAATTAATCAGTTAAAATTAATTGTAAAAACTATTAATTAAGAAATAATGCGACAAATTGACTATTTTACATTAGTCGGATTTGAAACAAGTCGGCCAATCTTGCGTTTTGCCCCCCCCAAAAATTTTCTTTCGCTACGGCCCTGAATAGGCTATCTCCTTAAATATTGCTCCTAGGTACATACTTCCAATTGCAAATTTTCATAAAAAAAGGTGCAAAATTTGATGAGATAAGTTGCAACTCCATGGGGGGGTCTATTTGAGAAAATACAAAAATTACATTTTTATACGGCCCCCGTAGGATAAAATTTCCAATTAGGAAATTATTCCTTATCCAGTCCTGAATTTAAAAAAAAAAATCCATCTTTATATCTGCAAAATTCACAGAGATATTAAAATCCAAAATTTGTGACTTACACCACTTAAGCATACCTCTGAGAGATGCGATATCAGTTCATTTGCAATGCAAGTTAGGGATCGACCATAAATTTACACATTATTAAAAGTCGATCTAAGACAATGCCTTAACTTTTAGATATAAAATAATAGCGTATAGATTTTTATGTTAAACAGGCTTGAGAAGTGTGCTAGAGGTCTGCATGAGGCCGAGATTGGCCCCAGGGTCGTAATCGGCACGGCCCGCTGGCCGGACCGTGTCTCTATTGTTCTTAGGACGTGTCGGGAAGACAATAAGTTTTATAAAAATAGTAATAGCGATAATGAAACTTCTGTTAACGGAATCATTGGAAATATATTTTATAAATTACACAGAAATATTTTCAAAAATCTTTTTTGTTATACAGCTTCAAAAGTTATGATGTTTTTAAACCTATTTTTCATTTATTCCAAATGACATTGTTTTTTTCTTAAATAAATCTTTATTCGAATGTAACAATCTAATAGTATAAATAATCATTAACGTTGCTATTGCGTATTTTTTAATAGATGCCAAGCTCCCACTAATCTTCCGTTATAAGTGTGGTTATTTGACCCAGGTTCAATGCGTTCGAACCAGAAACTCTTTTAAGAAATTCAATTAAATGTAGTAATGATTCGACTTAAAACATTTAAATTAAATAAGTCAAAGATTCCTTAAACAATTTTCTAGTTTTAAAGGGGTTAACTGTTTCAAATTAATCTACATATTACGAAGGATTAGTGGGAGGTTTGGCAGCTATGTTTTTGTCATGCAAAAACATAGTAATCTAAAATATACTGTAAAATTTTCTTATAAATATGTATGTAGTACTCGTTAAAATAATCTAATTGTATCTTAAGATAAATGGGAATTTTTTGTACAAATTTTGGCTTGTGCAGAAATCTAAAATATGCACAGACACCTGTCTAGATAATGAATTAAATAAAATTAAGTGCATCGCCCGTGAAAATGGTTTTCTTTCAATAAACCCGACCTGAAACATAAAGTGCATAAAAGAAATTTATATCTCTAATAAACTTAAATTTTGTAAATTTCGCTGTATACCAGATTTGTATGAGAGACTAGGGTATGCGTTAAACAAATTTAATATCTGTACCCGAGAGCCAAACTATCGTAATCAGAAATTGAAACTACAGGAAGGAGTTACTTATTCACCTGGAAGTTTTTAAAAAGCATTTAAACGTTCTGTTAGGACCCAATCTTTGTTAAAATTTTAAATGCATTTTTCGGCATCATAAGTTTTTTCAGCATTTCTCATCTTTAAATTTATATAAGTCAATAACCTCTATAATGGGAATTTTTTGTACAAATTTCGGCTTGTGCAGAAATCTAAAATATGCACAGACACCTGTCTAGATAATGAATTAAATCAAACTTGTAATATATCTTTTTCAAATATTTTACTTACATTTTAATTCGGCCAATTTGAAAAAAAAAATTATTCACTTTTGAAAATATAATTTGTTTAAAATAAGTTGCATCTTTTTTTTTTAATTGCTATTTTAATTATTTTTTTAATTAATATTTTTCATAATGCTGAATGAAAATTAAAACTTATATATTCCTGTTTAATTAAAGGGGAAAAAAATTCAATTTGACTAATAATATTTCAAGTTATAACAATTTTAAATTACTCCATTTTTTTTTTTTTTTGCAAGAAATCTTATGATGTTATTCTGTTTACAAATTATATGGCTAATCAGAGGCCTCGCTAAGGGGGGGACGGGGGAGAGCCTCCCCCCCCAAACGTTTGTGAATGCTATTACACTTGGCAAATTTACAAACTCTTATTTGGCAAATTTGCATAAAACTTTAATAAAAACTATAATATACTCTCTATTTTTAATGGACTTGTCAAAAGTTACAAATCTAATTGGGAATATTATTAAACTTGTTGAATTGGCGAGAACTATTTATTTTTCCTTTTCAATGAGTTGGCAAATACTGAAATTTGACTTGGCAATTTAAGGTCCTCCCCCCCCCCCCCCCCCAATAAAAAGTCTTAGCGATGACACTGTGGCTAATCATCACAAAAAATTCAAACTCTATAAATAGATAAATAAAATGTTTCCGGACACCTTACAGTAACATTGTTTCTTGAATTACACGCATTTCAATTTGTGTCTGATTCCTTGAAACCTCACGAATTTTTAAAACGGACATATCTCCCTGAGTTTTGAAGATATCAAGATGGATTTTTTTTTTTGTTTAATTCAGGAATGGATAAGGAAAAATTTTCTAATTGGAAATTTTATCCTACGGGGGCCGTATAAAAATTTAATTTTTGTATTTTCTCAAATAGACCCCCCATGGAGTTGCAACTTATCTCATCAAATTTTGCACCTTTTTTTATTTTTTTTTATGAAACTTTGCAATTGGAAGTATGTGTCTAGGAGAAATATTTACAGAGATAGCCTATTGTTTCGATATTTATGAATCACACTGTATAACGCACAACCTTGTTACTTTCTTCTATCTTTACAAGAAGAAAGTATTGGATTCATGAAAATTTTCGACTTCCGGTTTTCGACGGATTTATACGTTTTAGAAAGTCCTGAACACGATTTGACTATTTGTAGAAAATGTCTGTCTGTGACTCTGTATGTGACAAAAATTTTGTGGGCGCTCTATCTCAAGAACTAATGCTCGGAATTTAATGAAACTTTATATTCAATTAGTCCCTGATATAAATTGGTGCTGATTAGTTTTTGGTAAAAATCGCCCAGCAGGTGGCGCTGCTATGCAGCATTTTTCGCGATTTTCCGCAATAGCTCTATCTCAAGAACTAATGCTCGGAATTTAATAAAATTTTATATTCAGTTAGTCTCTGATATAAATTGGTGCTGATTAGTTTTTGTTAAAAATCGCCCTACAGGTGGCGCTGCTATGCAGCATTTTTCGCGATTTTCGCAATAGCTCTAACTCAAGAACTAATGCTCGGAATTTAATAAAACTTTATATTCAGCTAGTCTCGGATATAAATTGGTGCTGATTAATTTTTGGTAAAAATCGCCCAGGAGATGGCGCTGCTATGCAGCATTTACATGATTTTAGCGATAGTCATATCTCAAGAAGTAATGCACAGAATTTAATAAAAATTGAGTTTCAGTTAGACCTTGATATAAATTGGTGCTGATTCTTTTTAATATATGCGAAACCTGTGTGAGATAGAAGAAAGTTTTGGGATTGACAAATCAGACTAGTGTTTTTTGGTTTTCGTTATAAAGATCTTCTACTGTATAACTTGTTGTTGATATCATTATTTTGCTATTTGAAATTCTATACAAACATACGTAATTTGATTGTTTTTAAATGTTTGACATATTTTTGCTTAATAAGGTACATTTTAAACTTAGCTTCACCTCATGCAAGTTTTTTTTTTTTTATCTAATAGTCATAACATTGATACAATAAATGTATTTTCCAAAGGAAAAAGCAAGACGAATGAGATTTTGAAGCGTCACATTAGTTTAATTCTTGATATGATGCTTTCTTGTAAATATTACTAGAATATAACATTTTTATTCATTTAATTTCAAGTAAACTGTTTTTATTTTTGCAACATAGATGCAAAATTTCTTAAGTAATTTGATTATTTTAAATTTCTTAAATGTAAATTAATTTTATATATATTTGTTTTCTTTTAAATAAATTATAGTTAGCATATTAATTTACTTATTTTTTAAAAAGTTTGAGAAGTGGTGAAAAAACAATCAGGGCATAGGGGCAGCAAAATCATGCTCGCCTCAGGTAGTAAAATGTCTAATGCCGGCCCTAAAAGTATCTAGACACATGGCAGTGTGTCAGCCAAGTTCGTCTGACATACTAGTGTGTTATATTACACGAACCATTTCGAGCTGTTTTCGCCAAATTTCAACACTCTACTACTGAAAATCTATTTGACCTATGTACTTGTAATTTTAAGATGTGTAGTAAGGCCCCCTTAATTATCCAGAATCCAAAATTTTATAAATAACACATAATTAGTTTCCGAGATAATGATATTTGAAAATGTTGATAATCGATAATTTTATCACTGACTCACTCATCAAAAAGATTTTATGTATCTACTGCACCTACAGACTTCAAATTTGGTACGAAGTTCGTTTACACTATTAGGAATAAAAAATTCTGAAAATCGATTAATTACCCACTTGGGGGTGTCCACTTTTACTTTAACGTTACGTATATTAGGCGAAATTTTAATTTGCCAAAAAAAATGCGCCAAATGTTGAATCCAGGCTGACCCTGCAGCAAAATCACCTGATTATCAGCCCTTTTTGGCTAATTTCAGAAAATTAATTTTTTGAGTAATGGTGTATAAAATTTACCTTTTTAGACACATTGTGAAAAAACAAAAACATCTTGAGAAAATATATATATCGAAATACGCATATATTTAACCCGTCAGCACACGTGCTCCTTTCCATTACGTTACTACACGTGCGGGATAAATGTTACCCCAATAGGTTTTCTTGTGTCAATTTCCCCCGATTTGATTATAAACAAAAATTTATATTTTGAAATAAACTGTAAATCAATAAAGAACATAATTTAACTTAAAATAAGAAGTTCTTTTATATTTAAAGCAAAAAAAAAAAAAAATCTAGCACTAAGATTTTTTGCGCTTATTACATGCAAAGCTTTTACAATCCAAATTCAGCCATGAAAATACAAAAAAATATAAAACATATATAGAAACTGTATGTGCAAGAATCATTAATGTTTAAAAGAACAATTATATTATTATTTACATTGCATAAACATTTGCATTAACATTTTCCTATCATTATGGGTTGCGTTATAACACGAGTGGGGTATATTTCCTCCCACGTGACATTTTTATAACAAAAGAATGGAAAATCCACAACCGGGGGTAAATGCTTTTTGGCCACATCTTGAAACCTTTCAGCTTAAAAAGGTACTATACCTTTCAGCTTGAAAAGGTACTATAAAGCTCAGAATGATCACGAACGATTTTCGCACATTTTTAAGTAATAGTTGTGAGCTGGGGTAGATTTTATCCCAGCACGTGTGCTGACAAGTTAAAGACATCCGCAGTTGAAATTAGTCTAATCCCAGAATTAAAAATGTAAACAAAAGAGAGTTATTCCTATTCTTCAAATAAATATTGATCACGATTCTCTCGTCAGTGCTCTCAACGTCAATGCTACAGGTACTCTATCAATTTCAGTTGCGGATAAAGGTACTCTACAGATTGCCGCTGAGTATAAAGATAATGTATGCAGAGGACTATCAAGTATCATTTCGATGTTTTTCGATAGTGACACGAACTTTCAGACTGTTGGATACAGAGGGTTTTGAACATGCAAATTGTTGCTATGCTGTAGTTTCGGTGGACGAATTCGAATTTGAATAATTACTATCTGTTTACTTTCAAGTTTGTATGCTGTGTGTCAAATAAATGTTATAATTCAGCTAAAGGTGCATTAGCATCTTGTTTTTAACTATAGTTTGAGTCAATACTTTCTTTCACACCGACTATAAACCTACATTAGTAAGGGCTAAAAGTCAGCCAGATTTTCTTGTTAGTGCTTATTTAAATTTTATACTATTTGTTTGATATTATTTGGATAGCTTCGTCATTTTATTTGTAAATATGAATCGGACTTGATTCATATGTTAATGAGCCTGTAATGGTAAAACATAAAATTATGTCAATATGATTATTGTTATTTCAGAAATAATAAAAATTTCGAATTAATACATTTCATTTCAAAACAAACATTAAATACAGCAGTATTCAAATATAGATTTCTGCCGCAAATTGACAGCCAAATATTTTGTTGTAGGAAATTTAAATTAAATTGAATGTTGCCTAGTGAATAAAATAGTCACTTGTAAACACATTAAAAACCATTAAGTAAAGTGTCTAACAAGGGAACCGCCAAACATGATGCGCACAGATTTTGATGATTTTAAAGTATGTTGTAGGGGTCATATCCTTAAATATTCAGGTCAAAGGTTTCCTTCAAATGGGCTTTAGTTTTCGAGAAATTTCGGGTTAAAGTTCAGCATGCATTTCAAATACCCATTAGTTCGCAATCTTGAACAAGGTCTCTGTGGCGCAGAGCTAGCGCTCACGATTTGAGAGCCGGAGATGAGGGTTCTGTCCTCTCATGTGACTTTTACCTTTTTTAAATAAATTTTATATATTTGTCGCGTTATAAGTTTTATGCAGAATTATGAATTCTGCATCTTTGAAGTTTTTGATATTTTCCTAATAAATTGCATTTACATTTTCGAATTTTTCGTGAAAAATTTATACTTTTTGCGCAATTTTTATTCTAATATTTCTGCTGACGAAAATCCAAACTAATTTATGTCTTGATATCTCGTCTTTTTAAAATGATTATTGTTTACATTTAAAAATATATTTACTTATTTATTTATCGTATTTATAAAATAATGCCCTTTTTTTTTAATTTGCATTTTCTATTTTAAAAAATTTAAATGATTAAGAAAAAATTAACAAAATAATATATCGTTTTAATATTTGATTTGTTCTAAATATATTGAAATATGTTAACTGCTAAAATACTAAAATATTTAGCATCACCGACATTTTTAGTTTATTAAATATGGAACTAATTGTGTGATACTGATACATATCGCAAAAATATTCTAAACAAATTCCGCATTAAAAATCACCTTTAAATATATTCTTTACGTAAATTGTTTTAACAATATTGGAAGAATGTATAAATTAGCATATTATATATTCTTTAAATACTTAAATTGTGATAAATATATCAAAAAAATTCATTAAATTTTAAAAAGAAATTATTTCAAACGTGGTAATTGTCTGCAAAGGAAGCTAAAAGAAATGGATAAAAAGAAAATTCTATTTATTCTGATATTACCGTAAAAGTCATTGCAGATGTTTTTTTTTTTCAGATATTTTTTATATGTATTGTAATTTACAAACGATTTTTCATTTCTAGTTGAATTTTTCTGTATGGCATCGACTTGTTAGAATGAAAAACAAAACAAAAAATTATTGTAATATATTATTTTTTATTTGTGCAAATCAAAAATGATGTTGAGTTTGAACTTTACAGTTAAATGTATTTAAATAACGTAAATATATATATCTAAAACTTGGATATAAGTGTTAATGCTTTAATATTTTCAAGATATGTTGTTGGAATTACCTAATCATACATACCTTTAGAAGATTTAAGATAAAGAATATTTTGTATAAATTATAAAAAATGATAAATTTTCATTTTAAATTTCATAAAGTTAAAAAAAGTATTATTTTAGAACAGTTATTAAACTATAAAGGGTAAATAATAAAAATAAATAAATAAACAAAATCTAGACATAAATTAGTTTGGAATTTCGTTAATAGAAATATTAATTGCAAAATTGCAAAAAAAAAAAAAAATTGTAAATTTTCATGAAAAATTCGAAAATGTAAATGGAATTTTTTAAGAAAATATCAAAAAGTTCAAAGAAGCATAATTTTGCACAAAACTTGTAACACGACAAATGTATAAAATTTATTAAAAAAGGTAAATGAGAGGACAGAACCCTCACCTCTGGCACTCAAATCACGAACACTAGCTTTGCACCATGGAGACCTTGTTCAAGATCGTGAACTAATGGGTATTTGAAACGTATGCTGAACTTTAACCCAAAATTTCTCAAAAACTAAAGCCCATTTGGTGGAAACCTTTGACCAGAATAGTTAGGGGTATGATCCCTACAACATACTTTTTAAATCATCAAAATCTGTGTGCATCATGTTTGGCGGTCCCCTTGTAAGTATATTGTAACTGTACAAAAAGTAATGATATCTAACAAAAACATAACTGTGAAAAAAGGATCCAAGTTCTGTAGAAAAAAAAGCCAAGAAAAGAAGTGATATGTAAGTGGGTGCCAAGTTCAAATAAAATTAACTCAAACTTACCTACTGAAGTATTATAGCATTGTTTAAAAATAAAAATTATTGATAGCATATTAATAATAAATCTAGAACTTGGCAAGTTATTGATAAATATTATGCCTATCACTTTCATGTCTTAATAAAATGATAATATTAATAACACTGTCATTATAATAATTTTTAATATTATTATAAATAAATGACTTGTGTTAAAGATTTGATAAACAAACACACAGATACACTTCTGCTGGTCTTTGGTTATCACCCTAGCGACCCCCCACCCCCAAAAACCTCAATACAAACAGACTAAGGCCTAACAAAGAGACAGATACACTTAAGCTTATCCTTGGTCATCATTCTAGAGACTCCACTCCTTTCAGGAGCCTCAATACACTAACATTAAGGCCTCCAAACATGAAATAACAAGTTTTGATATAATAATGTCATTAATAAAGATAAATGACTCTTAGGTAAAAACTTGCCAAGTTCTAGATTTATTATTAATATGCTAACAATAATTTTTATTTTTAAACAAAGCTATAGTACTTCAGTAGGTAAGTTTGAGTGAATTTTATTTGAACTTGGCACCCACTTACATACCACTTCTTTTCTTGGCTCCTTTTTTTCACAGCTATGTATTGGTTAGATTTTACTAACCCTGATGTCATATTCACTGACCCTTATTCCTGATCTAAATAAAGACAGAACTTCTGCTTTAAAAATCCTTGGTATGCACAAAGTAAAATATTTTTGAAAATTATGCCATTTGCACTTAATATTTAATGAAACTCAGGAATTTTAAAATAATTGCTTAAATGACTCTTATGGTAGCATTTTCCTATATACAGGGTAATTATAATTAAAGTCCCACTTTCAAAATGCTGCAAAAAAAGAACCACTGGTCAGAATGACTTCAAATTTGAACCGAATATACTGGAAGAAGGGAGAAACTGTATGGTATAAGAAAAAAAAGTTCCAAAGTGTATCAATAGATGGTGCTGTAAGTGGCCTACTATGCAAATTAAAAGACGCTCATGTGCTTTTTAGGCCCAAGGACAATTAAAAACAGATTTTTCCCGTCCAATGTGGTAAGACCTTGCCATGGTGTATGGGCTTTCCACTAACAGTATCACAAAATGTTGACTGATTTGGAAGACATTATTTCTGTCAAACAACCAAAACACTCATGCACATTGAACAATAAGGTTGGTTTACTGTGCAACTCATGCCAAAGACATTGTATTTCAATTAAAAATGTCACTTGTAGTTGAATCCACTTTCGTTATGCTGATTACAGTGCCATCTATTGATACACTTTGGAACATTTTCTTTCTTGTATGCTATACCGTTTCTTTCTTCTTCCAGTATATTCAGTTCAAATTTGAAATTGTTCTGACCAGTGGTTCCTTTTTTACAGCATTTTGAAAGTGGGACTTTAATTATAATCACACTGTATTTTCTTAAAAATGATTTTATTTTCCAAGTTTTTCATTCCACCAACTCTGAAATTAAAAGCTAAATCGTCTGCTTATGAAAATGATATTTTTAAAACATGCATTTTCAAATACAAAATTTCAAATTTTACCAAGCTAAATAATGTAATTGTCTAGAAGTTTACTGAGATCAGAATTTCAATGGAATGTGGTGTTCATGTGCCAAGTTATGTTTGTGTGAATATCATGCGTTGGATTTGCAGTGTCACTTTTTTTTCATTATTCTCTTAATCATAAGCTTAAATTGTAACATACTTATTTAATATATTCTCTTGCATCGAATTTTGACGAGTGCAACTAGTTACTATTATTTAAATCAAAAGTTTGTCTACATAATAACTATAATTTTGCAGAAATATTAAATTTAGTTAACTAAACGAAGAAATTGAATTGTTTATTTCCTAAACCGTATAACTCACAAAAAATTTGAAAATGATTTACCATTGTTTTTTTTAAATTGATTGATAGACCCTTCGACAGCTGCAGTTTCTCTATTTTTATCAAATCAAACATGCTTTGAACTAGAAAATTCATTTAATAAAATGTGGTAGTCCTGTTCCTACGTTGTACTTATTTGACTTTATATATTAAATAAAATTTGTGGTTTAGACATGTTTATTTGACTTTTAAATAAAAAGACCGGTAGCTTTGTACAATGTATTTTTCATTAAATAAGTAGACTGTGCCACTGGTTTCTTATACAAAAATTGCTTGTCTACACATGTTTTATCACTATGACTGGATTAATTATCAATATATCAGTCAAATATTGATATTTCTTAAAATATCCCAATAACAATATTTAAGCTCTGACAATATATCCCATTAACAATTATCATTTTTCAGGCATTGCAATTTTGAACCCCAAGAAACAGTGCCAAATATCCCATACCAATATCTTTATCCCTTCTTCCATCCGATCTATGTATTTATTCACTGGATGACTTCATCCAAACCAGAAAATCTACTTCCAATGATTATCTCTTTCTTTAAGATCTCTATGTAAGGAAAATCCCAATACATTCACTTACTATTGCTATGTTCACTATCACTGCTATTCCCACATACCAGAAATTCCACTGTTCGTTATTGAATAATACTGTATCACCAATATTTTATTTCTGGTACTGCTGGAAAATTAATCCATATTTTAGAACAATTATAGAAAAGAAGTCTAGAATTAAATCTCTAATATCAACATTATCTTTTTTGTATAAAAATGAACATATATACATTAATATTCAAATATATAGTTTTTTCATTTGAAAAACATTCAAGACTTTCTTTTGAAATATCTGGTCTCTGTGATGACATACTAAGAATATTGCTATATAAATTTAGTGGTGTACAAAATACCAGAACATAATCACCCCTGTATATCATGATCAACAATATGAACTTGAATATGTGCTATTCACTGTCTATAGTATCAAGGTTACTATATCATAAAGTTGAGCCATTTCACCCCACAGCCAATAGAGAGCGAATCGCTGTTTGACATCACTTAGCATGCTCGATTCAGTTTTCCAATTGATTTGGATTAGAAACGCGCTATTTTTAGTTGAAAAATATAGAGTAGAAATTTTCGTGTAAAAAAAGTTTAAAAATTAAAAAATATTCTTTATACATAGGACAAACATCACATCTAAAATTTAAACTATCTCTTTTCAACTCTCCGAAATTTGATTTTTACGTTAGCTATCTTTATCATTAAATTTCATTTGCACCTCAATATGAAAAGTTCATTTTCATTTATTTAAAAATGCAAAATAGTAATTTTTATAAATAAAATTTTAAAGACCTACAAGAGCAGCAAATTTAATGTTTATATGACTGCCGTTAATAATTTTTAATATAGTATATTTATAATATTTTATCTGTGTTCAATTTGAAATCTATAATAATTAATAATTCTAATATTATTATAATTTCGATGTGTCTTTCATAAAAACGTATAAAAAAGTTTTTAAAAAAGTAATAATAATCACTTAGGTTTCAACCTCACACCACAGATACACAAGATTGAGTTTGGCATAATTAGATTTAAAATACAAATCAAACAGAAACTTTAATAAGTAAATAACTGAATATTTAATATTTTTAAACTGAAATATCCATACGATATAATTACATGATTTAATGGAAACAAAATTTGAAAATCAGAGTAATGTACTTTTTAAACACATTCCAAAAAGTTTATTTAAAATGTTACTTTAATGCTACACAATAAACATAAATGCACATACATAATTAAAAATATATATATTGCATTAAAGAAAATTTTATGTTTAAGCAAAATTTTTCCTTTTCAAATGATATTTAAAATTACATCTCTTTTCATCGTTTTAAAACTTAATTTTAAAATTTACTGTTTCTTCAGATTCCATTTAGGTAGTTGGTGCGATTGAATATCAAATTGATTATTTTTTATAGAATAAAAAGGAAGTCAGAATTGTGCATATTTATAAAGGAGATTTAAAATACAAATAAAAATAGAAAATTTCATTTTTAAATTGCCAAATTTTTAAAACTGCAAGATCTATGTGATAAAGAAAAATTAAAAGTTGAAGTACTTTTATAAATATCTTCCAAAATGTAAAGTTATATTTTAACGATATGATGATAAAATTACATAAAAATAGTTTAATAATTAATATATTTTAGGTTTTTACCCTCAGAATATGCTTTCATTTCAAGCATTTTATTTCATCACAGGGTGCATTTTGAAGATGTATTTTAGATGTGCACTCCATTACTTGCTATTTTTAGTACTATTTTATCATGCAATCAAACTTGATTGACTCCACATTTTTTTTGGGGGGGGGAGGAGGGGGGGGAAGATGAATATATATTAGGTTACTATTTCAAACAAATTCAGGAATTAGCAGCATTAAAGCTATTATCGGCTCTTTTGCATGCTTGAAATTAATTCATCTTTTTTTTATCTAAGATTTCTTCTGTGAAATGTGATACAGAAAATTTTGCGTTTTATCCGAATGATTAGTACATGTTGCAATTGCACAAGTACTGGGCATTTTCAGGAAAATCAATGCAAAGAATGCGTTATTTTAAAGAGCTCAAACTAAGATATGCTGCAGCTGCACTGACATAAGCTGGGAAATATTTGCCACGTATTTAGGAAAAGTGGCCAAAAATCTCCCTTTTTTTAAGCAAAAATACTACTTTAAATGAGAAAATACGTTCTTTCCTGTTGGAAGAATTCTCCTTAGCACGCTCAGTGACGTCAGAACAACCGAAACCTTGATACCAGAACTAAAGGGAAATGGCACCCCCCTTTATAGTATTACTTATATTGAGCTCATTCATATTTTCTTCTCTGTTGTATTATTGGTAGTGTGAGGTTTCTCCAAGTGAATTAAATACACCTCGATATTTCATTTTAAAATGAATGTACAGTATCAGGTAGATTGTCCGAAACATGAAATTATTTTTAATATGGGACAATTTTTTTTCTTTTAAATTCAATGGCATTTTTTAAATAAAAACCAAAAAGGTTTAAATATCAATTCGAGTATTTTGCATGATAAAGTAAAATTTCATGGTAAGTTTTTCTTCTTTTGTTAGTTTTTACCCAGAAAATTATTTTCTTCTGGATGTTTTATACAAAATATTTATGGAAAATCTAAATTTTAATTTGCATAAAACTATTTCCAAATTTGAATCGAATATATAAATTTTAAAAAGGTTTTAATGTTGCATACATATAATAAATAAGAAGGTATAAATACAGTGAAATTTTCTTATTTTTTTACTATTATGAACACATTGATCTCCTTAGAGAAAGATTGATAAACATTTTTGCTGCATCTGTCATCCATTGAAACCCATTTAATTACAAGCATATTGACATGACATGTACCATTAAATCAATTTCAGGTTTTACTTATTTGAATCATTAAAATCCTCAACAACCTAAACTTAGAAAATTTTATTTTATCTAGTAAGTTTTCTTTTTCTGATATATCCAGTTAGTTACACTCAAGGAAATTATACAGTTAAAATGTTATTTTAATAAATTCCATAAAATGAGAAGAATAGGTAACATACTATTAGCCTGCTGTCCGCCATCTTGTTTTTTAAATCAAAACATTTGTTTTGTTTCTCATTTGCAAAATAATTTTCATCCATATTTACTTATTATAATAACGTTATTTAATTTGATTGACTAATTTATTTATATTTAAAAATAAAAGTTAAAATGTTTTGCTTTAGCATGATTATGCCAGAAACAAAACGAATGTTTTCTTTTATTGCCCGTGGTCAGCCATCTCCTTTTTTAAATCAAAAATTTAACTTTTATTATTAAATATAAATAAATTAGTCAAAAATAAATAACGTGTTTATAAAAAGTAAATAAGTATGAAAATTATTTTGGAAATAAGAAACAAAACAAATATGTTTTGATTTGAAAAACAAGATTGCAGACAGCAGGCTAATCCCAAAGCTTAGCCTTTTTTTTTTTTTTCTAAAGTCTTTATTTTGTGTGGAGAAATATGTATTTAAATGATATTGTGTGAGTAAGTAAATGTAAAATATTGATTCATTGCTTTCTACATTTGTTTGTACTTAAATTGTTGCTACCATATCATCTGTCTTTCGAAATTAGCATTTTTTGCTATTCTTTAAGATAGTATTGCGATACATCACTAATATCAACTCATTGATATATTACAATATTAAATTTCTAATTTCGTCCAGCCCTAATTATCAGCCCTTACAGTTTCCACCTACATACATAATGTAATCGATCCCCCCCCCCCCCCCAATAAGGAAAACCGTACCCCCTTGTCTGTCAAATTCCAACTTCAATAAATTATGTGATATGTGCTTCCTTAAGATGCTTTTTTGCATTTGCAAGTTAATAGGACCAAGCCAATAGTTTTTGCATAAAATGAACATTAACTTTGTTAGTTTTCTCAAACTATGTTTCAGAAGCATTGCGGATTAAAAGAAACTGCTACTGTTAGTCAATATACAGAGTGTCTCATTTATTTTGCAACCCCCCAAAAAAGAACAATGTACAAACATTAATTTTTATTTTACAGAAGTGCTTAAACGACTGCAAAAGGTGTTGGAAGTGACCGCCATATTCATCTGTACATATCTGGGGACCATTTGAGGAGCTTTCGAAACACATTCTGTAATGTGTTTGGTGTGATAGTGTTTATCTCTTCCGCAATGTGGTCTCTTTTGAGGATGTCCAAAATCGATAATTGCGTGCATTAATGTAGCCTGTTCTATGAAACCAGGCTTCGTCACTAAAGAACACCGATCTAAATCACCAATGTCATGTTTTCGAACAAAAGTTTTTAACCAGCGACAAAAGTTGAGACGATGCGCTGGATCAATTCCTTGCTTTGGAATTGCCTTCAATTCCTGCACCAATGTGGTGCGATAAGCGTGTATTTTCAATTTGTTTGTTTGTACAGCTAATTTTCTTACTGACGTGGCCGATTTCTCCTTGATTTTAGTCTCGATTTCGTTCATTTTGTGGTCAGTTAGGACAAATGACAGACGGTTCTTTCTTTTCGGTTTCACAGTCAATTCTGTTTGAAAATGGTCCACGATTCGCTTGATTGTGCTTTTATTCGGCACCACCGAGTCTGGAAACTTGTTTTCATATCATTCCTTGACTGTTTTGTACGAATATGTTCGAAAATAATGTTCAATAAAAAAACGCATTTTTCTGCACATAGCACCATGACGCAAAACTACCTTTCACTTCGTTCTCCTTAGCATTGAAGTGTCTCGTGTGGTTTTCTAGCGTGTTGGTAGTGTTGCTCGCACACCCTTCCACACCGCTACCTGCGCTAACGGTGTGCGTGTGCACTCGTGTTGTTCATTTGTTTCGTGTTTACGCGGGTTGCAAAATAAATGAGACACTCTGTACAGTAGCTAATGTTGGCTAAGATAGTGCCAGTTTAGTAACAATCAATCTTATATTGGCATGGTAAAAACATATAAGCATTTTTTTTATGTCTTGTCAGTTTCCCTGATTTTTAAGTATTTTTACAAAATTCCCGGACATTTTCAGATGGATAAACTTCCCTGGTTTCTTCCTGATCTATTGCTGCCCTATAGAAATAATGCGAGATGGAGAAAATTTGTAAGAGATTTTCATGTATAATCAGAGGTGCACTTTAGTACTTTAAAAAAAGGCAGAGTGTCATTCCTTAAATAATGGCCTAACAAGAACACTACTATAATATAAAAGAGAAAATGGACTGGTTAGAACTTATGTCTACTTCACTTTCATTGTAACTACTTACAAACAGTAAAAATTCGAAATTCAGAGTGTGGCCTTGGAGGAAATTTTCCCTTACCCAGGTTACCAAAATATATCCAATTTTCCGGAAAGAATTTGATTTTCTGCTTATTAATTCCACTGAAATTGCCTTACAATCAGAAACTCCCCCCAGAGTATAAGGTCTGAATTCAACATTGTTAACATACGTTTAAATTAAATAGAATTATCTGAAAAAATTCCAAATTTCATTGAATAATTTAAAAGAGAATATTTTAAAAAACTAAGACATCAAAGCAGTACTTTGACATTTGGAAATTTAAGGGTTTTTTTATTTTTTATTTTTTAGAAAATGCAAAGTATTTATAAAAATTCACCTTAATTACTAAATTAATCACTTAATCACTAAATTATTATACATATATTAAAGTAAAAAACTGCATTTTTTTGTACTTGATATATTAAAAATAGCGGCTTAACACCAGATGGGCAGGAATGCTTTGAAAGACGAGTGTCAAGTGGTGGACACAATAACTCATCATGAACTTGATCAACTCCAATGAGACAAGAATTGGTTTATTTAGTCAAAAGCTCATGAAATAAATCACCATTAAAAAATATATGCATTTTTAGTAAAACTGCATCAATTCAAAGTAAAATATAAATTTTCAATCAAAAATTTGAATACTTAAAAGTTACATAGAAAACACATGAATATATCAATATTTTGAAAAAATCCTATGTATTTCACTTGAAAAATATGTGATGATTAATTTTGACGATGAATCTCAAAAAGATCAAATTAATTGCTTGAGAATTGATGAAGATGGTGTTCACTGATTTTGAAAATGCTGTTCTGAAAAAATATGCTTAAAGTTTTCAGTACTGTTTGTGTTTACTCACTCTGGCATATTCTACTTCTATAGCTCCAAAATTGCCCTTTCCCTTTCAATATCAATTTCTCACTATCAAAATATGATTGTGTGTATAAAAGGTACTTTAAGAAAAAAAAATTGAAATTTTGTACCATTCAAAGTGGTATTACCTTTTTAAGTGAAAATTCCATAACTATGGAGAAATTACTAAGAATATTCCTGTCTTCAGGAATCCATTATATTAATCCTTATATTAACCATTCAATTTGAATACTGCTTGTTTATTTCATGGAATAAATGAAAAATACTTAAATGTACTAGAATAAAATTTCTGCATCTCTGCTGACTGTGTCTACAACAACTGAAAGACCAGATTACACAGAGCTCGAAAATTCTAAAAATGTTAAGGTTCCCAAAAAAATTTGTGTGTTCACAGTTTTTTAACAAATTCAGAGCTTAATGAATGAAGATATTGTGTCACATAGACAGTTTTGAATAATAATTTTTTTATTTTATTTTATGGTTTATCAATGTTTTGACTGTTTTCTATCCAAAAGCACCTTCTCCCTTCCTTCATATTCATATAGATGTATAACTTAAAAGGGAAATGTTGCATTACATTTGCCCACTAAGATTAAGCATTACATATTGCATTTACTAATTTATTCAAATGTATACAGAACAAATAATTATTATATATATATACATACAATATTTAATTTTCAAATTGTCAGATTTACTACACATGCTAAAGATTCCAAAAAAAAAAAATTTTTTTTTCAATTATATTGCACAGAATTTGATGCATCATTATTAAAAATTACATTTTATAATATATAAAAATACTTTTCTTAAAAGTCATTTCAAAACTTATAAAAGTTTTTATAATTTTATTCATCTTCCATATAATATCAAAAAGAAAATACTTAATATAAAAAACAATTAAATTACAAATAAGAAAAACATGAACTTACCGCCTGTAAAGTTTCAATGGAGTATAATGGTTAATGTGTAGATCCAAATTAAAAAATCTCACAAATTATTAAATATCTCTATATATGAACTATATCTTACAATACTGGTTAAATAGAATAACATGTTTAAGACGTTCCACCAGAAAAACCTTTTAAATCCAAAAACTTTTAATATATTTTATTTTAAACTTTGAAGAAAGATGTTTATTTTAAAATTTAAGCTAACTGCAAAGAAAGAGTGTTTCTTTTGAGTGTCTAATGAAAAAGAAATAATTTAAAAATATGAATTCTGTGATGAGATATTTCTTTAATTGTAGAGAATCTCTAGGTCCATTCGTTAACATGGAGAAGAGGAAAAGTTACAGATAAGTGAGCGGATATACGGGGAGCGTTATAGGTATAAAAAAAATTCTAATGAAAATTTAAAAAGAATCAACTTCAGAAAAATTCTGAGCTGTACTTTTAATATTAACCTCTCCCTTCCGAAAATTGCCACGGTCCATAGGAGAATAAAAATTCATCGCTGATGAGGTCGGCGACTTGCGAACGCTTCCATTTAGGTTCCCTGCCAGGAACCAGAATAGAAAAGAAATATGTTCCCAGAAATGATATCTGGGTTCCGCGGGTCCTGGGAATGCTATTTTTCGAGCCCTGGATTACACTACTGTAAATTTAAGTCACAAAGAAGGAAGATCACATAAATGTTTTCTAAGTAAATAAAAATACATTGGATTTCAGGAAATAATTTTACCTTTATTTTTATGCTGTCTATAAAGACAGAAGAGTTTATCAGAACTTCATTATCAGACATATATTGAAACAGTAAAAAAAGCATGAAGACTCACTTAATAATCAGACTTCTTGTTGTTGCCATCACTGAGGAATAAACCACATTTTCAGTTGGAATGACTTAATGATACAAGAAAAAAAAGAAACCTCCAGAAAATCCATCAAAAAAGACAAGGCAAAAAACCATTAAAAAGAAAATATTCAGGTAATTTAAAAAATGAAAGTCTTGCAACAACAAAAAAAAGAAGCACTGGCGCAGCATACTGAAAATCTAAAAAAAGAAAAACAGAAACTATAAGGCCAGTGCAACTTAATAAAAACAAAATGCGATCAAAATAATAGAGGCTGTCTCAGAGCAAGTTGTCATTAATGCTGTGAATTTAAAATTGTCAGCTATAAACAGGAGCCCAGTGGCAGAAAGTTCTATAGCTGTCTGCGACAAGCTTTTAATATTTCATAATCTGTCTGCAAATTTTGCATGTAATTTTAATGAATAATACACTAAACTAGGAAATTTTCATCTTTTTATTTAAAATAGGGTAAGATTGATGCATTCTTATTAATTTTGCTTATAACTTTAGATGTTACATATCGTTTCATCCTCTCACTTCTTGTGGGATTTCTAAAATGGGAAGAATAAGCTTAGGGGGGGGGGGGGAGAAATTTCCCTCCCCTGATGCAGCTACAGAAATTCCTTCTGGAGAAAAATGTCTTAGTTAAAGTCCTACATCAGCTGCAGATCAGGTTAACACTGTTTTCAGTTCGAGCTGAGTTCAGATTCCTGCAGGTTGGATTCCGGTTAACCCAATTTTTTAAAAGTTGGTTCTGTATATTGTTTCAGATTTAAAACATTATGTATTAAACATGGATGTTTACCTGTGTGTGATGTTTTCCTTTTCTGAAGAGACCGCTAAGTGCAGAGGTGCAAGATTTGACAGGAAGAGTCTGAAGTTATGCACCTCAAAGCCCACTTTTGGACTAGTTTTCTTAATTTTTCATGGTTTTTTTTTCAGTTAATTTTCTACATTAGTAAAAGGAATCAGGAATTCCTCCATCTATTTTTGAATTTTTTATTCATTTTTTATTATTTCTTCTCGTTTTGCGACGATCTTTAGACATTAGTAAAAGGAACTGGGTTTCAATATTTTAGCAGTCTTTTAATGCAGTAAATTTTGACGATACTCGCGTGTTTTTACCGCGATCCTTTGACGAAAATCACGTGTTTTTACCGCGATCTTTTGACGAAATTTGCGTGTTTTTACTGCGATCTTTTGACGAAATTCGCGTGTTTTTACCGCGATCTTTTGACGAAATTCGCATGTTTTTACCGCGATCTTTTGACGAAATTCGCGTGTTTTTACCGCAATCTTTTGCCGAAAATGACGTGTTTTTACTCAAAATCTCAAAATTTTTCAATTAGTTGCAGGAAATAAATCACAAGAAAAAATTGAGAAATTTGCCAGTCAATCGAGGGAAAAATCTCAAAAATATTGCGAAATTCATCAATTGGTTGCAGGAAAAAAAATCTCAAAATTTGTCAGCCTATCATTTGAAAAAAAAAAAAAAAATAATAATAATAATAATCTCTAAATTCTTCAGGCAGTTGAGAAAAATTTTAAATTCATTAATCTCTCATGGAAAACCCCCCGTGATTTAAAAGGCAATTTGCCGCGGGTAAAAAACCCTGCAAAATTAGTAAAAATCGCAAAATTCTTCAATCAGTCATGGAGAAAAAAAATCTTAAAATTCGTTGATTGGTTGCGAGAAAAAAATGTGAAAATCAGCAGTTAATAGAGAGGGAAATCTAAAAATTATTGCAAAATTTGTCAATTGGTCACGAAAAAAATCAAATATGTCAGTCGGTCAGAAGAAAATTGTGAAATTCAGTCGATTGCAGAAAAAATTTCCAAAATTTTTCGATCGGTCGCAGGAAAATATCTTGAAATATTAGTCTTACGTGGTGCGGAAAAAGGGCTGAATTTCTATATTATCGTTTGGCAACAAGCGTAGTTTCCAGAATCTCCCAATATGGCGGCCAGCAAAAGAGCAGTGAAACGAATGAAACTCAAACTAGAAAATAATTAAAAATAAAATAACGTGTGCGTAATCCAAAGCGTTTGAGATAACTCATTTTAATTATGAGAAATATCGTTAATTTCAAATGAATTCTCAACGTTTATTTAGAATTTCCCTCATACGAAATCGGAGAGAATTAAAAATATCAACTGTCTAGATCACACCTGCTGCCATCTATTGCTGTAGATGTAAATTATTGAAGTAAAAAATAATTTATTTTGCAAATATCTATAACCTAATCAATTAGACCAGTTTTACGAAATTTAAACAATGATTGTTCTTATCACGTAGTGGGTTTTTTTTTTTTTTTTTTTTTTTTGTATTTAACCGTGCTGTACAATATCATAGGTGTAATGAGTTTTAAACTAATTGTGTTTTCAAGATCTTTTTTTCATAGTATTTAAATGATTTATGCACATTGGTAGCACCAACTAAATGCATTTTTAACTGTGTTTTCAACGAAGTTTTAAATTATTTTTTTACATTAAAAAATTGTCAATTTTATGGTGGTTTTTGGTGTATTTATGGTAGTACTTATTCGGCTAGAGTTTCTGCAAAAATGAAAAGGGTCAAGCGAGCGAAGCGAACTGAGACCGCATAGCGGTCTCAATGTGAATTGCTTCGTAATTCACGGGGGTTGGCGAGTAGGGGACTGAGCCCCCTAGTATCTTTAAATTCTATTGATAAATGAAGACTCAAAACAAACCAGTTCAAAATACCGTAAAATCCTGTTAATCCACCCCCCTAAACGCGACAGAAAATCGAAAATAATCAGAGGGGGCACTTACACAGTATTAAAATTGTAGTATATGATATTTATGGGTGGGGGGGGGGAGATGCTAGTGGTCGATCATCGCAAAGTATGCCTTATTTTAATAAAGTGACAAAAGAAAAACATTTTGAAAAAAAATTATATGCAAAATAGAAAAACAGTATAACTTCACGATTAATGGCGATTTCAGGTTATAGAAACTTTAAAACTGGATTAATTAACCAGTCATCATCAGCATTTAAATAAATAATAACACTAATATCTGTCATTAATATGGGAACAGAAAAATAAAAGGAACTTAATAATTTAAAATAATTAAAAAACACTGAGAAATTGCAGTTGAAAATGTTCTGAAATACTTTCTACAACTAGCAACATTTTATGTGGTGTCGCCATCTGTTATAAATTAGGGAGATTAAATAACAGTTTTTGAAGTGAAAACTTCTTTAGGCGCGTTGGGCATTTTTTGAGATGGGAAAAAACTATTGAATTCGCGACCCTGTTACCGACACCACTGTATATGTTGCCAATTCATACAATGAAGCGAAAGTATCAAAAGGAAATAGTTCACGTGCAGAAAGCGAAATGATTGGTATTATGAATAAAAATAATTCAGAAAATAATTTCAAGATAAATTTAGCACGCGCGGTGAAAACAGATAAAAGTGACTCAACTCGCGAGACCAAATCAAAAGATGAAAATGAAATAACAAAACACGGAAAATATTATAATTTAACGAGCCCGAGAAAAATAGACGGAAGTAATATAAAAAAAAAAATGAAAATAATGAAATATTTCCCGAAAGGTTTAAGAAATATGGTTACCGATACGGAAATGAAGTGAAATCATTTTATAGAAAAGAAAATTTGTTGATAGAAATTATAGATACCGCAAACAATACGCGCAGTATGAAGATAGAAAAAAGCATAATGTTCACGAATACAGTAAACAAGACAGGCAGCAAAGAAGTCATTTTTGGAGTGATAGGAGGCGGGAACCCTATTTTGCAGATAAATGTTATTACATAAGATATGAAACTAAATCTCATGGAAGAAATGGTGAATGTATTGAGAGTTGTTTAAATTGTGGATGAAAATTCATAAGTTTCATTGGTATTCATTTTAAAGAATACCAATTAATTAAATTTTATATTTCATTTATTTGTAATTTTATGTTTTAAGCAATAGATTGCAATTTTTGTATGTAAAATAATATGCATTATTTTTCATGTACAATAGCGCATTAAATGAAAATTGTAATATAATTTTTGTAGTAGTAGTTTATAATAATGAATAAAAAAAAAACACTTCATTTAAAAGTATTTCCTGCGCAATAAAACGTTTCCTGACGATTCAAAAAATACACACGTAATTGTTCAAGTTTTCACTTCTGTCGGCACTCCCGGAGTGCCATAGTTTTTTTTAAAATAAAGATTTTGTATCTATAAATTCTAAATAAATAATACAAATCACAAAAATTGAGACCATACAGAACGAATTGTTAGTGTTGCGAGATTTTTAAAACTAAAAACATTGCTACCACAAAGATAGCATAAAATAGGCTACAATTTCGACTGTGGCGCCATCTACTGATCAATCAATCGATAATTTTTTTGATTGGTTTTCATAATAAAGTTAAATATGACTATAAATTCTTTGATAAAATAAATAGATTCTTTTTTAATCAAAATATTTCACACACAGCATCAAATACACATTTTTAAACTTGTTTCATGAGAAACTTTCACTGTCAATAATTTTATTACCTTCATATCACCATGGAGATAAATTTACAGCAAAACTAATGTTTGGTTATATTGCTTTTTCAGATTGACAATAGTTGAAGTTGTGTATGTTACTTTTGTGTTTGTATACGCTTGCGATATATCTAAGAATCGTCATGCCTTTCTGATTCGTCGGGAAAAAAAAAAACACTCGTAAAATAAAATTTTTGGTGTTGATCTTGACGTGCGTGGCAAAATTTCTTTTGGGGGAGGGCACTTTCTCGGAATTTTTTGAATTTTTCAATTTGTTTACAAAGTAGGATGAGGGGGGGGGGGGAGGGCGGATTAACGGGATTTTACAGTATGTCTTTTGAACAGGATGCAAGAGTGCCTTTTTTGAGAACAGTATGCCCTTTTTAAAAATATTTCCACTTGGCAGCCTTTTTGTTCGGTAGAGTCAACACTATATTTCATGACAAATAAAAAATTTGAAATCTCATGTACAGTGAAGTTGCCTACAACAAGGATCGCCAAAAAACGGCAAATTTCGTCGAAGGATCGCCAAAAAACGGCAAATTTCGTCGAAGGATCGCCAAAAAACGGCAAATTTCGTCGAAGGATCGCCAAAATACGGCAAATTCTGTCGAAGGATCTCGGAAAAAACGGCAAATTTCGTCGAAGGATCGCCAAAAAACGGCAAATTTCGTCGAAGGATCGCTAAAAAACGGCAAATTTCGTCGAAGGATCTCGAAAAAAAAAAACGGCAAATTTCGTCGAAGGATCTCGAAAAAAAACGGCAAATTTCGTCGAAGGATCTAAAAAAAAAAACGGCAAATTTCGTCGAAGGATCTCGGAAAAACCCGCGAATTTCGTCCAAGGACGCGTTAAAAACGCGACAATCGTCCAAAGGCCAAGGAAAAATTAGAAATTCACTCAGCCTGAAATAGACTCAAATCAAAAGCAGAGTTAATCTGACATACAACAAAAATTAGAGCTGAGAGAGGATTCCCCCCCTCCCCCCTTTCTGTTGTAACGTAACCTTTCAGAAAATTTGCTGTAAATTTCAGAAAATATTTTTTTAATTCAGAATCACTCCTGAAACTCCTTTCGATTGAAAATGTTTGATTCCAACATTGATCTATGCTGACAAATAATCCAATGGGAAGTTTAATCAAAGCATCCATTCATTCAACAAAAGTATTCTTTTATCCAACAAAATGTCCTTTTCAATAAATCCATCCTCCCCCTTTTAAAAGAAATGCAAATATTAGTGATACTTGACTTGTTATCTTCTACACTCAAATAATCATTACCGTAAAATCCCGATTGTAAGCCCCCTTTTTCAAAACCAAAAAGGGTTAAATGTGGGAGGGGGGCTTATAATAGAGATTTTTTTAAATAATCATGTAAAAACCCATTTTTATCATTAATTTTGAAGTAAAAAGGGGCATCTTCTGTATTATAGCAGATTTTTAATCAAAAATAAATATATAAAATCTAAATTCCCCCCCTAAAAAAATTTTAATCTTTAAAAATCTTTTTTTTAAATATTTTTTTCATTTGTTATTTTATTGCAACAATAAATAATCAATCATCTAAATTCTTTTTCAAAATTACTGATTACCCCTTTGCCCCCCCCCCCATCTAGTACCAAAACCCCATAGTTTAACCTTTTTAACTCTTTGATTTTAAATTTCCAGACTTATTTAATACTCTATATTAATAATAAATAAATCTAATCTACCACCTAAATCAATAAAAATCTCTGCTTTTCTCCCCCAGCCTCATCTCATGAAGACCCTTCTCTTGCAAGTGTATCTCATTAAATTTTATATCTTTAAAATTCTTAATTTTTTTCTGCTCTATTTGTGATTTTATGAACAATATTTAAATAACAATCTAAATTATTCCCTTCCCTCCACCCTAAAAAAAAAGTCCTCCTTATTTTCTTTGCCCCTGTTCCCGGTACATACTTTAAATTTTTTTTCCCAAATAATTAAATAATTATCTAATTTGTTCCTCCTCCCACCGAAAAAGATTATGCTTCTCCCTTTCCCTTCCCTCTCCAGCACGCAAACTTTAAAATCTTTATGCTGTATTGTTGCTTTGTAGCAACAATAAAAAAATTATCATATAACTCTCCCCTTAAATTTCTATCCCTCATCCCCAAAAAATGGGCTGAATTTCTAGACATGGAGGGGGGGCGGGGGAGGCAGAGAGAAAATGTTAGTCTTTATTTTTTTATTTAATTGTTCTCACAGCTAATATTTTGTTAATGGAAGGGGAGTTATTTTAAAGAACATTTTTATTTCAAAACATAAAATATACACATGATTCAGGGAGGGAAGAACAGCCAAACAGCAAAAAGATGAACATTTTTGCTTTCTTCTCACATAATTTAGAAATCCCACCCCCCCCTCCCTTAGGAGAAAAGGACCAAGCAAAAATTTCAAAGGGGATGATTATTTTAGAAGAGTGATACTTATAGGAGATGAGTTACCTTACTATAAAATGAGAAATAAAACAGAGTTAAACAAATATATATGAAAGATTTTAAAGTATTTGCTCAGTGGGGGAAATGGAACTTTTGGCAGAAAGGGGGGTAATTTAGATGATTGATTATTAATTAATTGTTACTAAAAATAAACAAATGCAGCAGATTTAAAAAATAATAATTTTAAAGATTTTAAATATTGTATGTGTGTGGGGGGGAGGGGGGGACATTTTTGAAGTAGAGAGAAAACTTAGGCGACAAATTATCTATTTTTAATAGAGAGCAACAAAAATTAAGTCAAAAGATTTCTTCAGATAAGAGTTTTACAAATTTTAACCTTTGTATTCTCAGAGATGAGGGGGTAATATGAATTTCAAAGGAGGGGGTTTGTAATTTAGATGATTTGTTATTTATTTATTGTTAGTAGAGAGCAACAAATAGGGCAGAAGATTTCTTTCATAAATAATAAAAAAAAATTTAGGGGTTGGCAAGAGCGGGGAAGCAGAAATTTTGGGGGTAAAGAGAGAATTGAAATGGTTGATTATTTAATGTTACTAGACAGCAACAAATAGAACATATATATTTTTTTTTTATAAAGAGTTTTAAAATTTGTATGCTAAGGGAGAGGGGGAAACATAAATTTTCGATGGAGGGGGAGATTGTAGTTTAGAAGACTGATTTTTTACTTATTGTTATATCACTAGCGAACAGCAAAGAAGGCCAGAAAAATTTAAGCTTCTCAAGATTTTGAATTTTTTGTGTTTGGGAGGGCAGAGAAGGGAATCAGACATTTCATGTGGGGGAGGGGGGTATTTCATTAACAAAATATAACAGTAAAAATGGAAATTTGCCAAAATTTTCAAACCATTGAAAATTCTCTTCCATAGATTTTTAAAATCAATTTTTTGTGATTTTTTTTTGTTTGAGGGGGGGGGGGCTTATATTTTGGAATGGAAAAGAAAATCAAAATTGCTTAGAAGTGGGACGGAGGGGGGGGGTTACTTTTGGGATTTTACGGTATTTTATAATTAAGCATTTACATTTAAAAAAATGCAAAGAAAATTTTAGTAAAAATCTTATTTGATTGGGAAATACTGGTTTTAATTATTCATTATTTAATTATCAAAACAATAACTATTGCATTTCTCTTTTCCAAATAAACAAGTTCACATGTTCCTTTAAAATATGGATTTGAATTATTATGAATGGGGACCCGCTTTTATAAAAAAGGGACCCAGATATTTGAAAATCCTGGGTCCCTGGGAACCAGGATTTTTAGGATCCAGTGACATCACTGGCTGGCTTAAACTAGTAAGTTGCTGTTCAATGATTGTTATATGAATCATTTACTATGCAAAAACATCAAAATGGTGGCAAACAAAAATAGAATTTAGAAAACATTTTCTTTCCCTTCCCAGGGCTCAAAAAATAGTGTTCCTGGAATCCCAGAAATCATTTCGGGGAACGTATTTTTTGCAATCAGGTGGAGGAGGGGATATTATAAAATCATACCTGCCAACTTTTCAAAATGGCAAAGTGTAAAATAACGCGTGAAGTGCATTTCTTGCAATTTTTTCTTTCATAAAAGCATATTACACATTATATAAAAAAGATATAAACAGCATTTAAGCATGTAACAGATGAATGTTGTTAAATAATATACTGATATTTTGATATGAAACATATACAGACAGCTTCTTTGTTTTCTTTTTAAAGAAAGTCTAAGCAAAAACATTACCCAAAACACGACTTCCATTTAAATACAATGAAAATTAAAAGATTTTGTACGGTATATTTTGAATATGAAACCTTGATTCATGATTTTAAATATATGAAATATTCCTTTACATTCAGCAACTATCATTAATAAAAGAAGTTAAAAAGTATTTCCTAATTTTAGGGAATAAAATAGAGCTTAGAAGAAACTTTTCAAGAAAGTGTAAAAATAAACATCCTAAGTGTAAAAGTGTAAAAAATGGTCAAAAAGTGTAAATTTTACACCTAAAGTGTAAAAGTTGGCAAGTATGTAAAATGCAATTTCAATAATGATGCATGAAATGCTGTGAAATATAATTGAAATTGAAAAAAAAAATGGAATCTTTAGCATGTGTCGTAAATCTGATAATTTAAAAATTAAATATTGTATGTATATATATATATATATATTAATTATTTGTTCTGTATACGTTTGAAAAAATTAGTAAATGCAATATGTAATGCTTAATCTTAGTAGGCAAATGTAATGCAACATTTCCCTTTTTAGTTATACATCTAAGATTATGAAGGCCGGGAGGAGGTGCTTTTGGATAGAGAACAGTCAAAACATTAATTGATAAACCATAAAACAAAAATTTTTGCTTATTATTCAAAACTGTGTCTATGTGACACAATATCTTCATTCATTAAGCTCTAAATTTATTAAACTGGGAACACACAATTTTTTCTGGGAACCTACACTTTTCATGTAGGTTCCCAGCTAGGAACCTTAAAATTTTTAGAATTTGAGTCCTGCCCTTCCAGTTATTTTATTATAGTAGAGATGTAAAAAAAATATTCTCATGATTACACTTTAACTAGCAATTCTGACAAAAGTATAAAAATTTTACATGAATTTCACTTGCACTTTTAAATAAACAATGAATGATTTGAAATGGAAGTATTTAGATTATAGAGTGCTTTTATTTTTTATGCAGCATTATTGCTTCCAAGGGCTGTTAAAGAACGCTCCACTGAAACTCCTAGATACTTAAAGGTTAAAGCTCATGTTAACATACGGGAAAACAAATATAAGATTACTCACTACCTAATCAGGGCTGTAGCTAGAAGTAAAAATTAGGGGGTGCTCAAGAAAATGTAGGGGGGGGGCTCATATTATTTCTCTCACTGTGACACATGCACGCACAAACATAGATATATATGATCAAAGTATTATATAGAAAGGTAAATTAGTGCACATTGATATTGTAGGCCCTATGTTTCTTATTAAATTGTTTCTAATAACCTTATATGATGCTAAGAAAAGTGAAGGCTGCAGACAGGGATGTAATGGAGGATATACGGTGGATACGGCGTATACCTTCTGGATTATTTTAAGGTACCCTCTTCTCAAATACACTATAGCATATGCTTTTTAGAGTATACCCTCTGCCTAAAGCGTATGCTCTTTGGTTTTTTTACAACTACATCACTGGCTGCAGAATGAAAATTTTCAGCGTATAATCATTAGAGATCGATCGAAACCGAAAGTGTAAAAAAATATTTAAAAACTGATTAATACATGCATAACTGCATATAATTATTAATTACAAATAATAATTACGTTACTAATTAATTTATTAATTATACGTGTATTGAACCACATTTCTAACAAACAAACGTACCATTCCGCTTCGATTGTTCTGAAATTTTTTTGTTATTTTCGTTTACTATAGCATGTTCCCGATTTCAACCAGGGCTGTAGCTAGAAGTATATATATTATAAATCATGTCGAGGTTTTATCCATGATTTTTCCGAGAATATAGAGTATAAACTCTATATGTAACCTAATATATATGCACCTTTTATGCTCCCATATGTGCAATTTTTTACAAACAGGAGTGTCATTTGGGAAGGTTAGGGGGGGGGGGGGGGGTCAGTTTCCTCCTCAAAGAATGTGATAAGAATGTATGATTCATTATAGGTTAGTTTAAGTAAAGGGCACAAAAGCTAAAATAATTTGTTTAATTTGACTAAAAAAGGAAAATTAGCATTAAGACAACATTTTAAGCCTAGAAATTATTAATTAATAAACTTTATTTTCCATTTCAGTATTCTCAAAGTGAGACATGTAAACATTATTTTGTACTTTAGCTAATTTTAAATATATATGTAAGGATAAAAATGTAACAGTTGTCAATTTTCTTTTAGGATGTGCACAATAAGGTCAATCTTTGCTCACTCACCCCCCCCCCCCCCCCGAAAAAAAAGGTTTGCCACTCCCTGCCTCCCTAGGAAAACATTGAAATGGCTCCGCTGTTGGAAAATTTTAACCCTGGTGCCAAGTTGACTCTGTGCCGCTATCCAAATCTATTTATTTTCATATAAAATAAAACGCAATTAATTTATCAATAAGACAGAAATTGTTTCCAACTATACGAATTTCATCTAATAAAAAGATATTTTAAGTATGCATACCTCGATATATCTTTTGTAATAAATTTCGTAAATCTTTTACGAAATCCTAGAGTTTTAACAACACCTTCCTCATAAAGCATTCGAAGCAATCTGGAGTTACAAAGTAAAAATTTCTATCACTGATAAGTTTGCAGCTTTTAAAGATCACGTGATAAGCGTCTTTTAAGTTTAGTCATATATGCATTGCTTGCTTTATAATTTACGCTCTCATCATAAATCAGTCATGACCAGAGTTTGACAAATGCGGTCGCCAGGTCGCCACTGGCGACCAACTTTTTTTATCTGGCGACTAACTTTTTTTGTTTCATTTATTTATTTATTTTTTACCAAAATTGAACTAAAAAATGAGCACAAACGACATTTTCTCTAAAGCGAAGTTAAAAAGGCATTTTCCATTTCATGCACATAAAATGCCATTCTTTTCCGCTCTAGTCGGCTAGTCATGTGATTAGAATGTGAGGAGAGGGGGGGGGGGTTCAATAACAAATAGTCTTATGTGGCTTCTAAAAATTGGATGCAATGATAAAAAATGCTTACTTTTTTGTATGTTTCGAAATCAGATTTTTGTGTTCAGAATTAAAACTTTTAATCTGTTACATTCATTTTAAAAGAATAATAACATATAAGTGATTATAAGTAATTCATTCGAAGTAAATCTATAAAACTTAATTAAAATTTCAAGAATAATTCATTTTAATAAAATATGTATTATTTTTAATATTTTTTCCCGGCTTAAAATGCTTGGCGCTTCGCGTCTGTTTGCACCACACGCGTTGGACATTGCCGTCGTCACTCTGTCTTGGCGACAAGTGTCTGGTTCAGAGTTGTTTTTCAATAGTATTTTATAATTACATTGTTTGGATTATTATCTGCAGTAAATGGAAATAAAAAATCATTGATTGCACTTCAAAAAGTTTTTTTTTATTCTTATTGTAGATCGTTGGATGAAAATAAACCTCAGCCGGCTGCTGATTTCGATTTAATCCAGCGCGGGAAAATATATTTTTTTCTTTCCTTTTTAGCTACGAAAACAAACGCTTACGTAATAACTCGTAATATTACGCGTTAATAGCCCTCGTGTTTGCGAACATCACAACGTTTAAATTTCTTGTAAGATATCTCATTATAGATGCTGCAAAGTTACAAAATATTAAGAAATAAATTTGAAATTATATTCACACACACACACACACACAAACAAACAACAACAGAAAAAAATTAACTTATTTTTAATTTGGCAAAACTATTGCAAATGTCATTAAATGCAAATTTTGAAATAATTAAATCAGAATTATTTGACTTTTTTATTTTGATAGGCTAAATAGGCATAAAATCGTTTTCCGGCTTCACTATTTTATAGATGCCCTCTCATCCGATATAGATTTTGTAGCACTCAACTATTTGAACATTTGAAGCATACGGCAATCAGCATTTCCCGAACATGTCGGTTAATTCAGAGTTTACAATATTTCCTTTATTATTATTTTTTTCACAAATATATAACTTTGATAAGTTTCCTTAGAAAACTTAGTTATTATGCACTATTATAAACTATGTAACTAATAATTCTAAACTATGTTTGTTATTATTTTTTCTGATTTAATTCCTAAGCAAACGTTTGTACTTTTTAAAAATCAATAACGGGGAGGGGGGGGGGGGGTGTTAAATTTTTTTACTGGTGACTAGAATTTATACCTGGCTACCAGATTTTTTTCAAATTTGTAAAGCCCTGGTCATGACGGATAATGATAAACAGTGGAGTTCACAGCAATAAACAGTGTCTTATTTTAGCCGATACTACTCATATCAATGAGTAAAGTTGAAAATTTCCGAAAGAAGAACGAGATTTTGAAATATAGATAATTTCGGTCAGGCCAAAATTTTGGCAGCAGTTTCACCGAAAACGAAATTTCGGTCGATCTCTAATAATTATACTAGTGAAATATAAGTGATGATGACAATAAGTAAATAAAAAGCTGACCGTTCACCCGTTTCAAAAGAGTTGCAACCTTTACTTTTTTTTCTGAATATTCCATGCTCTTAAGGATTCTAAAGTTATGTTTTTATATGATAAAAAACATTGGAAAAATCAAGGGTGTATTTTGCATTTTAAAATTATTTTTGTGTCTAGTCAAAAGCTAAAACCACTTGTATTTAAATTGGCTATAACTCATTAGAATAACTTTGTTTTATGCTAATAATGAAAAACGCTGCAAAATGAAAAATTTCAGTATATAACTAATGCAAAAGTCAATGTTTGCATCGGCAAAAGGTTGCTAATTCTGAGTATGTGCAGATAGGATGCGCGCCTATTGAAGTAGTTATTTGCAGTCTTTACACAAATACTACAATTTAGTATTTGTGCAAAACTGAAAAAAGCCCCAAAAACTAAGTTGAATTTTTGAACAGTTTCATTTGGATTTTTAAAACAGAATTTCATTTGGTGGCCTTGGCAACTTTCCCAGGGGGGGGGGGGGGGCTCAAAAATTTTCAGGGGGTGCTGAGCCCCCCCTGGCACCCCCCTAGCTACGGCCCTGTACCTAATATAATAATCAAAATAGGATTTTCACAATCAGAAATTAGACATCAGATGCAGACAAAAAGAGTTTTTAAAAAATGTCTCCTTTAATTTCAAATATTTAAAAAATCCCATAAACTTTTAAATTTTCACTTGATGAAACTATCGGGTCATTCCATGTCAAATGTGACTCAATCTGACCATTTTAGATTTTGATGAAACTTACAGGAATCATTCTCCCTGAATATATAAATGAGAATATTACTTTAATTTTTTCAGCTTAGCAAATTTTCATACAATTAATTTTTTTAATTTTGAAAAATCCTCATTTTTTGGCTTGTATAAATGTTTTCAATTTTGAATTTCTCAAGTTCTATCAAGCATAAAGAGTTGTTTGACCCATCATTTTAAAGAGAATTTCATAAGGTTTAATTTGATATGCAAGTTGACTATGCTTGGTTAAAAGGCTAAGCTTCAGCATTAGCCTGCGTTTTTCTATTGGTCGAAAAACATCGTTATTTGGCGGGTTTTTTGGCGAGTTTCGCCTTTGATACTTGCGATGGCAACCCCGATCTTTTCGGCAGCTCTAGCGTTCTAGCCCTTTCCCGTACCCTGACGACCCCACGGACAACTGGACACTACCCGATCACGTTGCCGTTTGCATAGCAGCCTGCCGCATAACAACGAGTGTCGCCGTTTATTTTTTTTTTTCAGGTTTCATTTTTCCGATTTATTTCTTATAAATGTAATAATTATTTGAATCTAAGGATAAATTTGTTATTTTTTAAAGCAGATAATTTTTTTTACCACTGTTTAATATTCTGTAGCTTGCTACTTTTCTCATCGATTTTATGACTACACGTGTTTTTTATAAGGATATAATTTTGCAATTTATTTATCATTTATTATTACCGGGGGGTTCAGGGGGGCTCAGCCCCCCTGACAAAAAATATAAGTAATCTTTATTTAAAAAAACCCTTTTTATGGACCCCTAAAACTTACTAAAAAAATCACCATTTTACAATTTTTCTAGGTAAGTGAGATCGTTGGTTTTCTGTTATTTTTAATAAAATATATGTTTTTTAAAACGTAATTTTGGCAATAATTTACTATTTTATGTTTTAAAGTATATATTTTTGCTTTTGATTCTTGCGATTTAAATTTGCGTGGTTTTTTGAGTACTCATGCATGTTTTTTAAAACGTAATTTTGGCATTACTTTACTTTTTTATGTTTTAAATTATATAATTTTGCTTTTATTTTGATTTTCGCGATTTAAATTTGCGTGGTTTTCGGAATACTCCGCACAAAGCAAGTCAGTTTGATTACTTTGTCAATTTCCGAAAAGTAGATTTATTGTTAATATGAAAAAAACGGGGGGTTCAGGGGGGCAAAGCCCCCCTGACATCAAATAAACACCTTTTTATCAAGCCCATCCCAAACTCCCTTCAACAGCAAGTTATTTATGTTTTTAGGTAAGAGGTAAGTGAAATCTTTTTATGTTTAAAGCTAGGTTTTTGCTATGTGAAAACAATAACTTTGAAAAATATTTAAAAAATTATTATTATTTTTTTAAATATTTATATGTTTTGAAGCTACATTTTGGCTGTTTTAATTCTTGCTCTAAGCAATAGTATGATTACCTTCAGGTAAACAAAAGATTTAAGTAATCCTATTTTTTTTTCTTTAAACATTTTTATAGCCCCTTAAAATTTACTTAAAAAATCATCATTTTAATAAATAAATCTAAGCAAGTGAAATCTTTTTTTTTTCCATAAAATCTGTGTATTTTAAAAAAATTCTGCTGTTTTAAAGTTGTTTTATCTGTATGCCCCCCCCCCCCCAACTCCCATTTTTTTTGGAGTTGTCATTTATTTATTTATTATGTCTTTTTTTTACCGTTTTCTCGATGTCGCCGACTTGTTATTTATAGCCACTTTAGGCTTAGTTATGAAAATTTTTTAAAGTATGTATTATAAATCCAAAATTTAAAATTTTTTAAAGTAGATAATAAACAAAAAAGAAAAAAAAAAGGAAAGCAAAGCAGTTAAAATCATGAATAATTTATTACATGTTTTAACAAATATTCATGATTTTAATTGCTTTGCTTTCCTTTTTTCTTTTTTTTTTTTTTATTTATTATCTACTTTAAAATTTTTTTATGTTTAAGCCTAAAAATGACCACTTGGCGACATTTACTACTTGGCGAAAACGGCCTTTTCGCGGCGCAAAAAAAAAAATTCAAGATGGCGGACAGCAGGCTAATGCTGAAGCTGTTCCGGTTAAAAAAAAGTAAATTTAATTTAATTTTACAATGGTGTTTTTTAAAAATTTTGAAATTTTTTTTTTTTTTTGTAATATTATAAACTTTAAATTCTGAAAGTTTTAGAGTGGTATCTCAATGGGATCAGCAGTTATGTTTAAAAAACTAATGTTAAACACCAATTGGGGCTGGTATTTAAAGTTGGCACCTCACCAACTTTATGATTGTGCTAAAGATACAGTCTAACCTCGTTAACGTGAATTACTTTTAACATGAACAGTTGTCACTGTCCCCGTCAAAATGAATACGGATTCTACTGTTTTTTCTCCTTTTAAGATGAACACGTTTAACGCGAAATTTCGCTTAATATGAACAATTCTCGATGTCCCCTTGAAAGATTTTGACGCTTAACGTGAACGAAAATTTCTAGAAAAGTGTGAAAGCTTCTTTTTCCCTAGGGAACAATGGGTTATTCTTTAGAGCTTTATGAAAAGGATTATACTTTAGAGCAATAAAAACGAGTACTATTGCCATTAGAATGTTCTCACTTTTGGACAATACAATGCCTGTCATCAACTACATATCACCAGGATTAGGGAAAGATGCTACCTAAAGGGGGTATTTTTATGCATTGTTTCTTTCTTTACACTTGGAAAATTTACAGTTTTATTATTGCAACTTTCATATGAAAGGTAGCATGCGTTTAGTCTTTTATTCTTTTTTTTTTACTTTCTTCTATCTTTACAAGAAAGTATTGGATTCATGATAATTTTCAACTTCCGGTTTTCGACGGATTTATACGTTTCAGAAGGTCTTGAACACGATTTGACCATTTTTAGAAAATGTCTGTCTGTGGCAAAAATTTTGTGGGCGCTCTATCTGAAGAACTAATGAACGAAATTTAGTCAAACTTCATATTCAGTTATTCCCTGATATAAATTGGTGCTAATTAGTTTTTGGTACTAATCGCCCAACAGGTGGCGCTGCTATGCTGCATTTTTCGCGATTTCCGCAATAGCTCTATCTCAAGAACTAATACACAGAATTTCAGCAAACTTCAGATTCAATTAGACCTTGACATAAATAAACGCTGATTAGATTTTGGTGCAGATATCCCAACAGGTGGCGCTGCTATGCTACTTTTTTCATTATTATCACGATAACTATATCTCAAGAACTAATGCACGGATTTTCATCAAACTTCACATTCAGTTAGAGGTTGACATAAGTTGTTGCTGATTAGGTTTTGGTGTAAATCTCCCAACAGGTGACGCTGCTATGCTACATTTTGCAGGATTTACACGATTTTAGCAATAGTCATATCTCAAGAACTAATGCATGGAATTTAATAAAACTTCAGATTCAGTGAGACCTTGATATAAATTGGTACTGATTCTTTCTAGTGTATGCGAAATAGAAGAAAGTTTTGGGATTGGCACAACCGACTAGTTTTTACTTCGTTTACCCGTATGAATTTATAAAGGCATTCACATATACAGTACAATTGCTCAAAATGAGTCGTAAATTTCAGCAATCCTTAAGCTTGCAAAAAGAGCTTGATATATTACATGAAGTAGATTCCAGAAATTAAAGAAAATCTGAAATTGCTAAGAAATATGGAATCGCTAAAAGTACGGTATCAATGATTTTAAAAGGTAGAAACAAAATTGAAACAGCTTGTGTGCTAAATAAGCAAATAGCTAATGAAAAAATGTGGTTCACTGCATGGTCTTGTATAACACTGGAAATGACGGTTACTGATAAATTTTGACTGTTAAATTTTACGAGAAAACCCTGTTGTCCCGTTAGCTTCCATGTTCCATTAGCCCTCAGTCTTCCCCATATATATTTTTCTCAATATTTTTTATCTGGATTTTTTCTTACTGATAGCATGAACTACGGATAACATGAACACAAATTTAATTCCCCTTGAGGTTCATGTTAACGAGGTTTGACTGTAGTATTGTTTTATTCATTTTAAACATTTTTTTTTATAACTGCTGATCCCATTAAGATCCCACTTTAAAACTTTCAGAATTTAAAGATTATATTACAAAAAACATTTTTTCAAAATTTTTAAAAAACACTATTTTAATTTTTTTTTTATTTAAAATTTTTAAATTACATTAACTTTTTTTTAAACCAAGCATAGTCAACTTGCATATCAAATTAAACCTTATGAAATTCTCTTTAAAATGAGGAGTCAAACAACTCTCTACGCCTGATAGAACTTAAGAAATTCAAAACATTTGTACAAGCCAAAAAATGATTTTTCGAAATTAAAATTAATTGTATGAAAATTTATTGAGATGAAAAAAATTATAAAAGTATATTCTCATTTGTATCATCAGGGAGAATGATTCCTGAAGGTTTCATTAAAATCTGAAATGATCAGGTTGAATATTGAAAATTTGGAACCGATGCTTCTTTACACTCACACAAACATATAAACATAAGTTTGGCGACTTTTTGGTTGGCGTGATTTTCAAGACCGTGCCAAATGAATAACTTAATAGAATACAATGGCTAGGTTGCCATTAAAGGAAAAAATCCCCTAAATTTGGCGACTTTTTTCCTTTTTTTAACAGATTTTTTTTTTCTGCGTGAGTGTAAAGCATCTTAGCCGAAAATTTTTGGTTGATTTGACATGGAATGATCCTATCATTTTCTTAAACATACTTAATACTGAATGAGAATTTTTTTAAATGACATTTTATATCTAATTTCTTATAGTGGAAGCTGTATTTCAATAATTACATTAGGTAATGAATAACATGTTTAATTGTTCCTACAGGTTAATATGGAATTTTGCAATTGGGGAGTTTCTGTGAAGTGTCCGCTTTATACTTCCCTCTTTCTAACTGAATATCACATTTGATCTTAACTGGATCCAATTCTTTATATGAGTAATCTAAATGAAATCTGAAACAATGGCACTGCTACATTTATTTGACAAATCTGATTAAATTGGATGTTGCATTGATGCTCAAGAAGTTATCCAGAAAACTATACAATATAGAAATATACATGTTTTATGTGTGCTTATTTAAAAACAACATAAAAAAATATTTTCAAATGTATTAAACCTGAAAAACATCAGGGCTAATCCACGGTGCCATACACAAAATGTAAAAAATTTAATCACAAAAGTAAAGATTTTTTTTTTAGAATTAAAATTGAACCAAATATTGTTTTAATACTTACCCCTTCCATAAATAATCAGAATATATAAAAAGTATTGCTAAGTAGTAACAGTAGTTCCAAAGGTAATGTGGCAACTATGGAAAAAAAAAAAGTGTCAAATTTTGACGACAAATGCATTTTTTGGTAACCCACACAAACCTTGATGGTTATGGCAACCATATTTTTTCTTTCCTCTCTCTGAGGGAGAAGTAGGGAACAGGCACTTAGTAATTTGAAAGCTTTCAACAGAATGGATTTTACTTGCATTTACTTGTTCACCACTGTTGAAGTATTTATTTTTACATAAATTTTATATCTGTTTGTTGCATAAAATTTCACAAATCCCAAACTTTCTTTATTAACTGAATGTTTTTTCTGTTAAAATCACTGAATGAATAATTGGAGCTTGTCAATTAAATATTTTGTCAAAGAAAATATTTTATTCTAAACTTTCTGCTATAAAAACGATGGTACAAATCACACTTATTGTAGTGTTGTTATCGAATGTTGACATCTTGTTTTCAGTATTTAGTAGCTTTTATTTTTGGTATTGTGTTACAATTTTATGTCTTTTAGTCATTTTTTATCACAAACTTTTAATTATGTTTCTTTGAAATTTAAATTTTTCTAGTTTTCTAAAAATATAGCTGGTACTCAATGTAAGTATAATTATTCCAAGATCTGAAATGGATAACCATTTCGGAAACAGGGTTTCACCACCAACTTGAAGTGGTGACACATTTCAGAAACATCATGCTGGTACGATTTCCGAAATTGCACCAAGCAATAAAAAGATGCAAAATAGTACAGACACATCTGTTCCAATTTGAACATGGAAGAAGAAAATAACTTTTTCTGTGTTAGATTAAGTGCAGAATGTCTGCACTATATGTAACTGTAAGCAGAAGGAAACTTACAAATTTAAAATCAAAAATTTTTCTCATCTGTTTATGTTGTAGTTTTGGAACAACTTTTACATTAAACAGCAATAGTAAGGGATAAACAATTCAGTTTTTTTTTTCTTAAAATGACATTAAGTAACAAAATTTTTGAGGTGGCTAAGCTTTGGGATTAGCCTGCTGTCCGCCACCTAGTGTTTTAAATCAAAACTTATTTGTTTTGTTTCTCATTTCCAAAATAATTTTCATCCATATTTACTTATTATAGACACGCTATTTAATTTTATTGACTAATTTATTTATATTTAATATTTTGATTTAAAAAATAAGATTGCTGACTGTGGGCGATAAATCAAAACATTTGTTTTGTTTCTGACATAATCAAGTTAAATCAAAACATTTTAACTTTTATTATTAAATATAAATAAATTAGTCAATAAAATTAAATAATGTGTTTATAATAAGTAAATATGGATGAAAATTATTTTGGAAATGAGAAACAAAACAAATATGTTTTGATTTAAAAAACAAGATGGCAGACAGCAGGCTAATCCCAAAGCTGTTCCATGGTTTAAAAAAAAAAAAAAAAAGAGTAAATGCAGTCTTTTAAACAATATAAACTAATGTAACACCCTTATTCTCTGTTTTCTTATACTTTATTTTAAGATATTTAAAAATCACACACTTTGAGAAAATAAAGACAAAACAAAAAAATTATCACTTATGTCCTTATTTCTGAGGAACTAACCATAAATATGAAGATAAACAATATGAGAACATTAAAAATATAAATTGCAACACAAAATTAGTGCTTTGTCGTATTAAAATCGTTATTGGCTGCATTGGCAACAGATGCCAATGTTCCAATTACTCGAATTGTGGTATGAAAGAAACTTTTAACCCAACTTTGATTTGTCATCTCAATAAAATTTTCTTGTTGTGCAACAGCAGACAAACTTGTACAACCCTCCCAACCATTATGATCCTTAATCCACGTAACTAGTTTCTCTTTGACCAGTACAGAAAAGCTCTCATATATTGCAGCTACTACGGATTCTGGTAGATTTTTAGAAATAGACAGGATAGCCAATTCTCCAACGAAAACAAAAAAGGCTATAATGCGGCTCCAGGTTATGCCTTCTGCAAAAACTTCGTTAGAAACACCGTATAAAATATAGCCTACATTATCCTCGGTTATTACGCTTATTCCCGTAAAGAGACTCTTCACTTCGTGAGCATAACCCTCATTAAAAGCATTAAGAGTTTCTTTTATACCTTCGAGGACATCTCTTTCCTTTTGATTCACTGCAGTCATAGCAGTGAAATTATAATGAGCTCCCACTAAATAGGAGAAGACATTTTCCAGAACAAAATCAGCTCTCACAAAATCATTCAGATTGTCCACAGGTGCGGCCATTTTTTTGCATTTAAATCTTCTCCAATTTAAACGTTAATACTGTTGCTTCAGAACAATTTATTAATTAGTGCAAGCCTTTCTAACAAGAACACGCATGTACGAACATGAACCAAAACAAAAGCAACGAGACCATGCATGCAATAACAAATCAAATCCAAAGGCAATTACCAATGTGTTGCCAAAACAAAACCACTAATATTATGAGTGGTCAGAGGAATTTTGAGATATCTTCCGTTTTTTCCTAATTTGTGAATATTATTTTTGCGATATTTGCATACACCAACGTTGAAATTAATTGGCAATTAAAGCACTTAAGTATGTGCTCTGGTGGAGAAAAGATGTAAGTTCTCGCTACAGGAAAATCTCGTGCTAGCACTTTGCATTACATATATTTTTAACTTGTTCGTAGTGATTACTTTTTGCACAATTTAATCTTTCATGTGACATTAGTGTTGTGTGTTATATGACATGGTAAAAATTATCTGAATTTAAATATCTAATATTTTCAAACGAGTTATAATAAATAATAAATTCAATGACATTTTACCATTAGTTAAAGGAACAGTTTTCTTTTACCGACAACTTCGATTAGCGCCCTCTATAGGCCTTTTTAATTGCCAGTACTTCTGCCTGATACGCCGCTGAAGTGTGACGTTTCAACATGGCGCTGGGCCTTAGGCATAAACAGATCGGAGTGCCCATTGAAATAACATGGACGTAAAAAATAAAATCTTCTAGCAATAATAATTTTAATATTTAAGAATTTTCAGGCACTGTTCTGCGAAGTTTAATATACGCTTTTCATTATGAATTCACCAAACTTCTGATTTTGTGCTTTAAATTTGAATAATTTATTAAAAAGTCATTAGCTTAACTCCGGTTAGACAAACATGGCTATTTTTTACATCGTCTGTGAATAGGTGATGTTTACATTCATGTTTGTCAAGATGTATTTGTCTCTCTTTACTTATAAGTAATTTGATGTTTTAATTATAAGTAAAGAGAAAATCATATTAAAATTAAAAAATATATTAGATTATTTTTAATAATTTACATATTATAATACTTTATATATTTAATATATTAAAATTTAGTATTTTAATTTAATATATTATATTATTAATTTAATAAAGTATTAATTTAATATAATTCATCAGGATATTATTTATATTTACAATATTAATTATTTATTAAGATTAATACTAATTATAATTATAAATATTTTATTATTATTAATATTAATTATAGTTTTTAATATTAAATAATTATTTTAAAATATTAAATATCTTTATTAAATGATTATTTTAAAATATTAAATATATTAATTAAATAATTAATATTTTAGTTCATATTATTCTATTATAATTATTTTTAATTAATAATAATTAAATTATGTTACTATGATAAATTAAATTTGTAATAATATTATCATTTATGTTATTAATTTATATTAAATATAAATATATTAATAAAATTATAAATATTGATAATAATATGATATAAAATTATAATATAATCTATAATATAATAATAACAATAATTTAAACATATTAAATTAAATTAATATTATGAATAATTAATACTAATAATAAATAATTATTTATCATTTTAAATGATTAATAAATAAAATTGATATTAATAAATAATATATAATTAATTATTAATAATTATTATTTAATTATATATGTTATGTATATATATTTAAATATTTAATATGATTAAATTAATAATTATTTAATTTTATATATAAATAAATAATTATTAATTAAAAATATTATTAATAAATTTTATATTATTTATTAATATTAATTATATTTATTAAACATTTAAAATGATAAACAATTATTTATTATTAGTATTAATTATTCATAATAGTAATTTAATGTAATATATAAATAATTTAATATGTTTAAATTGATTTAATATTTAATTTAATATAGTGTATCATTTTAGTATTATAATTTAATATATTATATTTATTTATATTATTATAGTACATCATATTTTATATATAATTTATATACTTAATTTAAATATTATTTATAATTTATGTATTATAATGATTGATAAATTATAAAATATCTTTATTAATTTTTAAAAATATAAAATTAGTAAAATTATTAATTTAAATGAAACGTAAATATTATAATATAATTTAAATTGAACGTAAATATCACCAATTCAGCCGATGTAGCCGTGTTGTTTGTCTAACTGGAGTTAAGCTAATGACTTTTTAATAAATTATTCAAATTTAAAGAACAAAATCAGAAGTTTGTGGAATTCATAATGAAAAGCGTACCTGAAACTTTGCAGAACAGTGCCTGAAAGTTCTTATATATGAAAATTATTACTCCTAGAAGATTTTATGCTTTACGTCCATGTTATTTCAATGGGCACTTCAGTCTGTTTATGCCCAGCGCCATATTGATGACATCACGACTTCAGCGGCGTATTATGGCCCTATATATTATGTTAGAAAAACTGCTTGAGTAAGGTATATTTCGGTAAAATTTTTAGGAAAATTAGTCAGGATTCCAGTCAACACCATCCTACAGGGTGTAACAAAATTGACGCGTGCATTTGAAAAATGGAAAGCCACAGAAATGCACCATCTACTACGCCGCTGAAGTGTGAAGTTTCAACATGGCGCTGGGCATAAACAGATTGAAGTGCCCATTGAAATAACATGGACGTAAAAAATAAAATCCTCTAGGAATAATAATTTTCATATTTAAGAACTTTCAGGAACTGTTCTGCAAAGTTTAAGGTACGCTTTTCATTATGAATTCACCAAACTTCTGATTTTGTGCTTTAAACTTGAATAATTTATTAGAAACTCATCAGCTTAACTCCGATTAGACAAACATTATGTATGTTATTAATAATTTATATTAAATATAAATATATTAATATAATTATAAATATTGATAATAATATAATATAAAACTATTATCTATAATATAATATGATAAAAATAACAATAATAATAATAATATATAAAGAATATTTGTGTTATAGCAGTTATCGTTTAGATATACATCTATTAAAAGCCGAAATTTTGGCATAATTTATAATATTTTAAATACATTATTTTACTGCTGCATATGCGCATTTCTTTTATTTCATTAACATCTTTATACCATGCTGCATTTCAATAACTTTTTGTATTTTTACTATTGTAATATCATTTAATTCTGCAATTTTGGTCATTTACATTGTTTTTTCTGTCAATCAAATATTGTCATCTTGCATTTTAATTTTGTCTCTGCTATTTTTTATAGTGATTTCATAATATTAGGTCAATATCTTATGTTTCAATGGTTTTGTTGTACAGAAAGTTATATATATATATATATATATATATATATATATAATTATTAATAGTTAATTTTATATTATTTATTAATCATTTAAAATGATAAATAATTATTTGTTATTAGTATAAATTATTCATAATATTAATTTCATATAATATATAATTAATTTAATTTGTTTAAATTGATTTAATATTTAATTTAATATAGTATATCATTTTAGTATTATAATTTAATTTATTATAATTCAAGTACAACATTTGCTAAATGGTGCATACATTAAAATCGTGAATTTACAACCAAAATTAAACATCAACGTTTCATTTCGCTTCTGCGAACGTCATCAGGATGTTACAAACAAGTCGAAAATGTCAAAATGAGCATACACGTCAGAGTTCTGGAGAAAACATGATCGGAGAGTGCGCAAACGTTATCAAGTTCCCATGGTAACCAAGTGGATCATACCACTGTAGTGAAAAGAGGGGTTGGAAGACAAAATGAGCAGATTGTATTAATGGATTATAACATATTATGCCAGATTTTATGAATGTTATAGGATAAATTATCGTTACATGTATACTGCCCAAGCTTAATAATCGTAAGGGACTCTAAAATTTTATTAACATAAGAATTCTTGCATGGAATTATGATTCTAGCCTCTTCAAAGTCAATTTTGCTACCTTCATTCGAAAAATAAAACCTTGCGAGAGCTGTACTCTGTTTTGATTGTGAAATATCTCTCTTGTGCTCTTTTAAGTGGTATGATCCACTTGGTTACCATGGGAACTTGATGAGGTTTGCGCACTCTCCGATCATGTTTTCTCCAGAACTCTGACGTGTATGCTCATTTTGACATTTTCGACTTGTTTGTAACATCCTGACGACTTTCGCAGAAGCGAAATGAAACGTTGATGTTTAATTGTGGTTGTAAATTCACGATTTTAATGTATGTACCATTTAGCAAATGTTGTACTTGAATTATAGAAATTATGTTGCAATTGTCCTGTTTTTAAATATTAATATATTATATTTTATATTTGTTTATATTATTATAATGTATCATATAGGGCAGTTGCAATCAGCTGATCAACCATTGTATTCATTTGGAGGTAAGGGTAATTCCACCAATCAGAACTGCCTATTTGTACTGTGTACCTCCAACGTGACGTCAATTGCAACTGCCCTATTTTATATATTTAATATATAATTTATATATTTAATTTAAATATTATTTATAATTTATGCATTATAATAATTTATAAATTATAAAATATCTTTAATAATTTTAAAAAATATAAAATTAGTAAAATTATCAATTAAAATTAATAAAAGTTTTATTTATAAGTAGAGAGAGACAGAGATATCTTGACAGACATGAATGTAAATATCACCAATTCAGCCGATGTTTATTCAACCGGAGTTAAGCTAATGAGTTTTTAATAAATTGATCAAATTGAAATAACAAAATCTGAACTTTGGGAAATTCATAATAAAAAGCGTTCCTTAAACTTTACAGAACAGTGCCTGAAAGTTCTTAAATATGAAAATTATTATTCCTAGATGATTTTATTTTTTACGTCCATGTTATTTCAATGGGCACTTCAGTCTGCTTATGCCCAGTGCCATATTGATGACGTCACGACTTCAGCGGCGGCTTTGGAAACCAGTTCAGTCCAGGGATGTAGCTAGAAGTAAACAATAGGGGGTGCTCAAGAAAATGTAGGGGGGGCTCATACTATTTCTCTCTCTCTGACACATGCACGCACAAACACAGATATATATGATCAAAGTATTATATAGAAAAGTAAATTAGTGTGTATTCATATTGTAGGCACTATATTTCTTATTAAATTGTTTATAACTATATTTGATGCTAAGAAAAGTAAAGACTGCAGACAATGTAATGGAGGATATATGGTGGATATGCAGTATACTTTTTGGATTATTTTAAGGAATACCGTATACCCTCTTCTCAAAAACACTATAGTATATACTTTTTGGGGTATACCCTCTGCCTAAAGCGTATGCCCTCTGGTTTTTTTATTACTACATCACTGGCTGCATAATGAACATTTTCAGTGCATAATTATACTAGTGAAATAATAAGTGATGATGTCAATAAGTAAATAAAAAGCTGACAGTTCACCTGTTTCAAAAGAGTTGCAACCTTTAATTTTATTCTGAATATTCCTTGCCCTTAAGGATTCTAAAGTTATGTTTTTATATGATAAAAACATTAGAACAATCAAGGGTGTATTTTGTATTTTAAAATTATTTTTGTGTCTAGTCAAAAGCTAAAACCACTTGTATTTAAATTGGCTATAATTAATTAGAATAACTTTGTTTTATGCTAATAATGGAAAACGCTACAAAATGAAAAATTTGAGTTGATAACTAATGCAAAGGTGAATATTTGCATCAGCAAAAGGTTGCTAATTCTGAGTATGTGCAGACAGGATGTACCCATATTGAAGCACTTATTTGCAGTTTTTAAACAAATGCTGCAATTTAGTATTTATGCAAAACTGTAAAAAGCCCCCAAACTTAAGTTCAATTTTTGAAGAGAGTTTCATTTGGATTTTTGAAACAGAATTTGTTTTGGTGGCCTTGGCAACTTTCCCAGGGGGGGGGGCTCAAAAATTTTCAGGGGGTGCTGAGCCCTCCCTGGCACCCCCCTAGCTACGGCCCTGGTTCAGTCACACAGGATTTCATATTTAATTACTAAGTTGTTCAACAGATGGCGCTGCAGGAAATCTGCGAGATATGTGAGGAAACGCCCTTCGTCAAATCTCCCTCCTGTATTTTGTCGTCCTGCTGCTAGCGTGTGCTGCTCAGAGATTGCAAAAGTTGCTGTGCGGATATCTCTTCTCTTGGAATTTCCCCATATGGACCACAAGGTTGTTGAAACAAGGCGAAGTTTTCAAAGGAAGTTTAATGTCATAAAAGGAATTGGGAATTCAAGCACTCGAATACGCCATCTCGTGGAAAAAAGATATAACTTCTCGCTTCAGGAAAATCCCTTCCAAGCCATTGCGTTACATGCATTTTTAAATTGTTCATAATGATTATTTTTTTTTGCACAATTTCAGATTGCATGTGATATTTGTGTTCTGGGTTTATTGACAAGGTAAAAATATTCCAAATTTGAATATCTAATACTTTTAAATGCGTTTACAATAAATAATGGTTTCAATGGCACTTTAGCATTAGTTAGGAACAATTTCCCTGTACCGACGGCTGCAATCAGCGCCTCTATAGGCCGTTTTAAGTCCCAATAGAGCAGTTCACATCACGTGACTTTTACCGGAGAACAATGAAAGAAGCTGTAGGACACACAAATAGAAAAAGCATTGATAAAGGTAGCGATAGCTGTCCTACAGCAGCATGAAAAACCTATTCGTGACGTCACCTTGCACAGCTGTATACAATAAAGTCTCTTTGATAAATTTCAACGAACTGGGAACGTCGGGCCAGTGCCTGATTTACGGCATGGCATTCGGGACACAGGCCCAGAGCCCCCCGATTTCAGCCCCCCCCCCCAAATGCTACTGAAGATGTTTCAATTATTGGCCATAATCTGGTGAAGTTTTAAATATTAAAAAATAAACTTAATGTGGAAAAATCTGTTTATCATTTTTTTTTCATTTAAAAATTACTTTTTAACAACTGAACTCACGCGAAAACACTCGTTCGCTAAATGTTAATCCTATGAGAGGCATTTTTTTTAGGTCTATCTCTACAGATGCCATTTTTTACTTTTTCAATTTTGTTTACAGGTAGTTTTTTTTTAAATTAGGATACTTTCACTTTCGGAACCGATTTCGAAAGATGGAAAAATCGTCGACGAGATAAAACACCAAAGATTGATTATAAGGATTTTACAAAAACTTTTACTGCTAAAAAATTGAGAACATTTATAGTTTTGATAAAATCGTATATTTTGTTTAAAACATGTATTTTTAACTACTTTATTATAGTGAAGCATTTTCTTTTATCTTTATCATTTAAAAAATATATTGTATTTTAAATTCTTATTTTACCCTGTTCTTTTTCAGATTATTATGTCCCAAAGACAAATTTAATTCTTTGTAGCCATTTTACCTTTTATTATTAGTGCTAAATATTTCTCAACTATGCCATTATGGATATGTCCTGAAAAATTAGGTTTCATTAAAAAATTGAATTTCCTTTTCTTTTTTTCTGTATCTGATAATTTAAATTGTGCCTGTAGTATCAAAACTGTTTGTTGTTAGATTTGATATGGAATTTAATTTTATTCAGTAAGTATTTTTAACTAATTGGTAATAAATACAAGACTAAATAATGAATTCAATTGTGCAGTAAATTTATCTTTTCCTACATATACATTCTGTTTGCCCCTATACATCTATTTTACCTATACTAACATAACAAAGAGAAAACTCCCGATTGACTGATTCATCAACACACACCTGAAACGGCTAAAGTCATAATCACGAAATTTGAACAGTAGATTGCTGTTATGACCTAGGCAAACCTAGAAAGGATGTTTTTAAAATCCCCCCTCAGGGAATTAAATGGGGGGGTCAAAAGTTCAAGGTCATTTGCCATATCTCAGCAGCAAATTTAGGTTGGAGCGTGAAATTCAACATAACAATTCTACTAAAATTAATAGTTAAACACGAATTTCAGGGATTTTAGAAATTTGGGATTGAATAAGGTGGGGGGGGGGGAGACTTTTAGGTAATTTTGCAATATCTCATTTGCAGTTAGGAGTGTAAAATACAGTTAAATCAGTCTTCTAAAAACAGTAAAACACGTATTTCAGCGATTTTATAATTATTTTAGCGATTTTGTTGCCAATATCGGCAATGAACCCGATTATGGAAGATTATATGAATAAGACAACTATTGTTGATTTTTGATTAGATATTTAGCGCAATACATCAATTACATAACATATATAGATGCCGTACGAAATTAGTTTCGCTAAATGCTACGCCGTTTGGTTTATTTATTTATTTTTCGTATTCGCGTTTGTAACAAAATGCTCGTCCTCTGGCGGTCTACCGGAGAATTACGATACCACTGCTTCTTTCATCGCGTTAGCATTGCTTATTGTGCGTCAAACATCATTTGAGATTTGTAAATGTTAATTAAAATGATTAAACCTGCGAAAAAATATATTACATACTGGTGAGTATCTCAGTGCAACTCTAGAGAATCAAAAAATCACTATTGTTTTCATTTATTCCCAAATGAAAATACCAATAAAGCCTAAAACCTGCTGACAAGGTAATCAGTGGTGGGTGCACAGTTTTTTTTTTCATTTTGGGAAGTGGAGGGGGGAGAGGACCCGATTTGTGAAAAGGGTTAGTTTTGTTAAATTTATTATGTTTTTATGTAAAATAACATTTTGTAACGAAAGATGAAATCCAGTTACTCAAATTCTAGCCAAGCGTTTATTAATTCTTAAAGTCCTTCCAAAGTTTTCCTTTCTGGTGTACTTGCTTTGTTTGCAAATTACACATTTAAAAACTTAACAAAATAAAAATAATTTATGAAGAATATGCTTTTGTTGAATGGAGTATTTTATTAAGAAGAATTTTGTGAAATGACCTGTTTTAGAAGAATTTTGTAAAGAGACCTGTTTTATTAAGAGGAATTTTGTGAAGAGATTCTGTTTTATTGTTTGAATTTTTGTGAAGTGGCACTAAATAGGCCTAAAATTTTGCGTAGATCGACCCCTGATAATAATGTTGATATTTAATATTTTGGGTAGTTAATATGGATAGCAAACAGGATTGACCATTAATATGATTATATTTAGTCTCCGTGTATGTATAAATTAACAGATCAACCAAATGATAATTTTTTTTCCTTTTTTTTTTGTTAATACACATACATTTGCATAAGCTTAGAATTATGTAGTTGCAATAATTTTACAAAGTACAATATTGTCATAACATTTTGTTTTACTTGTTATATGTGCTCTTAACTAATGAAATTATTTATGTGCAGTTTTTATTATTTCTCCAATTATTAATTATAATTTTATTAGTTAAAGCATAAAAATACTCCTTAATACCATCTAATTATAGGATTGATTGTTTTACAAACCTACAATTCTTGATTTATCATTCATTGTCTTAATACAGAAGACAAGCATAGAAATCAGATTTTAATTTTAAAAAAAACATCCAATGTTTAGGATTTTTTTATACTCTACATTATAAACATAAAAATTTTCAATACTGCAGAATTAGATGTTATTACATATGTAATATTGTGATTTTTTTTAAAAATCTAATTAAAAAAATACTGATTTTGGCAATTTAAATATATAATGTATGCATGATTATAAAACACTTTTGTAAAATTAAATACGTCATTTAAAAGAATGCACACAAAGCAAATTTATACAGATGATGTATGAAATAAACACAATAGTACTCACCTGTGGCAGGGATTTGTTTCGGAAAAAATTGAGTCCTTTAAAAGACCCTTTGCAAAATTTTTCATCTCAAAACTAAACTTTTCACAAAAATTTCCACCTCCCCAAACTGAACCTTTCAGAAATTTAATTATTTATACCACATATTACCAAATGATTTGAAGCTACAATTTTTCTGCTTTAACATCTCTTTTGCGTAGAACTCTGAACAAAATTTAAAATTTGTACTAATGTCAACCGATTTTCCGTTATGAGATTAAAATATATATATATTTCACAATTAACTAATTCACACAAGTAAAAGCAAGCAGTGATATTCACGTACACGTGGAATCGTTTTCAAATATTAGCAGGTCTAAAAGTGCCACCTGTCGTTGATTACAAACGCGAATTGTCCGGGGAATTGTATATTTTTCTGTTACATGTACCATAGAAAATGCATTCTCATTTATAAAGCCAAGGTTTTTTTTTTCTATGATTGTGTTAGTAGTAATTTCATTTTTTCCTGATTGTCTTTTAACGATTTATGTGCGGCGATATACATAACACCGTTATTGGGATTGCCATATGATTACATTTTTTATATATTTTACCTGTAAGGCCACATGGTTAACATGGGGAAAGCCCACTTGTATAAGTTACTTGTATCAATTTAGTTTTCATTTTTTCAGTGAAAACTTGTATTTGAAATAAAAAGTTATTTGATTAATAGAATATGCTTTAAATAATTATAGCTTGGTACTGCGGAAAATTTATTCTTAGGTGCTGCATACTTTATCATTCCAGATATATGGACTTGCATAGAGAAAAGGTAATCAGCACCACACAATTTATTATGAAACATCTATTAAATAATAACTAGTTAAAAGTAAATTAATGGTTATAAAATTTAATTTTTTAATTGATATTCTACAGAAATTTTTAAAGTCGATAATCAATAATATATTTTTTTTACTCAAAGTCGCTGTACGCATCGGTGCAAGGGGCCCCCCGATAAGCATCTGTGCCCAGGGCCCTCAAATTTGTAAATCGGTCCCTGCGTCGGGCGCGCGCGTGTTGGAGCTACAAAGGCGAATGTTGAAGTCGAGTGATCTAACAGCGACTCCGAGCAACACTACCTAGAGCTCCTATAATACAGGCTGAATCATACCGCCATTTAATGACCCAGCGGACCAAAAACCAAGCTAAAACCGGTTTGCTTACCGTACTAGTGGACGGCGAGTGACAGTAACGAGGACGGCGAACACCTGCTCAGGCGGTTTCCTAATGCTGAGCTAGGTCACAATATGGCGGTTATTTTGGGCAACAGAATGGATATGCGTCAGCTCCCCTTATAGGAGCCTTAACACTACCTACATATGCCTCAGGACTGGTAACACTTGATTGAATGACGTATTTGTGAATCGGCCTTTCGAGGGGAGTAACCGTGTTGTGTGTTCCAGCGACAGGGTGCTTCGGAATATGAATTTATTTTGTCTTCTAATGGGAATTAATACTATTTCGATTAAAGATTGGATTGATTTCGATTAAGGCTAGTATTTATTTACAGAATATATGTGCATTTTTATGAATATTAACAAATAACAATGTTAATCATCTATTAAAATATGTTTACTTTGCCCTTGTTGCATGAGTAGGCTTAATCCCACAGCTTTGTCGAAGTTGGTGATGTAAAAAATATTGTAAGTACTTTTGCACTATTTATTTATTTAGTAAATAATCAACATCTCGCGCAACAATTTTTGTATTCAATATAAATTTGCTTTATTTTTAAATGTAATACTTTTTAGTTAAAAACTGACTTTATTTTCATGCATATCAATAGAAAGTTATTTGTTCGCTTATGATAGTTTTCATATTTTTTAATACAAATCTTTTAGAACTTTCCAACCTAGTTGAAAAGTGCTTATGACTTCGGTTTGTCTGGCCGGATGGCCGTCTGGCCGTCTGTCCGTGCTCTAACTCCCGTAAATATGCTCGGATTGTTCTGCAATTTTTATATGTTATTGTCGTTATCTATGGCACGTTCCCTATTTCAACTGAAGTGTGTAGCACTTATAGTTTTCTTACAGGGACACTCAAAAGAATTCCGTTACATTGCGGTCTCTGGGGAAAAATCATTTGCGGTTTATTTTAAAAATGTTTCACTATTGTAAACGCATTGAAATTTATATAGATCACTAAGATGCATTAGAAGAAGCTTAATATGGAATAGTAGGTGTATAGCACTTAGAGTTACTTTACAGGGACAGTCAAAATAATTCCGTTACATTACGTCTATGGAGAAAAATCGTCTGCGGCTTATTTAAATAATGTTCCACTATTTTAAACGCATTGAAGTTTATATATATTACTAAGGTGCATTACAAGAGGCTTACTACAGAATAGTGTGTGTATAGCAGTCATCGTTCATTTACAGGGACACACAAAAGAATTCTCTGCTGTGTGTTAACAATAATTCCTGGAAGTTCGTTTTAAGTTACTGAACGCGATTTTAATCTCAACTAGCTTTTTGTCTATTACGTGGTGTGTATAAATTCTGTAGATCCTATACAGGGCAGCACAAAAGTTCGCGAACACATTTCCGTTTATTGACAGAAACTCCAGAAGGAGAATTTAAACTGTGCTACGCGTTTTCTAACTAAACTAAAATTTAGCATCCTATGTATATATACAAATCTATAGATCATATACAGGGCTACATAAAAGTATTCGGATATTTTTCCGAATATTGTATATATTGAAAATTCCTGAAATTACGTTTTTAAATATGTTATGCGTTTTCCAATTTGTTTACTTAGATGTCAACTTTCAGCTTATTAAACGGTAATGATTTGTAAAATTATTTTAGAAGCGTTGGAAAGTGCTACATAATCTATGCTTGACGCATGATTTTTCGTTCTTGTTAAAGATTTAGCACGATTTATGAAAATATTTTTAATACTGCTATGAATTTAAATCTAATTTTTTTCAAGAAACATTTGTTCCTCATACAAAAAAAAAAGAAAAAAAAATATTTATAAAAATAAGTTTTGAGAAATTCAAGATTGTTTCATTCTGATGCTCACCCCCTCTCCCTTTTCCCCCATGTTTAATGTTATTTATTGCTAAAATATTGATATATTTTTTTCATACAGAGATTAAATTATAAATTTTATTAACATGAAAAAATTAACTTAATTAAATGTTTTTTCTGTCACTAATTCGTATGCAAAATTATATCAGTAAGTGAAAAGTGTAAACAGTGTAAAATAAGAACTTAATATAGTGTACTGTCTGTCATTTGATAATTACATATTTGATTTATTTTGCCATATATGCAGTTTTTTTTATAATCACCAATAAACATCCCCAGAGGTATTTTATTATTATTAGAAAATATTAAATATATATTGTTAGCAATTTTCAATGAAAATTATTACGGCTAGTATTCAAATCGGCTTCGCCTTAAACTTAACTAAATTTTTTTTTAAATTAATTATTTGTTTTAAAAATGCATCTTACCAAACTTTGCAAAAAAAAAAAAAATGTATTCATTAATTTGCAAATATTTAATCATGTATTCAGCAGTGCCAAAGTAAACATTTTATTAATAGATAATGATTAACATTGTTAATATTGATAAAAATGCACATACATATTGTAAATAAGTGCTTACTTTAATTGAAAGCAATCCAGTCTTTAATCCAAATATTATAAATTTTCATGAAAGTATGCTAGAACCCAAATATGAAGTTTCATTTGCACATTAACCAAAAGAAAAATGTTAATGAATCCTCTTAAAAAGATACTTTTTATTTTTCAATAAAAATAACTATTTTGTATTTCAAATTTTGTTGTATAAAACAAAATTTTCTTGATGCTAAATTGTACAGTTTTTTTTGCGAGTGTAAAAAGCAAATTGTCTGTTTTGAATTAGTTGAACTTCAATTTTATTATGCAAGTTAAAAAAAAGTCATTTAGAATTTTGTTTTATTGTGGTTGCAGGAATTGTTGGATGTAATCAGTTAAATCATTAGCCGATCTGCCGTGACGTCAAAAGTGAGCTCTGAGGCATTATCTATAGGTGGCGTTGCTCCGAGTTGCATATTAGCAAACCATACAGGAATTCAGGTACGGAGAAAAATAAAGCTTCGCTATTCTATTGGTCAAACTGTAAAAGGGTTTTCCGTTTCAAGTTCTCCCAATATGGATTGTTTCTGCTGTAAAACTTTTGTTTACATTTCATTCGTGCAAGTCATGGATTCATGTATTGTAGAGGAGAACTACATTACATGATTGAAAATTCAATAAATTGTAGAATATGCTTCATTCGAATACCATAATGAGGTCACAGGATTAAATAGAAATATATATATAAGGTAAATGTACCAATAGTCGGCCACTTAACTGCTTTTATATATATAAATCTTAACGTAGAATTTTTAAAAATCGACACAACATTTTTAACAGTAATATATGTTAAAACATACGTTTCTTATTATGTTTCAGCAGTTATTTTTAAAAACACCCAGTCATAGTTTTTTTAGACAAAGTTAAGTTCAAAAAGGGCAAGTTTTCCAATAGTCGGCCACTTTAAATCTAATGTTCGGCCATCACTGGACCAATAGTCGGCCACTTCAGAATTTCGTTTTACCTGAGAAACGACTCTAACAAATTTGGCTAAATTTTGCATTCTACCATTTTCGGTTATAAGAAGATGATTGAGCTATCTCACATGTTCGAAAAAAATAAATTAGTGGGCCATTTAGGGTCACTGCGGGTAAAGTTAATTTTATTTTGTCTAATAAATGGCTTTAACGATTTTGACTAAGTTTTGTATCCTACAATTATGGGATACAAGAAGACCATTGGACTGGGTCGCATGTTCGAAAAAATTTCATTAGAGGTCATTTTGGGGTCACTGCGGGTCAAGCTAATTTTATCTAAAAAACGGCTAAAACGATTTTGACTATATTTTGTATCCTTCCGTTTTGGGGTACGAAAAGACTATTGGGTTGGATCACAGGTTTGAGAAAATTCAATTAGTGGGTCATTTTGGGGTCACTGCTGGTCAAGATAATTTTATCTTATCAAATAAATGGCTTTAACGATTTTGGCTAAGTTTTGTGTCCTACCTTTTTGGAATACAAGACCATTTGGCTGGGTCACACGTTTGAGAAAATTCGATTAGTGGGTCATTTGGGGGGTCACTATGGGTCAAGCTAATTTTATCTAAAAAATGGTTCTAACGATTTTGATTAATTTTGTATCACACCGTTTTTTGGAACAAGAAGACCATTTGGCTGGCTCACATGTTTGAGAAAATTCGATTAGTGTGTCATTTGGGGGTCACTATGGGTCAAGTTAATTTTATCAAAAAAACGGCTCTAACTATTTTGACTATATTTTGTATCCTACTGTTTTGGGGTACGGAAAGACCATTGGGCTGGGTCACAGGTTTGAGAAAATCCAATTAGTGGGTCATTTTGGGTTCACTACCAGTGGCGAGGCGTGAGGTTTCGTGATGGTCATCGCTAGTTCACAACCTTCCAGCGACGCACCCATTACCGCATCGAAAACATTCCACGTTTTCTGTTTATTGAAAAGTGTTTTTTGCAATTGATGTAAAAAAACATAAGTTTAACAAATATTTTATTTCCTGTAAATGAACAAAAATATTACAATCAGCATCTTCTTTTCTTTTTTTAATACTATGACTAACACTTCATTTGTAAATGTAATCCAGTCTCTGCGTTTTTTGGAAAATCATCTCAATAAAAAGATTATAAAAATTTTCCTTCTGTTTCAGTAGCTCCAACATTTCTTTTTTTAATTGTAACAATAAAGATTATTCATACGATCTTCAGTTTAGGTGGATCTTTTATAGGTAGGAATTCTTTTTAAAGCCAACATTTTCCAAACGTCGTCGAAAATTCTATCTTGTTCCATTGTTATATGAATCAAAAAGAAAATATACTATATTATACTATATACTATTAAACTATATATTTAGCAAAATAACTACAGTCGTTAAGTAAGCCTTATCTTTTGTGATCTGGATAGCTACTTTTAGTATTATTAATGTAAAAGTAATTTTTCCAAAAATTAAGAAATAATTCGGACTCGAAAGGGGCAAAAAACAGGAATAGTAGATGGTTAATTCATAAAATAATCGCATTCATGTACCCACAACATATTAAATATGATAATTTTGAGAAAACATTTTATTTATGAAGAAAAAAATTACTAAATTGTTCAATCAATTTATCTATACTATTTTGAAAAAAAAAAATCCTTAAATTATTCATCTGTTTTAATTTAATAGCCTTATTAAAGAATAAAATACCTCACTTTGTAGTATTTAAAAAAGCAGATTTCATCTGGAATAATTCAAAAAGGGAATAAGCGTAAAAATGAAATACACGCACAGATTTTCCCCTGAATGCACGAAGAACGGATTCGTAAAATTTAGAGATGACTAGCTGCGATATTTCTTGGAAACTGGGAAATACTTCCTCAGCAGGTCGCGAGAGGTTGAGAATATGCGTACGCAAGCAAGACCAGATTCGGCAATGTGAGCGAATCCTTGTAGCAAATTAGAAGTTACGATCCAGTTTAGCCGCTACATTTGAAAAGTGACAGATGGCAGCACTAAATATCAATTTTAAAAAAGCGGAATGCCCAAAAATTCAGAGGAAAAAAATAAAAAACACTTAAAAATATGTTTGCATAAAATTAAAACGGTTTATGTTCCCTTTATTTTTCTCTAGTCATTGCCGCATCTACCGATGACCAGAGGCTTCGCCACTGTTCACTACGGATCAAGATAATTTTATCAAAGAGACGGCTCTAACGATTTTGACCAAATTTTGTATCCTACCGTTTTGGGGTACGAAAAGACCATTGGGTTGGGTCACGGGTTTGAGAAAATTTGATTAGTGGGTCATTTTGGGGTCACTACGGGTGAATGCATTTCATTGTGAATGAAAGGAGGTTGAGACAGTTGTTGAACAGTTGACAGTTAACGAAGTTGCAATGTTGGGAATATTTCGCTTACTTCGCTAAGTTTGGTGAAAGTTTTGCGGCATTGGCGAGATTTAGCAGGAAAATCGACTGTCAAGATTACTAAAGCCAAAGCACATGCTTACCGTCAAATGAAAGAATGTGTCAAGTTTCCGAATTTTCGCAAAATTATGGCGACATTTGGCGAACAGATTGGTTTTCAGAATCTGAAGGAATTTTCTAGAAATTCCCACTAACACCGAGGATAAATAATTCAACCAATCACAGTCCATGGAACGTTCTAAAAAACAGAATTTAACCAATCAGGGTACATAGAACAGATTGTTATATGTTGTACAGAAAATTTATTGTTGTATCGTGTTGAACACAAAGATAATTTTAACGAACATAGCTCGGTCTTCCCAGATGGTTGTAAATAACTTAAAGTAGAACTTTATAAGAACAGCAAAATATTTTTAACAGTGCCATGTATAAATGCATACTTTTGGAAATTCTTCTGGGAATCTCAAGTTATATCTCATAAGTGTTACTTTTTAAAAGTAACGTCAATCCAAAACATCAATCATAAACATTTTTTTTGAATTTTTGATATTATCTCATAAATGATGATTATGAGTGTTAAACTACGAGAAATTAATAACACAATACCTGTTTACATTTCAACCAAATTGATTTTCTGTGTAATATAAATCTTAATGTGGCAGTTCAATTAAAAGTGACACATGCATAAAGCTTCATTATTTTATTTTATTTTATTATTTAAGTTTAATAAAGGCTGTGAAAAGGATTCTAAATCCCAGTAGTTAGCCTCTTATTAATAGAGAATCTAACTATTGGACAAAACAATCAGGTAACGAGTTTTTCTTTTTTAAAAAACAACGGCTTTGCACGCACGGTTGAAATGTGGCAAGTGGTATTTCTGTACAATTTAACATTAGGAGAAATTATACTTTTGAAAATAATTTAAATATTACTAAATTAAGTCACAATTTGTATAAACGTTATTTTTGTACCGCATTAGGTGAATGTGAGACTTGAAATAATGAGAAAATAGTCATTGCAACGCATTTGAATCCATATCCTACCAAGAAAACAGATACAATGCAGTCTATTTGGAAACTCTGTTTATAAGCTATCGTTTAGTGGAAGAATTTTAAAAATAAGTTCAGTAGTTTCAGAATTTATTTTCTATAAAAATCAAACGTTTCTTTTTACAATATTAATGTACTTTTATGCACCATAAAAATCAAGACACCAAGAAATAATAAGTGGGAAAACATTAGTTTACTATATTTAATTGTCATTTGTGTACGGCTAAAGGCTGAATATGAAATACTTCATTTCCTTATTGGAAATCATGTTTATGTATTACTATCATTTGAATTATTTATAATGTTTGCTCATACCTATGTTTATACCACTGCTCAGAAAAGTTGTTCCTAACATGGTATGAAAAACTATTTAATTTTACTTTTCTTTTAAATAAAAAAATAATTAAAAAGACAAATATTGTTCTTCTGCATCTATGTCTTAGTTATTTCTATGCCAAATTTAATGTTTCTAGGCTGACATGTTTTGAGAAATCATAGTAAAAATATAACTGTAGAACGTTTTCTTCCCATTTCATTTATTTGATAATCTTTAAAATAGAGGCATCTTTAGTAGCATCACGTCCCATAGAAACTTGCATGTCGAATTTAAAATTTCTAGCCTCGACAGTTTGGCAGTAAAATCCTAATTATAGAGCGCTTTTCTATAGTTTCTTTCTTTTAAATATCAAATACTTTGATGAACGTTCTTAATAAGCATTCATGTCTTAAAATCCATCACCATAAGGAGTTTCTTGCTTTTAGTCTTAACCTCTAATTTCAGCATTCTAAATTTCCAATTTTTTAGAAATCTTTCTTAGCCGGTCATTTATGTCTTAAAATTAACCACCATGCCAAATTTTAAGTTTCCAGCACCAAAACTTTCGAAACTTTAGAACGTTTGTTTGGTCCCGTACCCTTTGAAATTTCGTGATTTTTAAGAAACTATTTTGTACCAGCGTTTACATATTAAAAATGACAGAATTGGCAAATTTTAAATTTCCAGCCCAAGTAATTCCCTATAAATCGTAATTTAGAATGTTTTTAGAATGTTCACAGTTTTTTTCATTTTCTAAAATTCCCTCTTTTTCTAATTGTTCTGATCCAGAATTTACTTCTTAAAAGTAACAGACATGTTAAATTTCAAGTTTATATTCCTAACAATTCTACACAAATTGTAATTTAGAACTTTTTCCACTCATTTCACACTTTTAAATTTCGAATTTTTTAGAAAACAAAAACCATGCCCAATTTCAAGTTACTAGATCCTTCAATACCACAAAAAGGGCAAGTTTAGAATGTTTTTTGCTCCTCCATCCACTTGGGAAAAGTGGCTCTGACGTAAAATATAGTGTATGTCGGAGCAGAGAATGCTTCGACTTTACTTTTGAAATTCGTTTGGTAGTTCCAGTAGTTTCCCCTACAAACAAACAAACAAGCACGTAAAAAACGTTTATTTTTTATAATATTAGTATAGATGTAGAGATAAAGTTATATCTAGAAAACAATGAAAAATAAACTAAAAAAAATAAGTTATGTATTCAGTATTCAGCTCCTGGTGGCCGACTATTGAACATGTAAGCAAAATGTAATACCCAATGGACGTAAAATATAGTGTATGTCGGAGCAGAGAATGCTTCGACTTTACTTTTGAAATTCGTTTGGTAGTTCCAGTAGTTTCCCCTACAAACAAACAAACAAGCACATAAAAAACGTTTATTTTTTATAATATTAGTATAGATGTAGAGATATATAAAGTTATATCTACCAAACAATGAAAAATAAACTAAAAAAAAAAAAAGTTATGTATTCAGTATTCAGCTCCTGGTGGCCGACTATTGAACATGTAAGCAAAATGTAATACCCAATGGTCGCCCCTGGTGGCCGACTATTGGACATGTAAGCAAAATTAATACCCAATGGTTGCCACATTAAAATTAATTAAAACCAACAAATTTATTTACTTTTTATACGCAGAAACATTAGTTTGTTTACCCTGCTAATATTCGAGTCTTATAATTTTTGAAAAAAAAAAATTAATACTTGCATTTTAAAAAAATTGCCATTACTTAACAAAAAAATAGGAAAAATGGCGATTTGACCTCTATCTTGAAAAAAAAATGGCTGATTACTAATTCAATAAAAATACCCACAATTTTTTGGTGATGGTTTATGACTTATGAAAGATGGCTGCATATAACCAAATTGTAATATTTCATTTAGAACCAAAAATAAGCTATTTGTAAGGCATTTTATCTCAATGTGGCCAACAATTGGGGGGTGGCCGACTATTGGCACATTTACCCTATATATTTCTTAATGTAAAGCATTTGTTTTGGATGCATGTTTTATTTCTGTGTTCGGAATATTTTCCACTCTTAACATTAAAAATATGCTGACAACTGAAATAAAATGTACATCTTAAATTCCGAATCAATAAAGGAGTTAAATACAATGGAATTTTATTTGTATAAAAAAATACTTATCTTAACATCAGTAAACTGTATCACAGTTTGCAATAGTTAATTACTACATATGCTGATATACTTTAGTTTTTCATGGGAAATTACATTATTACTTCGCGATGTTGTATAATTTTCCGAATCGTGTTTAATGCTCATGTCAGGTACATTAGCCCTGTTAAAGTGAAGATGATTGGTTATTTTTACTAAACATGTTTCATTTCACGATCGTCTTATCAAAATATGCATAAGTCATCTTAGTAATTTACCATATAACAATTTTGATTTTTAAAATGTTTTTTTAATCCCAGCAAGCAAATGACTAAATGATTTTTAAAGGGTTTCAAATATTGCGACAATGATTATAAAAGTTTGCTAGTTGACACAATCTGAGGTAGTTTGTAAACGCTTTAGGACAAGTATATTAAAATGTAAAAATGCAAGGATAATCATTAGGTTGCCTGCTAACATCGTAACAAGAATTGCCGATTTTGTCCCCCTTAATTAACTTTAAGAAGGCAAATTTTATCCCTAGAATATTTTCCAACTTTAATAACTCATTAATAGTAAGAGATGGAGAAATTTTTTGTTTTAGGAAAAAATTAGTTCTATCGAATGCAAACAAATTCCTAATTGTTGATAACATTAAAATAATTAAAACATTTTTAATTTAATGTACATTTTGTTAGAATGAATGGTAAGAATAATTTCAAAGATTTTTGTTTTCAAATGCTATTAATAATTCATATTTTGTCAGAATTCAATAAAACTAATAAAAATAAATAACTTTTATCATAAAACTTTTCTCTATCATTTACCATTAATGAGTTATAAAAATATAGAAAAGTAATAGTAATATTTTCTTTTTAAAGTGAATTCGGGAACAAAAAATTTTGGTTATTATATTTTTTCATGAGTCTACATATCTTCAAAGTTTTCTAATATTTTGAATTCCTGTGTTGAGGATTGTTTATGTTTTGGTTTTCTATGTTGTTTTTACTTTTGGAAATTGATAATGGTCAATCCACTATCAATTATTCTTATTTACTTAAGGTTTATTATAGTTGGGCGACAAACTGAAGTAAGTTAAATATTACCGCATAATTTAATTTCATAAATATTATTCTCCATTTAAGAATTATATAAAGCCAAAATTTGGTGTTTATATAATTACTGAAAAAATAGAAAAATATGTAATTTCCTTTTATAATATTCTTATACAATATGCATGTTACATATTTGTTTATTTTTAGTCTTTTCTTGAAACATGTTTTCATTCTACTAAATACAGAAGAACAAAAGTTTTCAGAATGATTTATCTCTGAATTAGTCTATTGATGCTCCGATATTTAATTTTTTAAAAATCAGTTAACATCATTTAAACATTATGTTATTTCCCCTTTTTTTCTTTTAAATATAAACCTTCCTTTTTAGAATCTCTCATGATTACATTGTGACTCATTACTCTCATATGTACATTGAACCGACAAAAATTTAAATAGTTGGATTTCATGTTCATGAAAATAAAATGTAATTAACAAAGTATCTATATATTTAAAACGCTAAGCGTTTTGTTTCGACAATCCGTGAGAAAAAACTACTACATCAAATTACATCATTCTTTTTTTAAATGAAAGATATTTGGTCACAGATTTGTTATCGTATCGTACATTCGTTTGTTCGAAAATTTAATTAATTAGCCGTAATCTTAAATTAAAATTTTACTTCTGCTTATGACGTCATAAAGTCGGCAATCGGATTAACGCCCACTGCTGTGACGTACAGAGTTTATTTTCTGAACTCAATGATTGCGAGCATAAAAAATAAATATTATATATTAAAAGCACGTGAATTTTAGGCCGAATTTTATAATTTGTAAGTTAAAATATAGTTAAAATGTTTAAGTATTTCGGTAAAAATATTTATCCGTGTGTTTTATAAGCAAATAAAAATTCATATTTACTGTGACGTCACGGAAATATTGTCCATTGGGTTCATTTTATCATTAAGCATTATAACTTTGTTGATGCCATTTTTTTTTTCATTACAATTAAATGCAAAATATATTTTTATTTGTATGCATGGTGCTTAAGCATAAATGTACGTGTGAAAAGTTTGTACCGGTGAAAATGACGTTATGCTTAGCTTGAAATGCATTTTGACATTGATAAAACTAAAAAGAAAAATTTATATGATTGTGTCAACATGGCGTAATATTAACTGATATTTCAATTTTTAATTTTGAAGATTAGAACTGGAGCCTTTATTGGTTGCTTCATTTTGATTGCATACCTTAATTACATGTTAACAATTACTTTTTTTAAATTATAGGATTAAGTTATAGGAATTATAGGATTTAAATTATTAAGATTTCCTTTTTTAATAAAAAAATTTACAAAAGTAAAGAATTTCAGGAAAAAAAAACTTGAAATAATGATTGTATTTTTAGCTAGAATAAACAATGTAAGGCTAATATTTTATAGGAATTATTTTGGTATGTTTGTTATAAGTTCATTTAACAGTTCCTTATTAGCGGCAAAGTCTTATTTCTTTCACTGTGAATTTTTCTTTCGATGTCAAAAAATGGTAGTCTACTTTTGGACGCCAACCAAAACACAATGGCAATATTTAGAAATGTATAACGGTTGTGACAACAAACGGCACTATCGCTTTAGCTTTCATCGCGCTTACATCACTTCTAAATACTAAAAATTTAATTTTTTTACTACATTTTACAATTTCAATTCTTGCATCCTCAATTAGAAAAAAAAATTAGCTTTCGATTGAAATTTATTTGAAATCTGCCGCTTAATTTAACGACTTTTTAAATAATTTTCAAGCACGAAATATTTTTCAATTCTATCTCAACAATGACCATCCTTTTGTTTTAATAATGTAAAATAGCCCCTTGGAAAGTTGCAACAATTGAAAATAGGTATCCCTAATCTTCATGAAAAGTGAAAAAAAAAATAATAATAAAAACCTGATAAATCATAAGATCAGATTATCCATAAGATAGAGTATTTTGGCGCTAATATAAAATCTGTCAAAAGAAAAAAAAAACTATTTTTAGTTTATGATTAACATAAAATTGATAAGTTGAATTCGTTGATGTATATGTTGAATCAGAATATGCTAGGAACTGTTATTTATTATTTTTTTAAAGATCCATTGGATATTTAACTGTATAAGAGACCGACTGTGATGGAAAAAGAATAATCATCCTGATTATGTAAAGGGATAGAAGAAACCATACAAATAAATTACAATTGAAAACATTAAAATTCTCCCTCATCTGCATATTAATTTATTATTTTTAACAAAAATTCTTCATTTTTACATAAAAATTGATTAGCTTAAAACAATGGATGCGTTTTAGAAGATATGGATTTGAAACGAACAATGATTAAAGAGGACATTTTAAAACTTTTAATTTAAACATTTTAAAACTTTTTTTAACGTCGAATTTCAACGGTGCCTTTGAGCAGATGCAATACATATGCGCATAGGAGCTCATTCGATTGCATTATCACAGGGGGGGGGGAGGGTGCTTATACTATGTTCTTTTATTTACTGAATATGAGATGAAAGTAGGAAATTTGTATGATACTTTATGATAGGACTATTTGTATGATACTTTATAGGTCCATGACCTTTTTTTTTTTTTTTTTTTTTTTTTTGTCGTGGGGAATATGGTGGTAATGTCAAACTGATTTGTATTACTCATTTGTTTACGGAGTGTTCACTTGGAGTTTGCATCGGAAATAGCATTTCACTGGGGGTGGGGGGGGGATTTTTTAAAATAAAATATTTGAAAGACTGTTTCATACGAAGCCCTACTTAAATAATAAAGAAGCTTATTTTACTGATATTGTTATAGTATATTTTTCCGTCACGTTTTGACGGGTTCCATCTAGTTAGTTATAATAATACTTAAAAATATTCTAGCAACGCATACAGCAAAAATTTTATACCTTAAACATACACGTACAAAATCTTTTGTTATTGAATGGTATTTTTAAATGTTTAATAATTTTAATATTTTCTTATATATTACTAATATGTAAAAAATGTGCGCAATAACTAATTAAAAATAATTAACTTTGAATAAATTACAGTTAAAATACTATTAAAGATCTATTATTATTATTAGGCAAAGATTTTGGCAATAGATTTTAAGAACATGTACTATAAGATGAATATTTTTAAACTGGGAAACATTGATAAATAAGAATATATGCATTTGAGAGGTAAACAAATATAAACAATTGTTATTTTGTATCTATTGCATTTTACAATGAAAATATGGTTAAAGAAATCACATCAATTCGTTAAGAACTAAAAACATATAAATATGCAACATCTATACAAATCAGAGTTGGACAGTATCGAAAATACATGTATTTGAAATACATATTCAAAATACATTTGTATTTTGAATATGTATAATACATTTGTATTTTGAACAGATAAAACTAAAGTATTTTGGTAATGTATTTTGAAATGATTTTTCCATGTATTTTGTATTTTCAAAATATTCAAAGTACATTTCTCGAATTTTCAAACTGTACGTACCATACTTGAAACTGGTTTAAACCATAACTTGTGTTTAAACCGCAAATTACTGATTCACAACAGGAAAATACATGGTTGTCTGTTTTGTTTAGTCTTTGAATTCGTTTCTAGAAGTTAATATAAACATATATTTTTCAAATCTGGTACAATAAGGATTTTTATCTTTGGCCAAAACATTTTTGCCGAATGGTTATAACAAATGTTTTTATAATTCTTAATGTTGCTACGTGAATTATAAAGTTTTGTCGTGTGATACATAAGTAGGATTGTCCAGAGTTTTCCTGAGTATTGCATTTTAAAACTAAGTTAGCAGTGTAATACAGTTAGTTGGTGCATAGACTCGTGAAAAGATGGATAATACATACTTGAGAACTCCTAATGAAAGGAAATTAATTTTTTGTGATACATCGCGCTACGATGAACTCAAAATATTTCAAAATAATAGTTTTTGATGATAATTGGTGTAAGACCAAATCATTATTTTCAGGTCGAAACCAACTGAGCCTGGTCATCACTCTTTTCGGACTTGGTCTTTACTTTTCCTGGACATTCTTCCTAGAGGTCAAGACGGGAAGAAATTTTCGGGCCCGATCTCGACACAGATCGTATAACAATCATTGGTCCGTCCCGTGCAAAAAGTAGTAAAATTTGACCCGGTTTAACAATTTTTTCAAAAATGCCTATATTTTTTAATCGTCATTATTCTACAATTAAATATTAAAATTTATACTTTTTGAAGAATAGTACATATATTTCTAGACAATAAAATTAAAGTACTGTGAAAAGAAACCTGTCTATGATGGAATCCCGTCTTAAATGGAAAAAGGTGTTGAAAAAGAATATAATGCATTTACAGCAGGTGATGTACCAGCAGGGGCGGATCCAGAGTTTCTTTTTTGTGTGAGGGGGGGGGGGGGGCGATACATTGTTACATATAATGGGCATAGTGTAGTATAGTAAAACCTTTGAAAATGGAACCTGTGTGTAACGGAAAAATTCCATGGTTCCGAAGGAAGAAACACCATACAAATATGCCAGCAAAACAAAAAAATGTCTAAAACGGAATTATAGTCTGATCCCTAGCGATTCCGTTTTTATAGGATTTGCTGTATGTAAAAGAATACAGTGATTTATTGTTTACAATTATTTATTCCTGTTCATTAATTCATACATTAAAACCTCTAAGAACGGAACCTGCCTATACCGAATTCTACACCATATTGCCAAAGGTGATTGGTCACTTGCGATTTTAGACGTTTTGTTAACTATCTAGAAAAATACATGAGGAATTAACCTGAAAATGCAGGTGTGTAAACAGTATAGTATAGCTTATATATTTCCGCGAAGATTTTTTCACGAAACCCCGTAGGGGACTGTCAACAAATTGAAAAAGAACGAATATCTTTTGGATAACCCTGTAAAAACTATTGTAGCAAAGGCGTTCAAACTCGAGATTATTAATAAGTGGCTTATTGTAATATACTATGTTCATTTGTATGAGGATAGCATGTATACTCGTAGAGAAATTAAGGTTTTTATAAAAACAGTCCCAAATTTTGCCTAGTTTTTTTTCTTATAATTTGCAGAGTTCTTAACATAAAAAAAAGTTATTTTCAGAAAATATGACAAATAACATTGTACATATGACTCTGCAATCAGAATTAAAAAATAATAAAAATTAGATGAAAAATGAGCAGTTTTATTAAAAAATGTTTCACTGCGCATGCGCGAATGCAATCAAAAGATAATATGCATAATGTATTATCTAAGTATATAGAGCAACTTTTGTGCAAGTCTCAAAATTACAGCTTGAAAATTCTGAAAATTATCGTCGATAGAATAAGCTCGAAATCCGTTGTTCCCAAAAGGAAGCAAAAAGATGAGGGGTTGTATCAAATATCTGTTGATTAGTGCCAAGATATCGTACACAATATTGCACGTACTACTGTATTTGGATACAACCCCTCATATTTTTGCTTCGTTTTGGGAACAACGGATTTCGAGCTTATTCTATCGACGATAATTTTCAGAATTTTCAAGCTATGATTTTGAGACTTTCACAAAATTTGCTCTATATACTTAGCTAATACATTATGCATATTATATTTTGATTGCATTCGCGCATGCGCAGTGAAACCTTTTTTAGTAAACCTGCTCATTTTTTATCCAATTTTTATTATTTTTTAATTTTGATTGCAGAGTATTATGTACAATGTTGTTTGTCATATTTTCTGAAAAGAACTTTTTTTTATAATAAGAACTCTGCAAATTATGAGCAAAAAACTATGCGAAATTTGGGACTGTTTTTATAAAAACCTTAATTTCTCTACGAGTTTCCCTGCTATCCTAATAAAAATGAACACAGTATATTACAATAAGCCACTTATTAATAATCTCGAGTTTGAACGCCTTTGCTACATTAGTTTTTACAGGGTTATCCAAAAGATATTCGTTCTTTTTCAATTTGTTGACAGTCCCCTATGGGGTTTCGTGAAAAAATCTTCGCGGAAATATATAACTTATACTATACTGTTTACACACCTGCAGTTTCAGGTTAATTCCTCATGCATTTTTCTAGATAGTTAACAAAACGTCTAAAATCGCAAGTGACCAATCACCTTTGGCAATATAGTGTATATTAAATGGAAAAATCTTTATAGCTTTGGTGGAAGGAATACTATACAAATCTATACTCTAAAATGGAAACCTGTATCAAATAATTTTTTCCAGCACATAGCTGAATCGTTTTCATGAGTTTTTAGTATAATTGTAGTTTATTATTAACTAGCTAACCCGCTCGACGTTGTCCGGCCCCGAGCCCGTGATAATAAATTAAAACAAACCTCAAGTTTGTATGATTTTATATCGTTAACCCGATTTTGGGGTTTAAGAAAATTTTTTGTAGTTTATAAAGTTGCAGGAGGACACTACAGCTATGTTTAAGAAAATTGAAAGATAATTTGATCATTTTTAAAGAAGTTGCACCAAGGGCCCCAAGAAAGATATTAATATTAAAAATTGGTAGTAGCTGAGGTAAGAGAATTTTTTTGTTGTTCATGTAGTAGCTGAGGATCTAAGAAGTTGTTTGAAAAAAAATGCTAGTGAATCGGACAATTTTTAAGAAAGTTATAGTAGGAGGCTCAAAAGGCTTCAAAATTAGTGGTAGCTGAGGTCCGAGAATATTTTTTACAAGTTCTTGTAGTAGCTGGAGGATCTAAGAAGTTGTTTGAAAAAAAATGCTAGTGAATCGGACAATTTTTAAGAAAGTTATAGTAGGAGGCCCAAAAGGCTTCAAAATTAGTGGTAGCTGAGGTCCGAGAATATTTTTTACAAGTTCTTGTAGTAGCTGGAGGATCTAAGAAGTTGTTTGAAAAAAAAATGCTAGTGAATCGGACAATTTTTAAGAAAGTTATAGTAGGAGTTATAAAAGTAGGCTTCAAAATTAGTGGTAGCTGAGGTCCGAGAATATTTTTTACAAGTTCTTGTAGTAGCTGGAGGATCTAAGAAGTTGTTAGAAAAAAAAAACTTGTCAATCGGACGATTTTTAAGGGAGCTATAGTAGGGGGCCCAAAAGAAGGCCAACTGATAGTTTTGAGCAGGGCCCTAAGATCAAAGCATCTTAAGTGTTCATAGTACTTAGCGCTTTAGATCTTCAATTAGTCGAAATTAAGCAATAGGGTATGAATTAATCATTAGAATAATATTTTAAAGAAAGACATAAAAAGAGCCCTAGGGCCCCAATAAAAATATGAGGGTGGTGGTCCAGGGAGCGGAGTCAAAAACTAAAATTTAAAGTTATGCCTTGAGAGAATGACACAATTACAGGGGTGAAAAATGTATGGCGCACAAAAAGTTCAAGGGGCCCCAGGGTCTTAACTGGAGTATAGAAATGGAGGAATAACTAAATGGAGAAAAGGCCCCCATAACGAAGACGATCGGACAAAAAGGGGGCAACTTACTGACAATTTAGGAAACAAAAATTTCAACGGGACCCGTACCAGGCCCCAGGGGCTAGGATCTTAACTAGAACCTAGAAATAGGGGGAAATCTAAATGTAGTTATGTCCCCCAAACAAAGAAGGTCGGATAAAAGTAGGGCCAGTTATTAACAATGTGACACAAAAATTTAAATGGGTCCCTAACCGGGCCCTAGAGAGCCAGCGCCTTAACTGGAATATAGAAATGGGGAAATAACTAAATGGAGAAACGGCCCCTAAACAAAGAAGAGTGGACAAAAGGGGGGCAATTTATTAACTATTTAGGGCACAAAAACTTAAAGGGCGCAAGAGTCTTAAGTGTATTGTCTTAAGTGTATTGTACAAATGTGCGAATAACTACATGGAGGAAAGGTCTCCAAAACAAATAAAATCGGATTAAAAGGGGGCAATTTATTATCAATTTAGTTCACAAAAACTTCAAGAGGCCCTGTACCGGGGCCCAGGGTCTTAACCGGAACGTAGAAATGGGGGGAAAGCTAAATGGAGAAAGGGCTCCCAAAACGAAGAAGATCGGATAAAAATGGGGCAAGTTATTAAAAATTTAGGACAAAAACCTTAAAGGGGCCCTAAAGACAAACAAAACTTAAAGGGGCCCTAAAGACAAACAAAACTTAAAGGGGCCTTAAAAACAAACAACTCTATGACTTAGCTTTACAACCTAAATGGAGAAAGGGACCCAAAAATGAAGACGATTGGATAAAAATGGGAAAGTTATTAACAAATTGGGGCGAAAAACTTAAAGGGTCTTAAAAAATTAAAAATCTGAGACTCAGGTGCATCAGAACCTGCCTTGGACTATCCGCACTAAATTTTCAGACCTCTACGTGCGGCAGATTTTGCTAGCCATCGCACACACACACACACGGACAAACAACTTTCTTTTATTAGTATGGATTGTTTAATTAATAGAAAAGTAATACTACTATGTGTAGTTTTAATTATTTACAAATAGCAATACAGTAAATCAGTAAAAACAAAATCGCTGAAAACTAAAAAAAAATCCGTTTTGACAAGTTTCCGTCTTAGCAGGTAGATTGTTATGGTATACCTTCCGTCTGGACCATGAAATTTTTCCGTTTAAGAGAGGATTCCATAAAAGACAGGTTCAAATTTCACATGTCGGAAGAAATATTAAACAATTATACGTATTAAGACAGAAACCTGGTTAAAACGGAACTTTTCTTTAGTCTCTAGCTATTCCGTCTTAGCAAGTTTTATTGTATTTTATTATATATGTATATATGTAAACTCGGTTTGTGGTGTCAGGTGCCGCCATCAGAAAAATCTACAAGAGACCCCGCCATTTCTTCCGGTCAAGGGTCCATTCTTCCTCCAGACCCCTATCCCTCATGGCTTTTTTATATCATCCATTCAGGTCTTTCGTGGTCTTCCTCGTTTCCTCTTTTGGTTTGTTCTGTAATTAGATGCGATTTTGGGTAGTCTCTTGTCATTTATTCTTTTAACATGACCATACCAGATTAATTGTTTCTTTTGGAGATCGTCTAATATGGTTCCCTTTATTTTCATCATTTCTTATTCTTTCTATTCTTGATATCCTGCATGTTCTTCTTAGGGCATCCATCTCCACTGCTGCTAATTTCTTTCTTTCAGTCTCCACAATTCTCCATCCCTCTGCTCCATATAACAAAATGCTCTTTACTGTAGAATTGTATATGTTATATTTTCTTTTCCTGGAGATCTCCTCACTCTACCAAATAGAGTTTAAAAGTTTTACAGCCTTTTTTCCTTGGCAGATTCTGTATTTAATTTCCTGTCAGTCTGTGCCTTCTCTGTTAATGTAAACACCAAGGTATCTATAATACTTACAGCTTCCTATTTTTATGTTATTATTTAAATTTAGTTCTGTTTCATTTCCTTCTATACATAGGTATTTGGTCTTACTAACGTTCATATAGCGTCCTCATTTCTGATATTCTTCCTTAATTTTTATCGTCATTTTCTCTAAATCATTTTTACTTTTTGCAACTATAACTTGATCATCTGCAAATTGCAGAGTGAAAATTGATGTCCCATTCACATTAAGTCCCATTCCTCTGCAATTTTCTTTCTAAATTGTCAATGCTTCTTCAACATAAATTTTAAAAAGTGTTGGGGAGACACATCATCTCTGAGTCCTTTATCTGTTAAAAAACCTTTTGACAGTCTTTGTCCTATTTTTAATGCTGCGGACTTTCGTAGAGGTAATAGTTTTTTCCAAACATTTCTAAACGAGCATTAAGATAACCTTAATTAAAAAAAATCAGTAATATTTATAGAGTAATTTGTGAAGGGAAATCTGTCACTAACGAAATCCTACCTTAAACAGAAAAATTTCATAATCCCGTCAAAAGGACTTCATACAATTGTACCTGCTAAAATAGAAATCTTTCAAAAATGGATTTTTTTTTCATTTCCAATAGCGATCCTATTTTCAAATGTTTTACTGTATCATAACTATTTTATTGCCATTAGAATTCTTTTTTATGAACTAATTTCAGTTATTCAAAAGTATAAAATGTATGCTGAATCTATTTGCATAGAGCTAATAGTATTTCGTGATTTTTCATAAAGAAGCAGAGCTCCTTTTTAAAGCTGTGAAACAAGCTTCATACTCATCATCTACATAGCTGCAAGCTTAATCTATGTGACTGTGTGTTTATCTTTACATTAGCTATTACAGATGACAGTAAAACCTGCCAAGACGGAATCTTTAGAGACCGAAAAAACCCCTATTTTAGCAAGTGTACTTGTATGGCATTCCATTCGTTAGGATCATAAAACATTTCTGTTTAATACTACGTTCAGATCGGATAGTTAAGATATCTTAGACCGCTGAACTCACTGAGTGAGTTCCAAAAACTCACTTAGTGAGTTCGAACTTTCCATTGCTAGATACAGTCAGTACCGCTCACTCTGATTGGCTCTGGAGGCCGATTGGCTGTTGAGTTTGCTTTTAACATATGCGCATGCGCACTGGACACGGTGATGTTGTGTGAGTTATCTTAAATGTGTTTGGCGGTGTGGACAGGTATTCACTTCCGGGGAGGTACCACCTCAAAAATGGCGGTCTAAGATATCTTAAATGTCCGATGTGAACAGGGTATAAGGTAGAATTCTATCATAGATTTGTTACATTTTCACGGGTTTTGCTGTATTTGGATTTTGTCTCAGAAAGAAAACCTGCCCTAAAAGATTAGCTGGAAGAGGGCAAGGGTAAGATTAAGCACAAAGTATTAAGAAAAGAACATGTCAATACAAAAGTTCTTTTAACTAATCTGTGTCCTTGTGTGCAACCCATTTACAATCCCTTGTATGATGTTTCTAAAAAAGGAAAAAGGGTTTAATTCATTGGGGCGGAGGCAGTTGTTTAGGAGGGTTATTGTTGATTGATGTATCTTTCAGCAATCTATTAGGCTCTGAAAATACCGCACTATGATACTGACAATTGGAAAAAATGACATATTTTGACTCTTTCATGTTACATTTTCTTAAACATTTCGCAAAAGTTCCATGAAAAAAAAAATTGCTTTTCATTATAACAATGAAATATTATAAAAACAGGCGAGTAAAAACATTTTTTTGTACCCCCCCCCCTCCCCCATGCATCCACGCCTGTGTATCAGATAAAGTGGGAACTTGTCTATAACGGACGTTTTCGCTCCTAGCTCCTACGCGATTCCATCTCAGATGATTTTTCTGTATAGTATTTTTCAGATTTGTATGTCTTTAAGCCATGAAAAACGGATTAATGATATTAATGATAACTCAAACAATTGCATGCAAACAGAGATACATAAAAAAAACCCATAGTTTACATGGGCACAGGCAGAAATAAACTTAGGGAGGCTAATATTTTAGAGCGGGTGTCCCTCTACTTTGCAGTTCTGCGCACTTTGTAAAAAACGAAGAATATAAACATGAAAAATAACTAAAATATTTTTTTTGTTAGAATGCCTCGTACAAGAGAATTTTTAACCACATCAGCGTAAAAATTTATCCTTTGTAGAAATTCATTCTAGTCAATTAAGTTTATGTACGGGCTAGGCTCGGACAGAAATTTTAGCATTTAAATCGGGACAATAAATTTTTTGTACGAGCCGGGCCAGACTCAGAAAAAACTTTTAGCTTTTATTCCAGGTCGGGCCAAATATTTTTTTGTACGGACACAGCTGGACCTCGGGCAAAACTTTTAACTTTTATACAGGGTCGGGCCCAAAAATTTTTTCTACGGGTCGGGCTGTGCCCAAGTCTGGAAATTTTGTCCTGTGCAGACCTCTTTTTTTGGTTACTGACTTGTCCATACAGTAGATAAAAATTTATAACGTGACATTGGAATTAAAACATTTTAGTAGTGTACAATAGTGTACAATAATTAAAATTAATGTATTTTGTATTTTGAATGCATTTTGAAAATACATGTATTTTGTATTTTGAATGGATTTAAAAATACATGTATTTTGTATTTTGAATACATTTTGAAAATACATGTATGTTGTATTTTGAATGCATTTTGAAAATACATGTATTTTGTATTTTGAATGCATTTTGAAAATACATGTATTTTGTATTTTGAATGCATTTTGAAAATATATGTATCTTGTATTTTGAATGCATTGTGAAAATACATGTATTTTGTATTTTGAAATTTGAAAATTTGAAAAGTATTTTGTATTTTGCATTTTAGGCTCTAAAACCAATGTATTTTGTATCAAAAATGGTTTTTTGGTGTATTTTGCCCATCTCTGATACAAATAAAAACATTTTTTTTTTCTAGTTTGGCACAAGAACTATAATAAAAATATGCCTTGCATGTAGTCCTTGAAATAAGATAAATCTTTATGAAATTAAATCAATACAAAATAGCTTAAATTACTTTAGTTTGAATTTGATTGCACATGCAAAGCCATGAGCAGAGAGATGCACCTCGCCGGTTTCCTCAATATCAGATTAAGTGAATGATCTCAGGACAACTTGCTGATGACGAAATGTATAAATGATGGTGGAAGAATGTATGTTGCCTGACAGTTATCCCAAAAACCCAATATTCAAAACATTACTGCGACTGTGATGTATGGTAAAGATAATATACCTTTGTAGTACAATCGAAAGAAAAGCAAAAATGACCGTTTTCGGAACCTTGCTTGATATCTGGGATTATTTTCACTATAGTATTTCTGCAAAGCTATCATGCTTTTATACACGAACCCTTTATCCACAAGTGATATTATGATAAAGAGGTCCTGCTTTAATATAGTTATGTTCTTTAAATATAAGACAGATTCATTTCGATAATTTATTAAAAAGAGATTGAGAAAAAGTCATCATTTGATTCATTTTATAGTAAAAAGATAAAAAGGAAATATTATAAAATTAATAAATATCTTTTCTTTCTCTCTTCCCCTCCCCCCCCCCTTTTTTTTTTTTTTTTTTTTTTTGTAGATTCTTAGTTGCTAATTTACATTATCATTTACCTTACAGTGTATATAAATAATAACATGAAAGGTTTAAATCATAATAATATTACAAATTTATTTGAAAAAAGCAATCTGAATCAAATAATGCTCGGTTTATGTTTATGTAAAATATTTTTAGATAAAATGGAATTACATTTTTGCTCCATGAACTACAATTGGATTAATTCTCCATTTATCCCATTCCAGCTATGCCCATATTGACAGATTCTCTAGCATATTGTTCAGACAATTGTTACAATATTTTACAGCTGTAGAATTAGAATACAGCTAAAAACATCGTTTCATGTAATGGCAATCTGGTAGAAAACCTTTTGTTCGTTTTATTTTTCATAGTTAAATTTTTCTACATGTTATGATTTCATGACTATTATCAGCTATAAAAATGTTACCATAGAAAATGTTATTACTTTTATAAATATTTAATTTAAATTAGTTAGAATTATTAATTTAATTTTATTATTTATTATTTAATTTAAATTAAATAGAATTATAAATTATTATGAATAATTATAAATTAAATTATTAAATAATTGTAAAGAAATATGAATTATTTTTGTAAAAAAATTATTAAAACATTTCTTTACTTAAAACAATGCTCTTAAATAATTACTGGAGATTCAATGATAAATTACATGGAATCTATATGCATTAAATACAATGTTACCAAGAAATAAGTTTCCAACTTCAGAGGGCTCTAGAATGCGTTCTATTGATCCGAATGAAATAAAATTTGAACTACAGATAATTCAAATGATGTGCTTGACAGTTATTAAATAAAAAAAAAATATTATGAAAATTCACCAATAGATGGCGCTGTAACACAGATGTATTTATTTGCATATATTGAAAATGTGAAACATCATTTGCGTTACAGCGCATGCCTATTAGCATTATTCTTTGGATAAAAAGAAGGCGGATTCTAAACGAGCATTACTTACTTCTTTGCACATCATGTCTACGTTGCAAGAAATGGCGCTACTGGTAAAATTGTTCTATCAGTATCAGCAGAGCTCTGTTTCAGCTGTTTGTTTGTTTAATTGAGAACATACATCTGACTTGTGTGCTTGACATCAAGTACCCGCTTATAAGTCATCGTCAATGTACAAGGACGAGATAGCCACAAGGAAATTTACAACCACAGAGAATTACAACCGAGAGCTCCACAAAGTGTGTGCAATGGAGCTAACGTGAGTCGATCCCGCAAACCTGACCTACGCTCTCAAACGATTAGTGTAATGGTGTCTTAACCAATCGGCCACGGAGCTCCCTGTTGCAGCTGTAAAAGAATTCTGGCGTATGAAGTAGATACGAAGAGATCCAATGACTCCATGTGCCCTACGCAAGATGATAAAGAAATTTGAAACCACTGGGCAACTTGGTAGTCTTCCAGGTAGAGGACGAAAGCAAATCCACTCTTCTTTCGTCGAAAATGTGGCTACCGCGGTCGTTGAAGCCAGCAGTCAGTCGCCGCATGGTGGTGTGAGTGTGCCAGTTGTTTCCCTTGTATTGGATATGCCGTATTCCACTGTACGAAAAATCTTACAGCGGATTTTGCACTTTTTATCCCTACAAAATCAAGCCTGTGCACCTATTGCAAAACGGGCACTCAGAGGTTCATAAAACTTTTACACTTGAGTTCTTGGCTCGAATGGTGGTAGACATGACTTGGCAATGGAACATTCTGTGGATTGACGAAGCCCACTTTTGCTTCAATCGGCAAGTTAACACCCACAATTGTCGAATTTCGGCAGCGAAAAACCCTCACGTTATCCAGGAAGAACCCTTGCATCCTGAAAAAGGGACAGTATGGTGTGGTTTTACGGCTACTTTTATGATTGGACAGTATTTTTTGAAGCGATAACTGCAAATAGAATCCAAACCTGTTCCGTCACAGGACAACGGTACCGTGACATGTTGATGTATTTTGTAATCTCACAATTTCAACAGCGTGGATGCTTTCAGGCATAATTTTCATGCAGAGTAGTGCACCTCCTCACATTGGTTGTCGTGTAAAGCAATTGCTAAGACAGCATTTCACAGATCCACAGGTGATCAGCCGTCATTTTCCAAAAACATGGCCTTCTCGTTCGCCGGATATGACGCCCTTGCGACTCTTGATTACGGGGTTTCCTTAAAAACAATATCTATCGTAACAGACAAGCATATGTGCCAGAACTGAAGGACAGAATTCGCCGCCATGTTCTTGATATTCCTGATGTTCTTGGAAAATATGGTTCTGCGATTAGAGCATTCTTGAAAATGAAGGACAACATATTGAGCAGTTTTAATAGCTAAGTCTGCTTCTGCAATACTTTTCAATGTGAAAAGCATTCATTTTTCTAAAAATTTTTAATGGGAAATTTGAACTTTAAAAAAGTCAAACAAGCAGATATTTCATTAAATACAGTTTTCTTCACACCATGCATATATTTAAAAAGATATTTGGCGTTTCGATTGCTTGTTAAAACTTTTTAAAATAAGAGTTCATTCTATCCAAAAACAACAGGAAAGCCATTTAAAAACAAAAATCATGGATATTATACCACCACGAAGAAATACGGAATGGAGAGAATATTTTTAGAGATTAAAAGTATTATTAATATTTTCTGGAATAAATTTTAATCTCGCGTTTATATTGATAACCTTTGAACAATTTAATAAACTTTCAATAATTTCATAACATTTTATATCTATGTAATTAATATATGTGCAGTTAAAAACAAATTTGTATCTTAATTATTTGGAAAAGAAAACTTGAGGAAATAATAGGGTCTATTAACTATTTCTTTCAAAAATCGTAAAGAATGACTTAAATATAATGTTAGTTATGAATGGTCCAAAAGCTCTCTTTTTTTCATACATAAATGCTTCTCCTTTCATACACACTGCTGCAGATAGAAAAGGTAACATGCTTATCTGATTATTTGAAAATTACATAGCTATTAAAAACCATATACACTTAAACCTTTTTTTCCTTGAGAATATTAAATTTCTCATTGAAATTAGTTCTTTTTTCTATTATTTTTCATAATTTATAATCAATAAAATCTTTTAATTTAATTGAACAGCTAAGTAATCAAATTAAATTTTTAAATTGTACTTATGAGAGGGGCAAATATATTTTTTTAAAAATAAGTTCTTACACTCGCACTTCTGAATGAAGCCCCAGAATACTGTTTATTATAAAAATGAATTAAATTGATGGATAAAATAATGATTCTGATGTCGCAGGGCCCAAACTGGTCCAGACCCTTCATAATTTTTTTTAAACAAAGTTTTATGAAACTAAGGAGCACATTTTAAGCATTCTTTCTTTCAGTGGCACCGACTTTTGAAAAATATTGGGTGGGCTCAAAATCATTTTAGGGAAAAATGACAATGCCACTTTGTTTTCTTTGAAAGTTTGGGAAAAGATGATATTTCAATTTATGATAAGTCAAAGTAGAATTTTTTAGAGTAGAATGTGATTTTATACGATTTTATACGATTTTATTCAATCATATTCTTATAGGGTCTTCATTTTATGGACTCTAATATTTCCTATTATGCCCAGAATTTGACTACAAATTAAAATGTAAAGGACTAAAAAATATTAAAATGGGCACTTAATGCAAATACACTGAAATGTTTGTATTAATAATACTATTTACTTAAACTATACTGGGTGATTCAAAACAGATACACTTTCTTGAACCACTGATAATAGGAAGATACTTTCAATTACAAAAAGTACTCAAATCAAGAACATCTTTCAGCATTCGTTTAAAAAGGGGCTGCGTCAACATTAAAATACTGAAAAATGAAATTTAATTTTTATACGGCCTCTTGTTCGTATAAATAACTATTTAGAAAAAGAAGGACTTTAGAAGGAAATACATTAAAAAAATTCTTTTACGGACAAAACATACTGAGTTATGATACTTTAAATTTTATGAATTTTCAGTGTTTTCTGGCATTAAAAAGACGCCTTTTCTATTTATAGTACACTGTAAAAAATAACCAATGTTTCTTATTTTATGAAAATATGCTATAACCACGAACAAAAATATAATATAATCTTCTGAGTTATCCGAAATTTCAAATAGCATGTTACATTGTATTTTGAATCTCCAGAAACGAATACATTTTCAAAATTTAAAGAATAATTTATAAAAACAAATTATTTTTAGCTGCCCGAATTTTTCAGAAACGTTTCCGAAGGGATTTTATAGTGTATTAATGAGTGTCCTCAACCTGGAATACCTGTTTTTCGAATGCTATCAATTCTGAAGTAAACATTTTCATGCTAAAAAAAAAAATGTTTAACAGACAAACATGCAAAATTAACAACGTTAACATTAACATTAAAATTAAGATTATTTCTTTACTCTTTCATGTATAAATTAACTTATGCGGCTGAAAACGTGTACTTGAGAATGGATGACATTCGAAAAACAGGTATTCCAGTCTGAGGACACTCATTAATACACTATAAAAACCATTCGGAAACGTTTCTGAAATATTCGGGCAGCTAAAAATAATTTGTTTTTATAAATTATTCTTTAAATTTTGAAAATGTATTCGTTTCTGGGGATTCAAAAGACAATGTAACATGTTATTTGAAATTTCGGATAACTCAGAAGATTATATTATATTTTCGTTCGTGGTTACAGCATATTTTCATAAAATAAGAAACATTGGTCATTTTTTACAGTGTACTTAGCGAAGTTTATTAATAAAATGAACCCACTTATTATGTAGCACAGCATGTTGAAAGTATGATCTGCACTTCTTCCACTAAATGCATCACAAGCATCCTCTAATACAAATTTTTCCACACTGTCCTTACTCACGTTAGAAATTGTAATTTGATTAAGCCTTTTCTTTGACATAGTGGAACGTAAAAAAATGTTTTCAGCCCTTTCCATTATGAGAGGGTTGGAACATTTATACACTTTGCTATTTTATTAAAATATTCAAATCACAAGAAAAATATTTCCATCTTGGTGCAACTTGAGATTCCTGTGCAAGTTTCGCTGAAGTAACTGAGTTCTTCATACATGTGCTTTCATTAACCCTACTTTTATAAATCAAACTACCCATTTAAAGCTATCCTAAAAAGAAATATTTTTCTCCCTAAAAAGCGCGAACTTTCTGACACATTCATAAAGTCACTTGTATGGGTATACGTAAAAAGCCAAAAAATTGTATGTACGACTTCTGAAGTGATTTGGAATCTAACAGCGTTTTTCATTAAAAAAAAAAGGTTTACATCTTCAGTTATAATTAATTGCTGTCTCATGACAACCATTCCTGAGCTGTGGAATGTGGAAAATTGTTTTAAAACACTTTGGCAGTTTTTTCTGAACGATCCTTTAACACAAAAAAAACGGAAAACTCCGAATAATAGCAATTGCAAATTTTGTGTATTTAGGAAGAGAAAATAATTCGCGAATATACAGCAAATTTCTCTTTTGTGTGAAAATCTATTGTACGTCTTTTAGGATTAAGGGGGAGAGGCAGGTTGTGTTTCAGTCTCATGCGTGTCTTAGAGATGAGTTCAGGCTCTCTTTTCGGGGCCCGGGCTCACGCGAGCCCGACGATTTTGAATCCAAGCCCTCCCGAGCAAGAAACATTTTGTGTCATCAGAGTCCGAGCCCGATACCGAAAGTATGCAATAGAATAAAAATATATTTAAATTTAAAAATATTAATATCTCATTTTTAAACATCTTCTTACATGAAAATGACTGTTAATCCCATGAACATAACAATTTTTTTGGAAATTTACATTCAATCTTATCAAAAGAGAAGTATGGTATCGAATAAAAATATACTTCTCTAAAAGGATTCTCACATTTTTCTCCCCCAACAAGCAAATCTGCTACACACATTAACGAAGTGCGCTTTATGAATAAATGCATGATATTTGCATAAATTACTATTTATATGCCGAAGAATCGAAGAACGATTTTCTATTTCCTATCAAAGGTGTACTATCCTCTATAATAGATTTAGATCCCATCCTCAAAGCAATCTTTCGTGGTTCTTGTGCACTCAAAATCAGATTAAATTAAAAACGCCATAATTGACATCGTTATCTGAATGATCCGATGCTTTTATAGGAAAAGAGGAAACGCTGTTCGATTGCTTTCTATCGGAATAACAATACATGCTAATTATATCTACTTACGAATGAAAGTGACTTCTAGAATATATAGAGAAGAGCCGCAGCATGAGCAGGGTTCATGTTGAAAAATAGATATAAGAATCACTAACGTTATTTTCATATGAAGAGCGATTATGACTCCCAGACAGTTGAAAACTACAAATTCGCAAACCTTAAGCTAATACTGGTTGACTAAAAACAAAGTAAATATTCATATCGCGTTAGATCTCTAAAAAAAATAAATAAACGTTTCAATAAACACACTTCCTACTGTCACAAACGAAAATCAAACAACAAATTATTCGCACTCTTTCGATTGGCTTCAACAAGTCGTCGCCGTCAATGCCAGATATAACTCTGCATGAAAATTTTTCTTTTAAAATAGCATTCTAATGCTAGAAAAGAAAAACAAGATTTCTGTTTTCCCTTCATTAGGATCAAAATAGCATTAAAATAACTTGAACTGTAATCCGTAATTTTTAAGAAAAATAAAATAAAAGCCATTTTTATTTTGCTATACGAGAAAAATTAAATTGCCTGTTTCAGAAAGAATGATACCGAGCCCGTCCGAGCCCAAAGACTGGTATAAAAATAGAACCCAAACTCGTGTCGGGGTGAGCCCGTCTCATCTCTAGTGTCTGTTACTGCTATCCTTAGCGTATTTTCAAACAAAATTATTTTGTGAATGTCAACGGAAGAATTATTTTTCAGTGATTAAAAAGTAAATAAACACAAAAATAGAATAATGAGAATTGGGTAGGCTGGAAGAGCAAGTTATTGGGTGGGCTCGGGCCCCACGGGCCCATATAAGTTGGCGCCACTGCTTTCTTTGATTAAGATGAAATTTTTAGCCCCCTCCGTTTCTATGCACAAAAATAAATAGATAAAATTACAGATATTTAACTCCTTCAAATACCTCTAATAGAATTCAGTTTTAAATGTACTTTTATAATTTTTCTCTTGTAACTGCCCTTTTATCTATGTAAACATTAAATCTTTTGGTTGTACTGAAAAGCTAAGCAATCAAACTAAATTTTAGGTAGATTTCGTAAGAAATACTACCTATTACATTCTCACCTAAGTTGTAATTTTTGAAAAAAATTTGCAGATCTACGCCGATCATGACTCCCAGAACCCAAAAACACCCCCAGTTCAAAACTTTACATATCTATCTATCTATCTATCTATCTATCTATCTATGTCACTTTTTTATGGACACGATAACTGCAATAATTCTGCACATATCTCTTCGAAACTGATACATAAAATCCAAGGGTCATAAAATCTCGGTCATGTTCGTGAATGGGCAAAATCGAACCAGGGGGGATGGGGGCTTTTTGTGAAAACAGAAAAAAACCCCATAATTTCTTAATTATGATACGTATCGAATCCGTTTAAAGTTATTATTACTTCTAGGAGAAGGGCCGAAAATGTATGTATGACAGATTTTTGATATAATTAAAAATGGCCCCAAGGGGGGGGGGGCGAAAAGGGGTTTTAGAAGAAAAAATTCATAACTTCGTTAATTCCCAAGATTTCATATCCGCTTAAATGTATTATAAATCCTCTTAATATTATCTAAAACTTTTATACTGACAAGTTTTTTATAGGACCAACCCTTATAGCAAAAAAAAAAAAAAAAAAAAAAAAAAATCCCTACCGGCTCCGCTTGCAAACAAGTTATTTTTCGAAGTAGGCGGTTCCAACTCCCGCATCTTTTCGAAACTGATACATAAAATCAAGGGGCATAAAATCTCGGTCAAGTTCGTGAATGGGCAAAATCGAACCAGGGGGGATGGGGGGGGGGGGGGGCTTTTTGTGAAAACAGAAAAAAATCCATAATTTCTTAATTATAATACGTATCGAATCCGTTTGACGTTATTATTACTTCTAGGAAAAGGGCCGAAAAATTATGTATGACAGATTTTTGATATAATTAAAAATGGCCCCAAAAGGGGGGGGGGACTAAAAGGGGTATTAGAAGAAAAAATTCATAACTTCGTCAATTCCCAAGATTTCAAATCCGCTTAAATGTATTATAAATCCTCTTAATATTATCTAAAACTTTTATATTTACAAGTTTTTTATAGGACCAACTCTTATAGCAAAAAAAAAAAAAAAAAAATAATTAATTAAAAAAAAAAATGGCTCCGCCTGCAAACAAGTTAGGTTTCGAAGTAGGCGGTTACAACTGCCGCATCATGGCAAAAAGGTCATTTCTTCCGCAATTCCCAACAAACAGTCTGCGTCTTCGAAATCTACCTGTGCCTGTAGGCCGAGCCGCCAGGGATTTTTTAAATTGCATTTACATGAATCTAATAAGAGCACGATATTTTTAAATAGTTGCTTTTAATTAGTTTCATTTGGTTAATAAAATTTTTAATATTTAGCAAGATTAATATTTTTTAAACTCTGCCTTTCATATTTTATAATCTGACAATCATACAACTCAATGAGGATGAAGATATTAATGGTCAAAGACAGGGCCTGATTAACGCACAGGCCAACTAGGTCACGGCCTTGGGCCCACTGCTGATAAGGGCCCCAAAATGGGTAAAATGATTTAGAAAAAGTTTCTTAAGAAAGAAGTTTTCTGCGATTATTTTCTCAAAAACAGAACAAAAATATTTTTTTCCACTTGTCAACTGCATCATAAAAACTAATAATAATCCTCGAAAAAAAATTCTAGCCGCTATTTTAATTTGAGGGGGCCCCAAAAAGTTGCTGGGCCTTGGGCCCTAGACGACCTTAATCGGGCTCTGGTCAAAGACACAGACAAAAGATGGGCTCATGGGGCTGAAGCCCCACCCATTCAAATAAAGACGATTTTTTAAGCGACGCAAATTGTTAAAAATATATTGTTTTTAGTTTTAAATATTTGATTATTCATCTCTGACAAAACAACTTTGTACATAAAAAATACTGTAAATATTTATTAGATTTATAGTAGAAATGAAATTAGTAAATCTACAGACTACATTTTTTACTTACTATTTACTACAAGTAATATATCAAGCAGTTTCAGGAAATTTAACTGTTAAAATAAATCCTTAATTACTCTAGATATACAAACGAGGGTTAATGGGGCTCAAACCCTCCCCATTCAAATAAAGATAAAATTTTAAACGACACAAATTGTTAAAATCTATTGTTTTAGTTTTGAATATTTGATTATTCAACTCTGTACATAAAAAAATACTGTAAATATTAATTAGATTTATAGCATAAAAGAAATTAGTAAATCTGCAGACTACATTTTTCACTTACTATTTACTACAAGTAATATATCAAGTAGTTTCAGGAAATTTAACTCTTAAAATAAAACCATTAATGACTCTAGATATGATGAGATGGGTGATGAGGCATCTTTTTAAAAATAAGTTCTTACACTTGCACTTTTGAGCGAAGCCCCAAAATACTTTTACTCTACAAATGAATTAAATTCATGGATAGAATAATGATTCTAATGTCATGTGGAACAAACTGGTCCAGACCTTTCATCATTTTTTTTCGTTAACACAATTTTATCATACTAAGTAGCACATTTTAAGCATTCTTTCTTTGATTAATATGAAATTTTTAGCCCCCTCTCTTTCACATCAAATTTCAATTACAGATTTTTATCCACTGAAAATACAGAAGTAATCTATGATGTTGAATTGAATAATATTCTAAACAGAATTGAATTGAATATGATATCTTCCAATGTAGATAGCAATTTGTCAGGTTTAACTACAACTAACAGAGCACATAGCCCGTTCTAAATCCCGTAACAATACATTTATGCACAATCTTAAATTTATGATATATAAATGCTATAATTAAAAACAAACGAGTAAAATATTTTAAGATTTTAACATGTAATCTAATGACATTCTGTTAAAAGACTGCCGAAGCACGCTTACAGCGCCCTCTTTTTTTCAAAACTATGACTTGCGTTTCTGTTATCTCAGGCTATTCAAGATTCTCCTCCATCTATATTCCTCCGTGAAGTGTATCATCAAAATCCGCAAACAACTCTTAACGTGAAACAGTACATCTTTGCGGCATGCGAGACGATTCCGAGACGAGACGGGACGGTAATTTTAGTACGGGCTTTTGCGAATTTTGTTCTCAGACTACGCCATGTTTTTGCTGCAAATGGTGGTTATATTGAAAATATCGCACTTCTTCGCCTGCAGTTCTTTTTATAATTTTCCCACTAAGCAGCACGATTTGTTGGCAAACTTTGTAACTAAATTTGAAATTTTGTGCGACTGAAAAGTTACTAGTTTCCCAAGTAGAATGCAGACCATGTATATATAATTCCTAAGAGCTGAGTATTGATGTCACGGTAGATCGGCCGATCAACAATAGTGTTGAACCGATTTCATTCAACCATCCTGCAGATTTCGTAGTTGTTTACTATTAATCTAAAATTTGAAGACGTACTATGTTCGCTGTTTTAAAAAGTAAAATATAAGCCGTCTATTAAAATGATTTTAAATAAGCCAAACTCTGAACATAATCCAAGCTTAATATCAGGTTGATACTATGTATTTGGAATGAAAATCATATGCATTTTGAGACAAAAAAAAATGCCATGGGAAGAAAATTGCAATCTTGAGTATTTTAAACATAAAAACTAAAATTTTCTAGTTATGACATTTGTTATTTATCTTTAAAATGTCATAAGAAAATTTAACTTTTATTACTACCACATAAAAATTCAAAATTTTAATATTTAAAATTTAATCTTTGCATCTGCATATTAGGAAGAAATATTAGAAATATTTTTCTAATCTTTCCGACATAGTTTCAAAACAATGTACGATTAATCATCCGTGCTCAATTTATTCAGTTATTGCGATTCTTTGCCTTTTGATTTGTGTTAATAAAAAACAAGAACGAAACATCATGCATGCAGCATAGATTATGAAACACTTTCCAACACAGCTAGAAAACTGTAACGAAACTTTACCGTTAAATGAGGTGAAAGAAGATATGTAAGTAAACAGTTTAAAAAACATATAGCAAATTGAAAAATACAGTTTTCGAAATTAGTTTCCAGTGTCAAAAAAGTAGTCGAATTATTTTGTGCAGCCCTGTATATGATGAATGGATGTGGATATACAGTATGATAAAATTTAGTTCAGTTAAAATATTCACATTTAGCAATTTTCGCCAATCGATGGAAATACACACGAAATCTTTTGTACAGCCCTGAATATTATCTGAAGACTTTTGTACACACCACATATTAAGCTAAAAGTCAACTTAAAGCTCACTCGCAACAATTACCAACAGTAAACGACAATGTATCGTTTTCTTTGCGTAGCCCTGCATATGAATTTATTTATATTCCACAAACTCTTCTATTAGTCTACTAAATACAGTTCAGCAGGAAAATGCGTAAACACAATTAAAAACTACCCTTACGCAATTCACTCCCATAGTCTGTAATACTTACGAATTCCCTTGTATAGCCCTGTATATAATCAACCGAGTTTATAAACACACGTGTACTATGAAAAAATTTAGCTAAACTGAAAAACGCAAACCAAAATTGAAAACGCACTTATCACACATAGACTGTAAATATCGCACATGTACTGTAACCAGTATCTTTTGTGTGTCCTTGTAAATAAACTCAATGCACACAAGAGAGCAATTTATAGTGCGCCTCAGTAATGCATATAATTTGCATTATGTTTGAAATAGTAGTGAAATAAGGAGAGATGGGACACTGGGAGGGATGGGACATTAGCAGTAATGCTTAAAATATGCTTTATTTTTAATTTTTGACTCTTTCACCAGATGGAGTAATCATTGCATGATACTTGTTGCTGAAAACTTTATTAGTTGCAAGCACCTATGAGTTTGTGAATTAAAAAGTCTATTTTACCATACCAAAAATAACTAATTACTAAGATTTTTAATGTAAATTTTCAGTCTCATTCTTTGTTGCTAACTTAATATTTTTTAATGTTTTGTAAACTCAACAATATATATTTTATGAATGAACAGTTAACTTAAGACTAAAAGCCCCATGCTTTTTGTAAAAGCCTATTTTTTTAAATGTTGCTCTAAGGGAGGGATGGGTCATGTTTGTAGGTGGAGCCGGCAACGATTTTTTTTTTTGCTGTAAGAGTTTTTCCTATAAAAACTTCTCAATATAAAAGTTGTAGATAATATTAAAATGATTTATAATAAACTCAAGCGGTTTTGATATCTTGTGAATTGACAAAGTTTATGAATTTTTTTCTTCTTAAACTCCTATCCCCCACCTTGAGGCCATTTTTAATGATATCCAAAATCTGTCATACATAAAGTTTCGGCCCTTTTCCTAGAAGTAATAATAACTTTAAATGGATTCGACCCACTTTGGGGTTATGTTAGAGAGGATGCCAGGGGGAGACTCCTCGTAGATTTTCTTTTGGCAAATAGTCTTGTGGTACTAAATGATTCAGCATGCCAGCCGACTTATGAGTCCGGTAACAAAGAGGGCCGTCCAGATTTCACGATTTGTACACAACCCTATTTCATAAGATCAACAGCTGGGAAGTTGTCCCAGAACTTTTTGGTGACCATAGACCAGTGATAACAAATCTTTTTCTCTCAACAACAGATCTTCTTAAACGAAGATACAAAACAAAAAATATACCGCTCAAAAAATTTCAAAATATATTTAAATCTTCATGTGAAAATAATGACATTAATTTTAATTACATAATAACAACTCATGACTTTGACATACAATACGGAAAATTTAATGAAATAATTAAGAACTCAGCAAACGCCTCTTTTAAAAAGAAAAATTCGTTTAAGAAACCAAAATTTTCCTGGTGGTCACCGGAACTTAGGACACAGAAGTAAAAGTACTGTACATAAAAGCAAAAAATTCTAATCCAGACTCATTAATAAATATAAAATATAAAAAAGAAAAAGCTCTCTATAAGAAACAAATTCTCTGTGCCAAAAATCAAGCGTGGAACAACTTCTGTAAAAAACAATTAGACCCATTTGGCATAACAAAAAAACTAGCCTTTCAAAACTACCAAGATAATTTAATTAGTTATTTGCCGGACTCATCCTTTCCGACCTCCAGGTCCTCCACTCTATTATCATTAACAGTAAACATCTTTGGCCCCTTTGCAGGTCAACCGGTACAACCGGAACAAGCAAATAACATCCAAAAAATACATGACCAACAATCCTTTACACTTAGAGAGATACGTAATGCGATCTATAGCTTTAACCAAAATAAAGCACCGGGGCCAGATGACATTGACCACAGAATGGTTAGAGCAATGCATGCAATTGCACCAAATATATTACTAAATATGTATAATACAGCAATGAAACTAAATTACTTCCCGGAGGCCTGGAAGCTGGGGGAGCTGGTCTACTTCAGGAAGGAGGGAAAGCCACATACACTACATAATTCATATAGGCCAATTACTTTATTACCAATTTTAGGAAAAATTTATGAAAAATTAATTTTAAGAAGAATAAACTTTATTTTACACACAATAACAAATTAACACATAAACAACATGGATTCACCCAATTAAAATCAACTGAAACTGCATTACAAACGGCACTTTCTTACATAGACATTAATAAAGCAGAAAAAAATTACACTTCATTTATATCGCTGGACTTCATGGGAGCATTTGATAATCTCCCGTGGGATCTGGCGATATCTGCATTAGAAAACTTAGACATTCCAAAACAATTCGTTAACACTATCTGCTCCTTTCTTTCTGGTAGACAGGCTCAAGTTGACTGGCAGGCCCATGACATATTATATTACTTTACAAAGGGTTGACCTCAGGGCTCCTGTTTTGGTCCCTTCCTCTGGTTGGTTCTTTTGGAGAGTCTTCTAAGACTGTTCGTTCTTGAGCACTGTGCGATTGTGGCATATGCGGATGACGTTCTCTCAATAGTCTGGGGCTCCTCTAGAGCAGCCCTAGAAAACAACGGCAGGATAGCACTACAGATTATTCAAAATTGGACAACTGATCATAATATTCAAATATCACAGGAAAAATCTAAATCAATAACTTTTGGCAAACCACATATTTTACAACGAAATCCAATATCCAAAATTAAAGACCAAAACATACAATCTGTTAAATCATTAAAATACCTCGGAATTACTATAGACCAACTTTTATCTTTTCTTCCCCATTTAGTAAACAAAAGACAAGAGGTCATCAAAATAACTCAAAATTTATATAAATTCTCCTCATTATCAGGTAGGTTGCCAGTACACTTTTTTAAAACCTGGTATACTTCAATTCTGCAAAGAAAACTAGCATATGCCTGTGGGGTTTGGTTTCCGCGTATGTCGCGCTATCACGGTGCTCGCCATCTTTTAGCAGCTCAGAGAAGGGCACTTTTGTAAATATCGAGAGCTTACAGAAAAACATCTACGTCGGCATTGCAGGTCCTGACGGGTCTCCCGCCTCTAGACCTTCAACTGGAAGCGGAGGCCGAATTTGCCCGGGTATCGAGATTGGGGGTTTCGACATCGCGTTTTTTTGCACATGAATTTGCCACTAAACTTTCAAAATATAAATTATCACCGACAATAGATACAATAAAAACCTGTCCAACTTCAAAATTTACTGGGGAAACACATATTTTCACAGATGGTTCTAAAACAGAGGATGGCACAGCCTCAGCTTTCTGTGCATTTAAGAATCAACTTTTAATTCATAAGTGGCGTGCAAAGCTCGACACGGGTAACTCAGTTTTCCAGGCCGAATTGTTAGCAATCGGTGAGGCGGTTCGTTGGGCTCAGGAGGTGGATTCATCCAGTTTTCTAATTTCATCTGATAGTTTGTCGAGTTTAATGGCCCTTTCTAAATTTGACGTAAACAATTTTTTAACTCAAGAAATTATTGAACGGATTCATTATTCATCAAAGTCTTTCTTTTTTAACTGGGTAAAGGGCCATTCCGGTGTCGCTGGGAATGAACTGGCTGATCAGCTTGCGCAGTCGGCGACGGGAGACAACACACTACAAATAACATTTCTACCACTTCCATTATCTACACTAAAAAGAAAATTAAAAACACAATTACTCCAAAATTGGCAACAGCGATGGTCCACAGAACAGGTGGGTCTCTACGCAAGAGAATTCCTCCCGGAACTCTCGCAACAACTACTAATCAACAATAGATACTTATACTTGTTTCTCACAAACCATGGCCCATTTCAGCAGTATTTATTTAAAATAAATAAAAGGGACTCACCCCACTTTGTATCTGTGGATCAGAGTCCACATCCCTACACTACGTTTTAGATTGCACTTTAACATCATCTTTTCATGTCAGAAGACCACACAATATGTCACTCAAAAACTGGCTGCGGTATCTGCTGGACCGTCCGGTTCTTCTCCAGCGAATTATCAATTGTATGCGTTTTCTGGAGACAAATGAGTATTTATTTTCGAATCCTCTTCCTTGGTAACTGGACGACTGCTTCTTTTAGCCCTTTTACAGGAGTCCTCTTACACTATTATGTACTCAATACTGTTTAAATTCAATACACTATAGAAATAATGGCTATATTCAACTGAATAAATATGTACATTGATCTAGCTTTGTTGCAAATTGCATTGATTGTAAATAGGTGAATATTATCCTTGACAACTCATAAAACATGTAAATAATATATTATTGTTATCATAGAAATAAGTATTTAATAAATACCCATTTAATCAAGAAATATCTCATATAAATAAAATTATGATGTCTATTAAATGATTTAAAATGTATGAGCATATAAATAGTAACTATAGATTGTATATATTAAAAACTCGTTGTTTTTGTAACAAATACATAATCAAGAACTGTACATAGATAAGTATTATTTTCTCTCATGCAGTGGCGCAGCCAAGGGGGGGGGGTTTGGGGGTTAAAACACCCCCCAGAGCTAAAAAAATTACTATAATTGCCGCTTATATGAATCAAAACTACTAAAGTTAAAATTAAGTTTTTTGGCCTTTCCGCCTTGGCAAAATCCACTGCTATCTTAAATCAAATTCTATTCAACAATGTGATTCAATTAAACGGCGAAAATTCTATTTAAAACTGTGAAAGCGCATATTACACGCATCGGTTATGTGAAAACTTGATTTTTGGACTGCGTCACTTTGTCGAGACGTCTTATAGTAAAAGATGGGTCATATACTCTCACACAGACGCTTTGAGTTATATAGTATACAGTGGTCTGTTTCTTAATTGCATTTCTGTCTTTGTTCCACGTTCGAAACAATAACAGATCATCGAATTTCAGAGAAAAAAAAAAACATACACTTTGTAAGTCTCTCTCAGTTTCAAGCGGCTTTTTTTTCGTTTTTTGCTCTCAGTTATATCTAAGACCAAGCTGTGTGCGTACCCAGGAAAAAAATCTTTGCAAAAGTAAGAGTTTTAAAAAAGTACTTAAAGTTATAAAAAGCTATTTTTCGATTATGAGCAGATTTTTGCAATCGGTGTTTCTTTCGAATCATTTGTTTCGTAGGGGGTCAGTACACAAATTTAAAGACTATATTTCATTTGTTGGTAATGTAGCGACGACGTCTTGCTTATGATGGAGATTCATATATTTATCGTTAAAATTTTATAAATTAGTTGTGGTTCCTCTTTTAGCTATTTTTAATTCTATCGCGCTTCTGTGAAAAGAAAATCTCTTTCCTTTCTATTTAAAATTCAATAATTCTTAAACTCTTTTATCGCAGCTTGAAGTGATCCTTTTTCAATTAATGTACATGTCTAAATTCTTTCTTTCGTATGTGCTTGCGGTTTTCATATGAGAAATGAAATCATTTTCAGTTTGGCATCGGCGTGCTTTCCTAATGCATACATTTTGGATCACAGAATAAATAAAGATAAAATGCAACGTCTATTTCTCCATACATCTACATGCTAAAATTCCTGCAGATGTTAAGTTCGGACAGTTAGTTTTCTGTTGTTATAAAGATGCTGATATGGTAATCTCGCGTTTGGCGGTTTGCGTTAAAAAAATTAGAATGTGTTTCTCCCTAACGAATTTTCTTCTATACCGTATGGGTCGACGCGGATAAATTTGTGGCATCTCAAAAAAGGCATTCGATTTTGAGTTTTCATGATGTGAAGATATAGACGTTCTGAGTGCTGGGGGACCGCCTCCTTTTTTCAATTATCTTTCTTTAAATAAAATATTTTTTTTTTTTCATGGAAGCCTCAAGTCGAAACATATCGATGTTTCTTCACAGGATGAGAGCCTTCGGGTTCTTGCTTATAGCGTATATGTATGATCTCCGGTACTCTTTTTTCCTAGAATTTAAGCCCTGCCTGTGAGTATCGATTTTGAAAAAAAAAGGCGTTAAATGTGCGTTAAATGCATTTTTTTAGAAAAATACTATCTATAATTACACACAATTTTACGCTAACCATGCATTAATTTAAATTGATCAGCAATAAATTAGTTATGCATTGATTTACACTTATTACATTTTAACGAATGATATCTGCATGTCATTAAAATTATACTAGCTGACCCGTCCGACGGTGCCTGTGCTCATGATAATTACCTCAAATTTGTATATGATTATATATCTTATATCAATTTTATATTTTTAAATGAAATTTTCACAAAAAAATATTGATTATTAGACAGAAAAGCATTTTTAAAACACACCTTTTTGTTTGGTTTTTTTTTTTTGTTGTTGTTGTTTGTTTCTTTTTCCTCGTAAGGGTCTCTCGTTTCATAGTTAAAAAAAAATAACCCCAGTTGTCTGAATTCTATAAATTTTTCATCAGTTATAAACAGGTCTTGACAAATGCAGTCGCCAGGTTGCCACGGGCGACCTAGTTTTTCTATCTAGCCACCAAGTTATTTAACCCGATTTTTTTTATTATTATTAAATTTTTTTGTACAAAAATTGACCTAAGAAATGACCATAAATGGCATTTTTTCTCATTTTCGGCATTTTTTATTAGGTAAAAATAAGTTTAACAAATGCAAATTTTAAATTAATAAAAAATAATTATTTGACTGACTTCGACACGAAAATAGGCAGAAATTGTTTTCCTGCTTCACTGTTTCATCCATGCCCCCCCTCATCAGATATAGATTTTGCAGCACTCACTTATCCAGACATTTGAAACCTTCGGCAATCAGCATTTCCTGAACATACCGGTTAATGCAGCCTTTACATTTTTTTTCATAGATACATAATTTTGATAAATTTCATTAGAAAACTTTGTTTATACCACCTTTTTAAATGATGTAACTGTTCTAAACTATGTAGTAATCCTACAATAGGCTTATTATTTTTCTCAATTAATTGATACAAAACTTTTGTGCTTTTGAAAATTAGTGACTTCGGAGGGGAGCAGGTTATATTTTTTACTGGTAACTAGAATTTTTTACTGGCTACTAGATTTTATCAAATTTGTAAAGCCATGGTAATAAATATAATGGTTTTACAGATCGTGGAAAAATATTGATATCTAGCTGCAAAAGAAATGCTTTCTTCTCGCGTCTTTTTCTTTCTTTTTTTTTTTTTTTTTCTTTCTTTTTTTTTTTTTTTTTTTGCGACGTGTCCTTTAAAATAACAACACTAAAAAAGTTATTGTCCGAACTCTCTGAAATTTTATTCGATTGTAAATATAACTGTATCCAACCCCTCTTTAAAATTCCGTGAAAATAGTCTAAATCTTTGACAAAAGTCGAAGAGAACAGAGTCACAGAAACACAGAGTCACGTCAAAAAAGACAAAGTCACATTTAATACTGAAAACATGAACCGACGCCGAGCAAACCCACGCCAAAATACCCAACTTTCTTTTTGCATTGTCATCGAAAAAATCTCAGATTTTTTTAAATACTTTTATTCATCAGAGCGTTTCCAAATTTTTGTAGGCGCTGTAATTTTGATCTTCCAAGATGCTTTTAATGGATTGTGTCGAAAAAAAGATGTTTAGTTACTTTTAGCATAGAAAAAAGATCGTCTTCGAAAGGCCCGATATGACGTGAGGTTCTAAATAAATCGTAATTTAGAATGCTTTCAGCTGTTTCACACCTTTAATTTTCCCATTTACAATAAATTCTTTATGCCAAGCATTTCCATCTTAAAAGTAATCTCTATACTAAATTTCAAGTTTCTAACACTAACAGTTTCAACTAAATCATAATTTAGAACGCTTTAAGAAAGTTTTCAGCTCATTTCGTCCTTTAAAATTTTTAAATGTTTTTAAAAATGTTATAAGGAAGCATTTACTACATAAAAGTAATCATCATGCCAAATTCCAAGTTTTCATACCAATTGTGTCACATAAATCGCAATTTTAGAATGCTTCTTACTCTTGCATTCTTTTAAATTTCGAATTGAAAAAATAAATTCTGGGGAGCATTTCCGTCTTTTAAGTAACATCCATATAAAATTTCAAGACTCTAGCCCTAAAAGTTCTAAATGACTTGTTACATTCGCAAAAAGCAAGGTAAGTAAGTCTATTGAAAATTGTGTTAAAATTGCTTCATTATTATTAAAGTTAGGAATAAGAATTCGTGATTCTCTTCTAATGAAACCTTGTGTATTTTTGATTGAACAAATGGATTCCAACTCTGTTATTTTCTATGTAAAAATTATTTGCTGTACTGTGCTCTTCCATCTTTAAGTTTTCCCCTCATCATTTTTAAACACTTTATAAATCTAACCTAGTTTTGTGTTATTTCATTGGTGCATTTTATAGTTTGTAACTCTAATATTGTAAACGCTGTTTAAATGAATCATAACCAACGTAATTGCGGAGAAAAGCATTATGATTTCATTAATTTAAAAGACTGATTCTATTAACCGATGATTCATATAACCGGCGACCATCTTTATTATAAACTCAAAACCCCCCCCTAGAACCGAATTCTGGCTGCGCCACTGCTCTCATGTAATTCAAACTGTATAAATATACAAATGGTATCTTATAAAATGTACAAATAGAAAACTGTTGTCATTATAGCAAAAATATATCCAAGAAATTGTACATGGGTAATATTTATTCATATAATATAAAAAGGTAAATATCTATAGTTTTGTTGCCTGATGCATATTAATATACCTAAAGCTCATGTTAGTAAAATGCTACTTATAATGCTCTGTGAACCTGGAAACATTAAGCAAGTACATTATCTATCATTAGAAATTGTAACCAAGTAAACAAGTCGGAAATGCAAATTTGTCACAATTGTTAAGTGTAAAAAAAATATATATATGTATTCCTTTATTCCATTTTTTAATATGTAACTGTATATGTCTGAGTTTTGTCAAAATAAATGTAGCTGACGGCCCGGGGACAACTTGCTTACCTCTTGTGCTGTTCCGGAGTCGTGGAGTGAGCAAAGAGGGGGTCTTCCTTCGGAAGCGGGTTTTCTGAGGCCGCTTCGGTGGCTGGGGTTTCGATGGATCGTAGAGGTGTGTCTGCCCCTCGGGATTGCACTAAAACTCTAAGGCTTAGGCCGGGTTTCCCGTGGTGGTCATCCACTGTATCATAATTAATAAGTTATGTTTTTTTTTGTTTTCACCCCCCCCTATTTCTCCCACCTCTCGGCCCAATTTTGCCCATTAACGAACTTGACCGAGATTTTATGCCCCTTGATTTTATGTATCAGTTTGGAAGAGATTTGTCTGCAAAAATTTTCAGAAATTCCCACATAGGGGAGAATGTAATAGGTAGTATTTCTTAGGAAATCTACTTAAAAAATATGTAAAAGTACATTATGACTGTTCCATCATTGAGGAACAAGACATAATTGCAAAGCTACATCCACCAAAAATAATTGGTGGTCGCTAGTCGGCCGCAAGCATATTTCTTATTTGATTTGGATTTTACAAAGCATAATATAAGATAAAATAAATGTTGTGATTTACAACAAACCTTAGGAATGCAAATGCCACAATATTTTTGTCATTTTTTTACCACATTTTTGAAAATTAAATATGAATTTTCATTTTAAAAACATGTCCCATCCCTCCCTCATGTGAAGAAGGGATAGGAAATTTTTCTCGTTAATTTAATTGATTTATTAACTAAAATTTTAATTATTATCATCAAATTTATATATTTAAAATATGTGGAAATGTTTCAAGATGTTATTCTGAAAATTTCGATTCTGTACTAGCGAAATATACTTTGTAAATAATATTTTTCTTAAAATTGTCCCATCCCTCCCTAATCTCCCCTATCACTAAATTACACTGCAAACGATTTTTCCCCATAGAGCGATGCGTAACAGAATTCTTTTGTTTGATCCTGTAAATGAATAATAAATACTTTGCACCCCATATTCTACAAAAGCATGTTTTAATGCGCTTCATAATTATATTTCAATTTCATAATTTTTTAAATGACGTAGCGTCATCAAAATGCATTTGAAACGATTATTTCCCATTAACTGTAATGTAACGGAATACTTTTAACTGTCCCTGTAAAAAAACCATAAGTGCTTGTGATGTGGTATCACATATATTTTTCTTAAATTAATCCTTTTCTTTAATTTTCAGTTTAAACTAACTTTTAAATACTTAGTCATTTTATCCTAACTTTTATTTCAGCTCCCGCCGTAATTTTCCTCCATTAAAAGAAAATATATTTAACATATGTCCTTAATCAATGAAACTTTCTCACATAGATAGAATTCATTTAAACGATTAATCACCCTCACTAGATATCCAAAAAAAAAAAAAAAAAAAAAAAAAAGAAAAGAGATAAAGATTGACTTTGTATTTGGTTTGCATTTTATTTCTCATTCCGTCCAACGTTCGTTAGAAATGTCTGTGTCTGCTTAATTTTTGAGTTTAGCCTTTTCGGTAAATCCTAAACATTTTCAGTACATGAGAGTTGTTTTGTCTACTTCAGCTAGATTCCCAAAACTTTGCTCTCAACGTACATTTGGCATTCACATTCTTGTTGGCTCACTTTTTAGGACTGCTATTCTGGTACCCCTGTCCTGTAATTCAAAAATTCTCTTAATTGCCTAATGCGTAACTGATAATTTTTAGCTTAGATGACATCATTCATTTTCATGTGCTCTTTCGCCAATTTCATGTTGCCAATATGTGTATGGCATGAAAATCGACATGTGTCGGAGGGCTCATTCTCTCTCTCTCGCACGCTCCTGTGATAAGAAGTTAATAATGTAAGCTCACGTTGGTTAAAATGCTCTCAGGCACCATCCCATCCCTTCATGTACGTACTTTGTAATCGTACGCTTATAACTCGAAGTTTAATAAACTAATATCGTAAAGAATCTTTTCAGAGCATTTAATTCAACAGCCTACTGCCTTTTTATGTTACTTTCAGTGGATGCATATCACCTGGATTATTTTTCACGCAATGTACTTTTAAACACGTAGTTTCCCGACACCATAAATCTTGGTGCCTGTACAGGGCATTCGCTGATTTTTTTTAACTTCATGGGATGGTGCCTGCCTGTTAGTTTGCCTGCCTTATTTTTTGAAAGACCTGTTTATACAGATTCAATATTTCTACACTCCTGCCGGATCCCTAGATGTTTCTTTTACTGGACTAAGGATTTCTGTTCTCCTGTCAGATGATTGCTTGTCAGCCGAATGATTGTGTGTCTGCCGGATCCTTAAATGTTGCATTTACTGGACTAACAACGATTTCTGTTCTCCTGCCGGATGATTGCTTGTCTGCCAGATGATTGCTTGTCTCCCAGATGATTGCTTGTCTGCCGGATCTCTTGTCTGTTTTCCAAATTTCATGAGTTCAAGATTTCTACACTGCAGCCGATTTATACCAACTGAGGCGGTTTATTCTTTCGGAAAAAAAAAAAAAAAAAAAAAAGATGAAATCCCGATGTTCGCCTGCCTTCGCTCGCTCCCGCTGGACTCTATCCCTTCGAGGTAGGCCTAAGAAGCTGCGATATGGACGATTTCTGACTTCAAGTTCGCCTCGCATAGCGTTAATGGGTGCTCTACGATCATCGATATTGTTTGTGTGTTTTTTTTCTACTTCAGCTGGCTCTTCAAATCTCGTGCTTTCTTTTAAAAGTGAAGTATGTTTTTTTTAACATGTGAATGAGCGTACGTCGTACCTCCAAAGAAAGTTCGATTTCTTCCCTAGCAGTGTGAATTATTTTTATAAAAAGCGGCAGTACATCTACAATGACAAGAATACATTCGTCGGTTTTAATTTTTGGTGTCGCCACATTACGTTAAATTCCGCCTAACTTTCAATTTACAGTACATTTTCTATACTAGTACTGTTTATAGTGGATAAAAAACAGTTTAGTGAACAAAACAAAAAACATATACAAAAAAAAAAAAATAAGAAAAATATTTTTTACTTATAGTACAGAATTTCAGCAAGTAACGAACTACAGGAAAGAAATTTATATATATTAACACGAATGGTTCGAAAAGTGAGTATGAGAAAAGAAATATTAAATGATGTTGTATTTTTATAATTATTATTAGCTTTTATTTTGACTGCATATGAGTTTTATTCTAAATTAATAACGTAAAATAATCTCTAAATATTTTCTTGTTTAAATATTGTTGTTTTCTCATGCTCACATTATTTTTGTTTGAATAATAACATATTCGAAAATAGTTTTGGATTGCTTAAAAATATCTCGCAATACCTTTTTTACCAATGCTATTTAAGAACTCAAATGAAAAGCTAACGATAATATTATGAAATAAGATTTTTTTTTTCATGTTACTAAAATACTTACTGACTGTTCACCATATTTGCTGGAATATGTTGATATATTTCCAAAAAAATCAAGATAATCTAGTGACAAAGGATCCAATTCAGGATAAGTATTGAATCTGGAGTATCTCATTCTTTTGCATTGTTGTGTGTGTAAAAAAAAAAAGAAAAGAAATGAAGAACACGTTACATATATAGATTGATATGAGTACTTGTGGAAAATATAAAACCCTATAGGTATATGATATCTTATACTTTGAACCGCTTCTCATATTTTTATGTCGTAATTTGAAATGCTTAATTTATAATTTAATTATCTGAGTGATATTAAAAAAAAATCTAGCAATACAATTTACATTTTTACTGTAATAATTTGAAAATTTCTGAATTTTCAGGTAAGTTATGTTTTATTATTTTTATTGTATTCGCATTACTCAGACATTGCATTTTTCTATGTGTTTTTTAAATACCCATGTTCTTATTTGCATAATTTAGTCTGACTAGTTAATGAATAACTTTAAGGTGGATTATCCATCCATTATCTATTCATGCATAACTAGTTCTTACAGTTCGTATACTATAGACCGAACATGAAATATGTTGTCTTATCATTTTATTATGTTGGGAAAAAATTTTTTTTTTTTACTTTAAAATAATTTAAATTTAAATGTACTGCATTCAAGATTAATTTCCACCTATGATTATTATCTTGTGATAGTTTGAAATTTTAGGTTATTGAATAAAGAAAAAGGGGTAAGTTTTTTTGGTGCATTATGGTATTTCTTATTCATTTAGTTAAGAATTTGCACAAGAATGCTTGCAAATAATAATAATAATAATAAATAAATAAATAAATAAAAAGAAAAAAAAATATTTTCAGGTTCAACATTGATTTTTCGTTAAATGCTTATTAATTTTCTAAAATTTGTGTTGATAATAATGTGTTTTGAAGAGAACCCATATTCCATTAACGATATGTCAGGTTTTGCAGATATAAAAGCAAATGCATCAAGTCATATTTTTATTTACGATTTAAAGGTTTTCAAATATTTCTGCAAGTAGTGACTTTTTTATTTTTATTTTTGACTTTAATTGTTTAGTGTAAGTGTTTTAATGTGCTTATTTTTAGATTATTATCGATAATATCTAAATGACATTTCTGATAAATGTGTATTGTTTCGATATCCAAATATTATAGAGAAATTAACAACTTGCATTTGGATGTGTTTCTGATGGTTTGAAACTGCCATAAGATACATGCAATTTTATAATATTGCACTTTTCAGATAAATTATGATTACATTTATTTTTATAGTTCAGGGATTTAGTATCCCCCCCCCCCCCCCCTACTCTTCTCCTATTTTAAAATGTTAAAAAAATACATATCACGCTACAAATATTTCAGTTCATGTTAGTCATTATATTTTTATTTTTCAAGGAACAAAAATAACTCTCAGTTATTATAGCTGGTTAATCAAATCTTGTTGCATTTTCTCATCTTTTCAGTTTCACAGGTCATAACTTTATAAAATATGCATTTTTCATGTTATTTTTAAAAAAAAATTTTGCCACATCCTTTAATTTTATTATACTTTTCTTTGGTTAATTATTGTTAACATGAAAACACACATACACACAGGCTTACTTATTCATTATATTGGTACATTTTCTTTGATCACATCTCTTTAGATTGGCGTTCTTTTTCATGATCTTTAAATAAATAGATATCCAGAACTAGATCCTTATTTTTTTTCCCTTTTTGCAAAATTTTACTTCTAATTTTTAATTAAATTATGGTTAGAGTGTTCTACGACTTCTCGTCGAGCCATTACTGCAGGAATGTCTTGATGAGGGTACATATTTCATATTTGGTTTAATTTTAATATGGCGCTGGCGTCAGACCCCTTTCAGTCGAATTTGAAATATGGTTTGTGTTACACTCTTTCTCATAACTCTTTTTTTAATATTTTAGAATGGTTATAGATATCTTTTTCTTTCACAATATCATTTATTTCATATTACAGATAGTGTTCATATTTAGAAATTTATGTATTTTTCATATTTTTTGCAAGAATTTTGAATTGTTTATTTTTTTTTTAACTTATGTAGGTACACTTTTCCCTTTTTATTACTTGTACATGTTTGAGTGCCAACCACAGGTCATCATGTATGACAATAATTCGGAAACATAATATTGTCACTCATCTGAGATTTACCGTTTGACATGTCCTTTTGTCATGGAGTTTATGTTCAGTGGGGATACGCATTATTGCACATACCTATGATTTTCATGGTGTCTCAGGGTATACTTCTCATGGTATACACACGCTCCTGTTCAGCTCCTGTAGTACAATTGGTTACGTCATACACTTTGTTCTCAACATAAGGTAGCTCTTTTACAATATTTGTTTATAAGTGATTTCACCTATCATATTCCTTTTTCTTAAAGCTTACTTTTGACATAATTTGCTACCTTGGTAAATTTGTAGCATTTCTCGACGCGTAACAAAGTTTATATTTACTATCAAAGATTTTCTTTCGAGTTTTGCTGAATATTTCATATGATGCATTTTACACAACTTTACATGCTGTGTTTGGATTTTGCTACAAAGTTTGGTCAATTATCAATGCACACAATTTTTTTTTTTTTTTTGCATAATCCATCATTTCATGTTTTTCTTTTCACAATTTTCACATATCTTTGATACACGTATTTTCTGTAATGCACTTTTTTAAAATTTTCATTTTACATATATTTCCTTTTTATGCCCTTTCCACCTGATCATAATTCATATTTATAGATTAATTCATATTGGGATATGTAACAAGTTATTTACTCTCTAAACATTTTTAACGTTTTTGATTTTTTTTCTGTTATGGTATTTTCACTGATTGTTCCTCTATCTCTTATATCTCTGATACATGTTAAATGAAAGGTGTCAACAGTTATTTTTTTTATTTCATTTTCTTGAGATTTACCATTTACCTATGATTTCTGTACAATTGCTTGGGAATTATATTCAGACGTCATTTGAATTTACAACACGAAAATTATCAGTATGATAGTTTCCCTTTTCTCTAACATTTTTAATTACTATGGGGTTTTTTTTTCATTTTTCAGTTGCTGTAAGAATTTTGCTTTTGCGTTCATAACTTTATTTCCTTTCACATACATTTTTTTGGTGTTGTCATGGACATTTGACAATGAAACATTAAATATTTGTACAGGTCATATTAATATTTATACATGACATACCCAGGTCAAATATTTGTACATGTCATACATGACTCACTGACACCATTTGAAAAACAGTTTATAATGCACATTTCTTTAGTTTCATTAGGATACACATGATCTGCAGATGTACTTCGCACCACATACACTACAATACATTTTTTTTCAATCAAAGTATATTTACACACGTACTATCTGTATTGTCGCTGTACTTAATGAGCTTTCTACTTCTTTATTTCAAAATTGATCAGTTTACAAAATTTGATTATCTATATGTCAAGGTTCACACACTTTTGTAACACCTGAAATCTTTTTACTCAATTCTCATCCTCCTCTAGTTTGTACAATATACTTCCACATTTGTTCACAGTTTAAATACCAATCAATGTTTTACACTACCAATCAGGACCAGTCATGCCCATTTCCAATCATTGCTACACCCTCTACCATTCATTATTATATTTGTTTTCTTCATTTTTTATACCTTTTAATATTGATATTTTTTCCCGTTCACATCACCTGCATTTAGTAATCTCATGGTATATTTGTAAGTAATAGTTACACCAAAAATATTAAATGGATTCATAACATTTGTTATACATGCCATTGTTGGTAAACAACTATACTTATCTACCTGTTGCATTCTCAGTAATGCTGTTAACTCATTTGTAGGTTAATGGTGATATTTGTTTTGTTTATAAAAATATATATACAACATTTATCATTACGCTTCATTTTACATATACTTTTTGCATCTATAATTCCACTTCGACAATCACTTACATTTAATGTTAAATAGATAAACACATAATTTAAAAAAAAATCATACTTTTTCATTAAATAAAACTGGTATGCTGATGCAAAATAAATGGTGCATTACTGAATCAGGCCTTAAAGGTGATTATATTATTTTTAATATTACGATTCCTAGAGATCTACTCAGATTTCTGTTCAATGCACTCATTTCATGAAACTTTCATGAGTAACGCATCAAGTATTTCATCTTGTTAATTTACACAACTTCTTACACATACTTCTATCATCTATACTTAATGCTCTCCATTTTATCATTTACAGTTTTTTTTTACTAATCAATGAGATACACTACTAGTTAATGCCTTAAAGATTATCAGTTAATTAATATTACACATATTACTAATCAATCATGTATTACCAATCAATGTATTAACACAGTCATTCAATGTGACATTCTTTCTTTTCTCATTCATACATTTTAAAATTCATTGTTCTTTCACATTAGATGCATTTGATAATTTCAACGGTTTTTGTAAGTTCTAGTTACACCATATACTATTAAACCTTAGGTGATATACAACTGGACTTATTTACCTTTTGCACTCGCAATAATGTTGATATTATTTATTTGCTGATTAATAATAACATTCTATCGTAAATTATAAGCAGCATTTTCTTTTCCTTGTTTTGCACATACACTTTAACATCCATTTATTCCAGTTAGAGATACAAAGGTACAGTAATTTATTTATTTTTTTAGAAAAAAAAACACCTTTTTCATTAAATTAAATTTGTTTACAGTTGAAATATAGATTTGTGCATTACTGAATCTGCCCTAGTGGTTTAATGATATTATTTTTATAATACTAGGATTTACTAAAAATCTATTTTGATTTCTTGTAATGCACATGGCTTCATGAATCTTTATGATAAAAGTATCAAATATTTCATCCTGTGGACTTACACGAATATCTTACACGTTTCACTTACTATAACACTACATTCCATCAGTCGCATTTTTATATATCATTTAAGAATTTCTGTCACTGGTTCTTCTTTTTGCTTTTTATTATTCTTGACATATTAAATGGTAAAATATTTTTATACAAACAATAGGTAACTTTTCACTGTACATGTCCTAATATAATTTCTTTTTTCGATTTATTTATTTTCTTCTATAGAGTATGTGTCGCACCTCAATTACACCCCTTGTCTTGCCCACTCAGTGCTCGCGAATTTACCTTTTTAAAGTTCATTCAATATAGGTAATTTTTAAAGACATACATTTTTTTTCGAATTTTTTTTTCATACACTACACTTGTTTCTAGAAGTATATTTATTCACAGTTGTTATGTTATCGCAAACTTTTGGTGTTTATACCAGCTGTATGTTCTGCCGAAGTTACATATATGGGTTTGCATACATTGATTTCTCACACATCTTTCACATACTTACTGATTTTATATTTTCTACACTTTATTAAATGTATTCTAACCACCAGTCATTTTTTTTTCAATCTAAACATATTTATAGGTGATAGGGAATGTAAGCAAACTGAAAACATAATTACGTTTTGATACACACAATCAATTGTTACATTATGGAATTGAGTGACTTATGGCAGTGTTTCAAACATTTTTTTTTCTTCACATACAGAAATTCAAATATTTCTGAATCCTCATCTCTAACATAACTTTGTTTTAAATTCATATTGTGAGTTTAAAAATAAAATTAGAAACGCATAAATTTCCAAATTATACCTTTATTCATTATTTTGGGGATTAATACAGAATCCTTGGTTACTTATGCTGTATTTCTGTTTATCTGTATATTACATATGTTATATATATATATATCATATTACTCCAGTATTTTATAATGATTATAGTATTGATCATTACCCATATTTAGCCACATTTAATGCTTATTATAATACAAGCATATTTTTAAATTAATGCCAGCTAGTAACTGACCTGTAAACATAGGCCTAATGTTTGTTTTATTTGTATGTGCACAATTTGATACAGGTCAACGTCTGACTAAGACACATTGAAAAAGTGATCACGAATTTTATTAAAATTGCTGCAGCTGTTTCTAAATAGAAACAATATATGATGTCACCTGTATGACAAATTTATGGTACCAATATAATTATATCATGATATACTTTTATTTTTGGATGGATGCCTGCTACGAGAGATCTTCAATTACTGTTTGCTTTTTGTCATGTTTCGTTTTATTATCTGCTATAATTGATGTAGTCGTAAGAGCATATGAAGATTTTTTCGTCCTCAATGCAAATTTTTTTCGTCGGTTTAAGGGGAGATATATGTGATGTGGTATCACATATATTTTTCTTAAATTAATCCTTTTCTTTAATTTTCAGTTTAAACTAACTTTTAAATACTTAGTCATTTTATCCTAACTTTTATTTCAGCTCCCGCCGTAATTTTCCTCCATTAAAAGAAAATATATTTAACATATGTCCTTAATCAATGAAACTTTCTCACATAGATAGAATTCATTTAAACGATTAATCACCCTCACTAGATATCCAAAAAAAAGAAAAGAGATAAAGATTGACTTTGTATTTGGTTTGCATTTTATTTCTCATTCCGTCCAACGTTCGTTAGAAATGTCTGTGTCTGCTTAATTTTTGAGTTTAGCCTTTTCGGTAAATCCTAAACATTTTCAGTACATGAGAGTTGTTTTGTCTACTTCAGCTAGATTCCCAAAACTTTGCTCTCAACGTACATTTGGCATTCACATTCTTGTTGGCTCACTTTTTAGGACTGCTATTCTGGTACCCCTGTCCTGTAATTCAAAAATTCTCCTAATTGCCTAATGCGTAACTGATAATTTTTAGCTTAGAGGACATCATTCATTTTCATGTGCTCTTTCGCCAATTTCATGTTGCCAATATGTGTATGGCATGAAAATCGACATGTGTCGGAGGGCTCATTCTCTCTCTCTCGCACGCTCCTGTGATAAGAAGTTAATAATGTAAGCTCACGTTGGTTAAAATGCTCTCAGGCCCCATCCCATCCCTTCATGTGCGTACTTTGTAATCGTACGCTTATAACTCGAAGTTTAATAAACTAATATCGTAAAGAATCTTTTCAGAGCATTTAATTCAACAGCCTACTGCCTTTTTATGTTACTTTCAGTGGATGCATATCACCTGGATTATTTTTCACGCAATGTACTTTTAAACACGTAGTTTCCCGACACCATAAATCTATAAGTGCTACACACTTCAGTTAAAATAGGGAACATGCTATAGTAAACGATAATAACAGATAAAAATTTCAGGGCACTCCGAGCATATCTATGGGAGTTAGAGCACGGATAGACGGCCACACAAATCGAAGTCATAAACACTTTTCAACTAGGTTGGAAAGTGTTAAAAATGAAAACTTAAAACTCATAAATCAGCAATAAAAACAAACCCGAGATTGTTTGGTTGGAATACAATCTTTCCGATGACTAGCCGCAAACAATTTCATTTTCAATTCTTCATCTTTTGGAAAGTTAAAAAAGTGACTATTTTAGGGTCTGTTTCATAATTACTCTTAAAAAAAGGTTATAACACATTTGTTCACAATTTAATAGCTCATAAATTATAAATAACATTTCCCACAATGAATTTACAAAGCTAATGTATAGTAGCGCGACCTACGTTATACACGGCCGGTGAATGACGTTCAAAACGTCACATAGAGTGGATCATTTTTACACGCTGATTGGTGCAAAGCGGCGCGCGCACTGTTTTGCACCAATCGCCGTGTAAAAATGATCCACTCCATGTCACGTTTTAAACGTCATGCACCGGTAGTGTATAACATAGGTCGCGATAGTAGCGTGAATGTATGTACGAGACTCGGCCGATTATTAAAGAAGTCGGCCGATTCACAACTATGTATTACAATTTTGCGTTGGCAATCCTGTGGTATTATTTATAGGATGGTCCAGGGATTCGTGACGTCAGAAGTGAAGGCGACTTCTCTAAGGCTGCTACAATTCGGGCTGACTCACGCCGCCATTTAATTGCCAGTAGGAGAATAACGATTGCCCACGGCACTTCTAGCCGCGTGGGCAACAACCACTGATCGGTCTAAGTGGGAAACAAAATGCTTGACGAGTCAGTCTGTATTATAGTAGCTTTAGGTTTCTCTGAAAACAGTCGCCCTCCATTTAAAACTTTGTCGCGCGCGCAAGTAGTGATCGTAAAGCCACGGAGGTAGTGCAGTATAGTATAGATACAGTACAGTAGCATTGGAAGACAGATATAGTAGGATTGGAATGTAGTGTTAAATTTTTAATATACAGTTTTCTTCCCTATAGATGGCGCTACTGTGAAAGTAGAGGCCTGTTATCGGCATTTCAGCACTGTTTTTCATTAAGAAAAAAATTCATTTTTTAATTAAAAAAATAGTAATGAAAAATTTTATCTTTAAGAACGTTGAGCAAGTTAAAATTAATTTATATACAGTTTTCTTCACAAAATGCATATATTTTTAAAGATATTTGGCGTTTCGATTGCTTTTTAAGACTTTTTAAAATAAGAAAACTTATTGACCAAAGCTAAACGAAAAACCATTTCAAACATTGAGTATCACGGAGTATTGTACCGCGAAGAAATGCGGAATGAACATATAATTTACAAATTAGTGTATTATTTATATTTTTATGGAGTAAATTTTAATCTCGCGTATATATTCATAGCTTTTGAATAATTTAATAACTCATAATTTGTGATATCTATGCAATTAATAAATGTACAATTAAAAACAAATATTTTTTTTAGTTATCTGAAAAGAAAACTTAAATAAATAATAGGACATTGATCAGGAACTATTTTTGGTGAAAGTCGTAAGGGATGACTTTAACATAATGTTAATCCGGAATGGTCCAAAAATTCTCCATTTTACTTACCCATCATACGTAGTATAGGGTAAGTCTTGTAATCGTTTTGAAAATCGAAAAATTTTTTTGACGGATTTACACGGTTCAGACACTGGAGATTCCAAAAAACATATTTTTAGAAAAAAAAAAATTGCCGTCCGTCTGTGTGTCTTTGTGTCTGTGTGTGTGTGTGTCTGTGTGTGTGTCTGTAAACGCTCTATCTCCCGAACAAATTGAGATAGAGACTTGCAATTTGGTATGTACTTAGTATGTAATAATGGGAAGAAGTCTATTTCATTTCAATAACCTCGATTAACCGGAACATTTTTTTTCGGACTCTCGAAATATTCGTTCTGATGAAAGTTATATAAAAATTTTCGAAATTGTTTATTTTAAGTAGTAAATATAAAAAACAATAAAAAAACATAAATTTTTCATAAAACATGAAGTCGATCGGATAATGAGTTGCCGAGATATTTGTAATCCTATTTTCCACACTCTTCGATTTTTCATGACCCTGTATTTCATCCAAATTTCACTTCAAAGATATATTTTAATTGGAAATTTGACGCTTAATCAGATGCAATAAACCGTTAGCTAATAGGAGTATTATTTTTGGAGTTATAAGGAAAAACCTCTTTCAAGCAATTCAGTAATTGAGCCTTTTTATGACGTCATCAAGCCACGATTTTATTTGAATTGCAATGCATTTTATAAGTAGTTTACACATTTTTATTTTAATATTTTACATTATACATATACATGATGGGTAAGTATTACGGTGGCCCCCAACGACTAGTTTCATACATAATTGCTTCTCCCTTCATTTGCACTTCTCCTAGGTATATAAAAGATAACGAGCTTATCAGACAATTTGGAATAAAATTTGAAAATTATACAGTTATTAAAAACTTATATATATTTATAACCTTTTTTTTTTCATAATTATAAATTACTTATTTAAATGAGTTCTTTTTTCTATTAGTTTCATAACTTAAATGTTATTGATACTGAAATGAATTAAAATCTGTAAAACTAACAAAAAAAAATGTGTCCTATTTGTTTCCTTCCGGTAATAATAAATTGTCTGCATTACCCCTCCCCCCTACCACCACCACTCCCATGCAGAATACATATTTTAAAATCTTAAACTTGGCTTTTAAAAAAAATCTTTGGTTTTATATTTTGTTTGTGAGTCTGTAGTTGCAATAAATATTCTATCATCTAAATTATTACCACCTCCCTGAGAAATGTCTGCTTACCTCCCCACATGTGGACATTATTAAAAGTGTATTTTCAGTGATGTTCATAGTGCAAAAAATATTTTGATTTAATTGAAAAGATAAGTAATCAAATTTAATTTTTAAATTGCACTTACCAGAATATAATAAGAACAAAATATTTATAAATAGCTGCTTTTAATTAATTTCATAAGGCTAATAATATTTTTGATATTAAGCCAGATTATTTTTTTAACTCTGCCTTGCATAATTTATAATCGGGCAATTAATAAAACCTATCAGGAAGCAGAGAGTAATGCTCAAGGATACAGGTAAAGGAGAGTATAACAGAGTTCATGTTATATATATTTCCATCTTAACCTTTCAAATTTATTTAAATTCCCCACCCCCTAAATTTCAGTTAACTAAATTAAATCTATTTACATTAACTAACTTATTGGGGCTTACAACTCTTAATTCCTCTTTCAATATAAATGATTTTCTGTATCAAAGCTTTCTATTAAAAAAAGGCGTTTCCGTTAGAAATAAAAAAAAAGAGTTAAAAAAGTAATATTTTTTATCCTTAGTATTATTGCTGCAGTCATATATTCATTATATATATATATTTACCAAAATTTATTGCGTTTTATATTAAATCCTTAATAATTTTCTTTAAAATACATAATAATTGTTTACAAAAATCTATTTATCTATACTAATAAAATTTCGCTCTGTGCGTGTGTCTGTTGGCGATGGTTGGACAATCTAGCCCACCTAGAAGGCTGGAAATTTAAATTTAAGTAGTCCAAATCCTCTCCTGGTGCACCATTACGTCAGAATTTTAATATTTTAATTACTTTCTGAAATATTAATTAAAATGCACAAAGAACTCTCATTAAAAATACGCTTTTTTTCTTCGGTTGGTTGGTTGTGTAGAATATCTTCTCAGAACACATTAAATAAATCAGAGTAACGATGCACAGATAAGGACTTATAACGAAATAGTGCCAACATGGATTGCAGTTACCTGCATATAGCCAAGCTAATGTAGCGCCATCTACTCACGGCAAATTATACAAACGCCAAACGCCACATGTTTAAGACATTTCCAGGCACGTTTTTTTCATTATAATTATCTGGGTTTAAGGTTTTTTTTAAAACAGGACATATATTATTATGATAGAGACTATTAATACAGAAAACTTCATTTAACAGATTATTTGTTATATATTTGCGGGAATGGCGAGGGGTAGGGGTCTAATTACATTTAACAATTTTAACATTTTTAGCTTCACCCGTAGCGTTTAATTGTTGCTTTATATACAGAATGCCGCTATTTTAAATCTCAGTTTCTCAGTAATATCTCAGTAATAATGTTCCGAACTTCTCCATTTAGTTCCATTTTTACTAAATTCTCGTAAAAATCAGCATTCATTGCTTCAAGGTGTATTTATAAAAAGCAATTACCAGTATTTCCGAATAACAGCCTAAGCCAAATTTCAAATTAAGTTCCTAGCTTAACCAAATGAATCAATCTTTAAAGATGTATAGTGATCCTCCTAATTAGTTATTTGCTGAAGGTCACTTGAACATTCGTCACCCCCCCTCCTCCTCCGGGGCCCTCCTTCAAAGTTTTCTCTAACTATTCCCCGTTTCCATATCTGAGCAACTATCTTTCCGATTTCAACGCAAGTGATTTCAAACATTATAATTAACTTAATAGTCACCCTTTATAACATTAAACTAAATTTATGAGTAGCGGTTACCACTATTTCTGAATAATAGTTTAAGCCAAATTTCTAAATAAGTTCCTAGCTTAACCAAACAAACGAATTTTTAAAGATGCATAGTGGTTGTCCTAATTAGTCATTTGCTGAACGGCATTTGAACATCCCCTCCCCCCGACCCCTCCTTCAAGGTTTTTTACCTAACTATGCCCCGTTTCCATATCTCAGCAACTGTCTTTCCGATTTGAACGCAAGTGATTCCAAACATTATAATTAACTTAATAGACACCCTTTATAACATTAAAGTAAATTTATGAGTAGAGGCTACCACTATTTCCGAATAATAGTTTAAGCCAAATTTGTAATTAAGTTTCTAGCTTAACCAAACGAACGAATTTTTAAAGATGCATAGTGGTCCTCCTAATTAGTCATTTGCTGAAGGGAACTTGAACATCCCCTCCCCCTGGTCCCTCCTTCAAAGTTTTTTCTCTAACTATGCCCCGTTTCCGTATCTCCGAACTATCTTTCCGATTTCAACGCAACTGATTCAAAACATTATAATTAACTTAATAGTCACCTTCTATAACATTAAAATAAATTTATGAGTAGCGGTTACCACTATTTCCGAATAATAGTTTAATGAAAATTTGTAATTAAGTTCCTAGCTTAAGCAAACGAACGAATTTTTAAAGATGCATCGTAGTCCTCCTACTTAGTCATTTTTTGAAGGACAGTTGAACATCCCCTTCCCCCTGCACCTCACTCATGATTATTTCCTCTAACTGTGCCTTATTTCAATAACTCGGCTTATAATGTTCCATCTTCTCGAAACCAGCTAGATTTTGTCGCACGCCTACTATACAGTACCGTAGGCAACGTTAACCTGTCTCAGAAGTTCTTTCCGAAAGAGGTTGCTCCCCTGGCGGTGGAAGAGGGAAATAAATGATTTTCGGAGCGTGCGATCGTGTCCGGTATACGGTGTCGAAGCCATCGGAGAGTTTCGAGCCAGAGTTTCGGCCAGAGTTTCGTTTTTTAAAAGATTTGAGTTTATTACACGGGCTCGGGCAACGCCGGGGGGTCAGCTAGTTTTAATATAAAAATAGTAATAAGTTTTTTAATACAGAAAAGAGACTCTTAGGTGACTATTAGAGAAAAATATTATATTTTTGTGTATTTATCATTCATCTATTTTAAAATAAGATGAATATATTTTTTTTAAATCTAAGGATATTAATTTGTTTATTATTATTTTGGACAGCACAGAACCGAGCTTTGCCCGTCTGCCCAACTGTTTTATTAAGATTAAATCCTTCTATAACGGAAGTCTGCATAAAACTAAATATGATTATAGTAGAATCTTTCGTTGATCATCTATCCAAAGGTTATTCTCATATGAATCTACGAGATAGACGAGCAATGCCCGGGTGGTTATAAATAACAGGACAGATTTATCTTCCCATGCAAATACATAAAACAACAGTAAAGGTCATAAAAACCTTTTGCGAACACCTCCGATAATTTTATAAATATGGAATAATGATTATAGTTCTTTGGACCGCAAATAAAAGGTCTCCGGCTCGCATGCGACCCGTGGACCACACGGTGAGTATGGGTGGTGTAGACTGTGGATCCTCAACCATTATACCTGAAAGCCTTTCGCCACAACAAATTCCGAAGGTTATCTTCCAATTTTTTAATCACAAAGAATCTTTCATTAAATAATAAAAATATTCGATTATGAAATAGTGGTAGTTTGGCGACCCGAAGCACTACAGCTTGAAAATTCACAGTATAGACAGTAACATGATGCAGTTGTCACAAAAATGTACAGAAAAACAAGGTTATTTTTCAATTATACTGTCATAATAATTATATTTGTCTCCAACAAGTGAAATTTCAGTTGTTTCAGTAGTTTGTGCAGCAGCAGTACATCACGAAATTAGAATAACAAATGTCCAATTTGGCGTATGTCATTAGTGAGAATAGCTATCAGAAGTGACAAGATACTTTGTAATTTAACATCATTGTTTAAATAGCGTCAGGCAGACCACTAAACTTCTAATGGTGGATGACAAATTCAGCTATACTGGAAATAATTGTATTTGCCATAAAAACATAGAATCCTGGAATTTCACGAATTACTCTGTCGCTTGTAAATTCAGGAAGAATATTAATGTAGATCGCTTTCGATTGCACACACACACTCAGTTTACAGTGCTTAACATAAAAAAAATGAGTGGCTGTAATTATGCTTCTTGAATTTTGATCAGCATATCATATGGGGGAAAAAATTGAATGTGTCATTCAGATCTATGAACACGTTTACGAAGAAATATTCAATTTAAAAACTAATCGTAATCTACTTATGTAACAGCAAATGTCTAATCTAAATCATTTTCTATTAAACGAGAAATCGGATTTGAATACGTATGCACAGAATATTTGAATACACATTTGGGTCGTATAGACGAAAGCACACAGTGAAAAATAAATATAATACTTGATATGCAGTGCTTCAAAAATAAATACGAAAAATTACTAATGGACATTTCTAAGTAAGAAATTGTTCGAGATAATGATCATTAAAAATATCTTTGATTCTACAAAACTACTCAGAAAAGTTGTAAAAATGAACGTGATCATCGCAGTTTTTCTAATGTCCTTGATTTTGTGTCATAAAACGTTTCACTGAATCTTCAGTTGAAAATATCCAAGTCCAAATAAAGGCAAAATAAAATTTCTTGACCATTTAGCTGCTTAAAAAACACAAACAGATGTGTTAGAATGATATTTCACAAAACAGAAATGCATTCTCCCGTGGCTCGCAGTGTTTCTAATTTTTTCTACCTATGCTACAACTAAATCAAATTCATAATCTTTGTTGTAGATTCACTTTAACATCTGCAATAACAATCTACGACAAAATTTATCATTCTTTAGCAGTTGTAGGAAATGGTGAAAATTTTAGGAACGCTGTTCTCCCCATCCGGCTAAAATTGGAAAGAATAAAACATCATCTCATGAACCTAAATGAACTGAAAATTTTTATATGTATTTTTTTTAAAATCGTCGTAATTTTTTTTAAATTGTAGTGTTTTATGAAATTTTTACATTCCAGAAATTGTGGCAAAGCAGTTTTGTGAATGCTTAATTTTCCCTTGAACCGTAATAAAGAATAGAGAATACAATTAATATCATTGAATAGGTACGCATCATATAATATTAAAAAATAGATACGTGCAGTAGGAAAAATAAAAGATTCAAATAATGGCTATAAATTCACTTCTAATTAATGCAATACAATCAAAGTACTGTTTTCATTCGTAGAAAAGTTTTTTATATGGTTTAATTTGTGATAAGAGGTCATCTACATATTAAAATTAAACATAAATTTTAAAAGTTCAGTAGCAACATTAAAATTTTATTACATGTATAAGTTCGACATGCCAAAGCACTGGAAATAAAACCTTTCACTAATTTTTTACGATTTGTTAGTCAGATAGAAAATATTAAAAAATAAACCAACAAATGTCTTAATTAGACATAACTCCAAAAGTAATTTATAAATTTCTGTACTTTTTCTTTCATAAGATATTTTGTAAAAGCTCAAACATACTATGCACGAATATTTAAATTAAAAAATGTTCATTAAAAATATACTTTTATGGTCACTAGTAGATTCTGCATGGCTCCCCCTGTCCTCAATATAAATTTTCTTTCACTTCCGGTCATTGATTGTGATGTTATAAGCAAATAGGCGAAAAGGAAAATTTAATCTTTTTAAGGAAAATTTAATCCCTTTAAAAGGAAAATTTAATCCCTTAATTTAATTAATTAAGAGATAAAACCTTAAATTAAAATTGAATCAATTCATTTTATGTAGGATACAGTGGTGTGAGAGTGTGTATTTTCAAAGAATTGACTATAAAGAAATAAATAATGAATGTATCATAATTATTTATATTTGTTATTAAATCTTAATAATCAAGTAACAAACTACCAAAAACATTTGAGATTAGTAATAAAACAATTATAAAAAATCAGCAAAAAACAGAAAGATATAAATACACTCTACACATCCTAGTCTGTAAGAGCGCGCATAATTTTACAATTTTTAATTTAGTGTAAAATTTCAGTTGCCAGGACAGTCTCTTAATACACTAGGATATTCCCTTGTTGTTCTGAACACATTCCTAATTTTTCATTAAAAACAATCTCGAAATTACTAGACGTATGTAAAATTTTGAAACAGTAACAAGTTAATATTGAAAAAAAAAAGCTGAAAAGTGGTTAGAAATTTTGAACTCACCTATTATGTCTGGTTATAATGACTTATTACAATTAATTTTTATTAGACAAAACCAGCCTTGGCCGCAATGAAAACACAATTGAAATTCGAAACGTGCTTTGAACCAGTATGTTACGAGGAATTCGTTCTTTTTATCTCCTGCGCACTCTTGCACCGCCCTACCCTGATTTTAATACTAGCATGTCAACAATACAATTATGGACTACAGAGAATTCATTATTCTTATTAAGACATCATTAATATATCATTACTTATCTTTATCATTACTTACTAATTCACTAATATAAGAGGTATATTCAGAAAAGTTATTTCTCCTTAATACATAAGCAAACCGGACAAAAAATTAGTCACACTCTTTTAAATATCTCTCTAATATAGTGTAACAGCGCCTCCGGCCTTGATAACCGCCGGGATTCATTGAGAAATGGAGGCTTCAAGGCTCTACAGATATGACACATCCAGTTGATGTCATGTAAGAGCGCTTTTCCATTTGCCGACACAAAATCTTACACGATTGTCGTTACCCGACATCGGTGCATGCAAAATGCATTCATATACACTACGCGCTTTTCCACCCGCCGATTTGATGACGATTTTGTCGTCATAGTGTATATGAATACATTTTGCTTGCAATTTATGTCGAATAACGACATTCGTATACTATTTGTCGGTGTCGTGTCGGTAAATGGAAAAGCGCTCTAAGGCCACCAAAATGTGTGGATGCCTAAGTCGGCGTTTGAATTGCTATTCCAAATAGTCCTCCAGATCTTTTATAGGATTAAGATGGATGAGGGGAATATATGGGCCAGTGGAAGTGCTGTAGGGTCTGTGGGTGTTCATCAAACCAGTCACATATGCATGCTTCAGAGCGAGACTGGTGTCATCTTAGAAAATTGGGGGGGAGGGGGTCCATAGCATATTCATAAAAATATGTTGAAGGAGGGGCAACTTCTGATCACCGAAAATGTTCAAATAAACATCCTGGTTTTTTTTAATGGTCAACTTAATTAGTGGCCAATGTCATAGAACAATAAACACCCCGAAACCATCAGAGAACCACATCCGGTTGAATTATAGGTTCCACACTGCCGCTTGAATGACTCATTTGGCTGTCGGTGCACTCGGACGTCATTTCCATTCGCAAAAAGCAAAATTTATGATTTATTGAACAACACCGCGTGCCTTCAGCCAGCTACTGGCCACGTTCGGTGTTTTTTGACACATTACAGACGTGCATTTTTATGTGCTACTGTGAGCGTTTGCCTCTTACGAAGTACCCTGCTTCAAATGTTTATTGCATGTAGTTCCTTTCGTAATGTTCGCTCGGAAACAGGTTGGGATGGATTTACATTCAATGACTGCAATTCCTGTCGGGTTTGTAAGCGAGTTTCATCGACAAGGCGTGACACTTTTTTCTGGTCCCTATGGGTTAGGATATTTTTCCAACCACAGTTTGACGCTATGTTTAATGGCCACCAGGGGTATAAAAATGCTTGTAGACACAGACACGTTGGACACACCTCTTCGATACACTAACAAATTTGGCAAATTCGCTCGATATGTAGCACGCCTAACAATGATAACACCTTTTTGCCACTCTGATTCATCCTGTATTTACCCCTCTTAACGCACTATTCCCCTACTTCAGAACGATTTATCTAATCCATGTTACTACTACGATCACAAAGTAGCATTCCAGGTTCATTTTGTATAGTGGAATTACTGCAACGAAATCTGTATAAGTATAACGAAAACATCGTGCTCCCGCTTAGTGGTGACTTATTTTTTGTCCGGCGTATTCATTATACGCATAGGGGATCACCGACAAGCTTGTGCCCAAGCCCGCAAAGTTCATAGTTGGTCCCTGATAAGATAAATTGGAACTCTCGTATAGCTCCCATCAATTTTAGAGGGTAGAATCGTCTGAGTTTACTGAATACAGGCTATCCAGAAATCTCAATGAAACGGTAAGAATTGTGGGTAATCTTTCCATTAAAAAAACGAGGACGTGGGAGGTCAGAGGATTTTTAAAAAATTTCATGAACACGTGAATTGTCAGAGATACTTCTGATAGATGTAAATATACCCTTGATATTCTGGCCCGTATTTGTTAATTTCGTTAGTGAATCCATAAGGCTATGATTTTTAAGATCAATTAATAAAACGAAAAGGGCTAAAAAACATGATATCACTAATGAACCGCTTAACATGATCCAAAGGGAATTCCCATTTGATACTACCTACTTCGAAGGTTTAGTTCAACTTCAACCAGATTTTGTCCATAGGTAGCTGTTTTAATATTATTAGCAGTAAAAAATGTAGATGGGTGCGATTTAATGGTATTAGGTATTACAAAGACATCTGCACTAGAATAAATAAATAATTTGTGTGTGTTGTTTGGTCATAAATACATAGGCAACTATAGTTGGGCTGTGTGTGATCAGGTGTCGCTGCTGTGATGCACTCATGCCGTTTCCCACTCGGAAAAAGAACAAGGTTTATAATATTTCCGAGCATGAATGCTAAAACGTGAATGATAATAACAAATATCAGATTTAGGCACTTCTCTTATATTGTGCTAGATTCTTGAGAAAACTGCCTCCTCTGCTATTATTTGAGGAGCGAGAGCAATATTGACAATAAGATGCTATTAATGCGACAAGTTTTCAATAGAACCCAGAACACTGAAGCTGCAGACATTAGATTTCATTGTTTTCGGAAGTTGCAGCGTTTGTGATATCACTCAAGGGGCCATTGTGTTCAAACACTTTATCTGCAAGGATATCAATTTTGTCTAAGTCATTGCCCTTAGAGCCAGCGCTGTTTGAATGTTACTTCGTAGACGTTGTAGCCTCATATTCTTCAAGAAATCATGGGACACTTGTCCAGAAGCAAGTTTGTTCGTCTTCCCAAGAAAGACGTTGAATTTCTGATTACCAAGAGCGAACTTTTGCCGTAATGCCTTTGTATTTTGTGAAGTAGAATTTTCAAGTATGTTTAATAACTTGCTTTTTAAAGTTATAAATGGGTTTTCTGTTGGTGGGGTAAAAAATAAATAGGAAAGAATCTCTGTATTCAAAATGTTAATTAAATAGTTACACTCCGCCTTTTCATAATCATTTTGTTCAACATGGATGTCAAGTCAAATTGAACAAAGAATAATTTTATGTTATGTTTAAAGAAAGTTGACATACCTCCACAGCAGGAACTCCCGTATCCAGTGTCATATTGGTTATCAACAGTGAAGAAATAAAATAATAATGAAAAAATAATAGATGTATATAAATTGCAAACAAATAAATATATACACAATGTAAACTCAAGTTACGATATAAGTTGCAAATATACAAGGTACACACACACACACAAATATTAAGGTGCAAATACAGTAAAAACGGTTTTAAGTGAATATTAATTATATTCGATGATAAATTTTCGACTAAATTACATTACGAAATAGAAGAACAGAAATTGGAACAGCCGGGAAAAATAAAACTGTGATCATATCAGGACACATTAGTAGCACAGGCGATATTTGTGATTAATTTTTCAATTTGCACAGAATACTATGTAAATATATAATGCGGTGTACTTACGCTGCTTGAGATTAAGAAAATTCATAACGGTGATTTTAATTTGCGAACATGTTGTTGCTAGGCCAATTTGTCAATCCCGTTCTTTAAAACAATAATTTATAAGGCGGTTTGGAGTCCGGAATACTACTATATAAGTGTTGAATTTAGTTAATTAATAAGAGGGATTTTATAAGACATAATAATTCATTACAATCTTGTCAACATCAGTTGTCACACAGTTAACTCTTTTACAGCTCAAAATACGTACGCACATTACCAAAACATTTGGCTGAAACGATTCCCTAATTACGACGGCTTCAGTTCATTTCACTTTGAAGGACTGTGCATGTTGTCATAGTTATCAAACATTTATAGCAACAAAGATAGGAAATTCATCGGAGAATCTTTATTCTACCTCTGGATTTTTATGTCAGGGTCTTGTTTTCAGATATGGCATCTGACTTTCAGTTACAAAATGTTACTGAAAGAGGAACATCAGACATGAAAGTGCTTTCACGAAAACCGGAGACCCAATCCCCTCACTGACATAACAAAATTTTGTTGAACTCAGGGACTTTAAATTATTTTCTGTCTCCCAGGTGTATCGTCGCATTATAATTCTTTTAATCAATCTTTTCGAGTAATGACCCTGATCAGTCGGAATCAAGATGACATGGATACATTTTAATTTCTGATTTAAATATTGTAAAGAATTTAAAATATGTTTTTATACCCTTGACAAGAAGTTTCTAAAATATCCCTTTACAAGGTAAATTCATGACTTTTACCGAGGCTATACTGTATCAAAGTCAAACTTCTGTTTGAAAGCAGCTCACATTAATAAAAAATTTGCACGCTGATCACAGAAATAGATGTGCTTCTTTAAACAATTTCAAAATGATTGCTTGAGATTGGGTCGTTTAAAATATCTTTTTTCTTATTCTGAAATTTACAACAAAAAGTTGTTACTGATTATCATCGCTTTTGTATTATTCATCATTATCTTGATTTTCAGATGTTTTCATGTTTAATATGATTTTTCTAGAATAAAAATATCACCAATAAATTAGTGAATTTGCATGAAGCATTTTTCTTTTCCGTTCGCAAGCTGCACAATTTCTACCATTCTTGATGTATTTTCTTGAGTATTACAATTTGTTTAAATGTGAAAAGAGATTAAAAACAAAAGAAATTTTTCAAAAATTATTTTGTAATTCCATGGTTTTATTTTTATCGTAAAAGAGATTAAACTTTCTACAGATAACAATCATGATTAAATAAGGAAATGTAATTTAAAAAAACCGATAAAAAATAATATAATGAATAATTTTACGCTAAGAACAACAACAACAACAAAAAAAAACCTAATTGAGTATATAATGCACATTTTGAATCAAAATTTGTTAATCTTTCTTCAGGAAAAAAAAAATGTAACGATCAACGTCAGATCTCGGATAAAATATAAACAAATTTGCAAAGTTCGCAAACAACCAGAACATTTCTTATTTTTCTTCTTGCTTTATGAAAGTGTCTAATTTAATTTTGTACTTTCTTGTTAAATTATTTCGCATTCTGCGGAAAGATAATAAAAAAAGTCATTAATAAAATTTATGCATAACTGTCAAAAGTTTTACGCTGATAAATCTTTAATTTTATACATTTCACTATAATGAACAGTAAAAAAAAAAAAGAGAAATATATAAATAAAAATATTTTTAGTAGGTTCGTTTTGTATAAAATAAGATAAATATAATAAAATAAAGTAAAATAAGTAAAAAAAAAATCTTCATAAAACAATAATTCTGTTTTTTTCGTAATTTTGAGAAATAGGTATATTATTTTTCCCTCACACAGTTTACATTAAAATTTTAAATATATATATATCAGGGTGACCACTAAATTTCTGTTCATCCCCATTAACTTCAGAAAGGCAACAGCTATAGTCATAAACGTGGTGTCTAGATATACTAAAGTGGCTATGCGCTACACATTTGCAGCACTACCTACAGGAAAACAGCAGAGTTAGCGTTCCTATGTTGAAACCGGTACGAGATACGGGAAAAAGTCTGTTACAAAGTTGTAGAGCTTCCTCGATTTAGTATGAAATGGTATCTTACATGTAAAAATAACGTAATTAGAAGCCCAGAAATTTAATTTTTTTATATCCTACCTCCAGCTTAAATAGGCGACAAATTGGCAACATAAGGTATATAAACATTTACTAATACAATATATATAGCGAGGCACAGTTTCTTTTAAGAAGAAAGTCAAGTTAAATACGAGGTGTGGCTATTAAATAACCGGATTGACGTAAAAAACATTTTATTCGTTACCAATTACACAAGACACTTTATTGCCTTCAACATACGCCCTTTGGCGATCCTTGCATCGTTACATCCAAATTTTCCACTGGTCAAAGCAGTGCTGGAAGTCTCTTTCTGACAGATTGTTGAGAATCTCAGCCGCGTTTGCTTAGACCTATTCCATGCTCTCAAATATTGTCCCCTTCAGCTCCGATTTGATAATTGGAAATTACACAGGGGACTATGTTGGGCGAGTACGGTGAATGATCCAACACAGGGATGCTGTGCTTTGTCAAGAACGCTTTCACATACATAGCGGAATGGGCTGGCTCATTGTCCTGCCGAATGATCCAGGATTCTTCATGTTCAATGTTTCATGCAAAATCTGCGGAATACGTTCTTTGTCGATTCCTGTCAACTAAGCAACAGCTTGGATACTCAGCCGACAATGTTTCCGTATCAAGTAGTGTTCAATTTTTTGAATGTTTGCGTCACATTCATGGTCGTCCAGGGCTATTACGGGTTTGTTGTTTCTACTGTTGTTTCTCGTCCCTCTTTGAACTTTTTAAACTACTCATAAACATTCATGCCCGTACACTATTAACATAGCATTATGTTTTGAGGCAGTTTTCCCGAGTTTCATAAGAAACCTTAGGTTAACCCGAATTACGTAGTGTAAGGGTGGGGGGCTCGATCACTTTACTACCAGTATAATTATATACTACATTTGTCCTTATTTAATCTTTGAACGTTATGAATTAAATAAGGCCAAATGTAGTATATAAAATACTGATAGTAAAGTGATCAAGCCCCCCCCCCCTTTTTGCTACGCCACTGGTTAACCCGTTGCTCCATCTGAACATTTGTCCTTTTTCCGGCGGGTCACTGGCGCACTGTTCACTTCAAGCAAATGCTACAGCCAAACTAAGCGTTACCTTGACGATCGAGCAGGTATTGAGGGAGATACTATGTGACAGCCTCAGTTCTATTGCACCACGCCCGCTGTTTGTCGGTGACAGCAGTAGTTTGGTTATTTAACAAGCACACCTCGTATGCTTAAGGACACTCTACAATGTTGTAACTCAGTTTTGCCCTTATCTCAAACCGTTTTAGAGGTAGGAATAATAATTCCGCAGTTTGTCGCTAAGTGGCCCTTTTACTGTACCTAGATACTACTTTTATGACTACTGCCTTTCTGAAATTAATGGGGATGGAGAGGACTTTAATAGGCACTCTGTGCATATATATATATATATATATACTAATAAAAGAAAGTTTTTTGTCTGTCTGTGTCTGTGCGCGATGACTAGCGAAATCTACAGCAAGTAGAAGTTTGAAAATTTGGGTTCGGATAGTCCAAGGCAGGTTCTGATGAACCTGAGGCTCAGACATTTAATTTTTTAAGACCTGGTCCCCCTGGGCCCCTTTAAGTTTTTGTGCCGGAAACAGTTAATAACGTGACTCCTTCTGATCATATATTCTTCGTTTTGGGGACCCTTTCTCCATGTAGTTATTCTGTCATTTCTACATTACAGTTAATACCCTGGCCTCCTTGAAGTTCTTGTGCACTAAATTGTTAATAACTTGCCCCCTTTTAATCCGATCTAATTCGTTTTTGGGGCCCTTTTCCATTTAGTTATTCCCCCATTTCTACATTCCAGTTAAGACTCTGGTCCTTTGGGTCCCGATCCTTGAACTTTTTGGGAGCCATGAATTTTTCAACTCCCTATTTGTGTTACTCTCTCACTGCATAACTTAAAGTGGAGTCTTGGACTCCTCTCGATGTACCACCACCCTCACATTTTTATTGGGGCCCTATTGCCATTTTTAAGCATTTCCTCCATTTTTGACACATTTCTTTAAAATTTTATTCTAATGAATTATTCCTACCCTATGCTTAATTTAGATTAATTGAAGATCTAAAGCCCGAAGCACTAGGATCTTTTAACATGATCTCATCTTAGGGCCCTGCTCTCATCTATCAGTTGGCCCTTTTTGGGCCCCCTACTAAAGCTTCCTTAAAAATGGTTTTATTCACTAATTTATTTTATCTTCCTTGTTTTTGGGGCCTTTTCTCCATTTAGTTATTCCCCCATTTCTACATTCTCTGCCCCCCCTTGAACTTTATGTGCGTTATGCATTTTCACCCCTTTAATTGTGTCACCCTCTCAATGCATAACTTTCAAGTTGAGTTTTGGATTCTTGTCCCCGGGCTACCACCATCATATTTGTATTGGGGCACTAGGGCCCTTTTTAAGCATTTCTTTAAGATTTTATTCTAATGATTAATTCATACTCAATGCTTAATTTCGACTAATTGAAGATCTAAAGCGCTAAGTACTAGGACTTAAGATATTTTCATCTTATGGCCCTGCTCAAAACTATCAGTTAGCCCATATTAAGCCCCCTACTATATATAGCTCAATTAAAATTCGTCCACTATAAGAAAAACATTTTATGAAAATGATTTTAATTTATATGTTACTAAAACTGACGTAAGATAAAACCAATGTACACATTTCTTAAACACTTTAAAACATAAGATCTTAGTAGTACACAATTCCTAGTACTTTCGGCTATACTCTAAGCCATTATCAAGGACACTCGACCAGCGGAGACCACAACACAGATGTTGTTCAAGATCTGAACTGAAAAATGACAGGAGAAACTCATTATGGACACGTGTCGGTGGATGAACACACTGTTGGTAAGGGGGAGACCCAAAATCACGACACTTTTGGGAGACCATACTTTCCCATAACTCGAATCAGTTCGTACCAAATACCAGTATTTGGTATGATAATACATCATTGCAGCAGTTGTTTGCTTGCGATAAAATTTCTATTGACTCCAAAATTACACAACTTTTAAAATCAGTAGCCCGCATAATGATTCTTGCTTTATGAAAAAATATCTTAATATCTCCTATTTGGAATAATCTAGATAGAGCAGTGGCAGGTCTATTTTTGCTAATATCTTGAATATGTTCATTGATTCTCATTTTGAACTTTCTAGTGGTCATACCTACATAATTTAATACTTTATTTGTAACCTTATCCTTGTAGGGAATCACGTAAACACCTGACCTACTGTGACCTACTATTCTTATCTCCAGTTCTATGGGCCTGATTACTATGGGGCTTAACTCATTCAAGTTGGTTTTCGATTGTCTCCGGCGCGTGCAGTGCACTCCCGGTATACCCTGCCTTAGGAAGAGGGGACCCAGGTCACAGGTTCGTTTGGAAAGAGGTTTGTTGAGAACACACTAGACGCTGCCGAAGACATTGGGGCCCCAAAAACTAAGTTCATTTGAAACACTCTACGCTACCGAAGGCAGTGGGGCCCCTGAAACTAAATTCCTTCAAAAGATTGTCCGAAGATATAAAATCATACAAACTTGAGTTTTGTTTAAGGTGGCACGGCCCGGGAAACGCGGGGCTGGTTCGCTAGTACATATATATATCTTCGTTTGTTCGTCCATTTGCTTGTTTTCTGTTTAATATTTGTAAAAATGTTAAAATTACAATGAAATTTTAGAAGCTGCCATAGATGTTATTATTTTTCTTTGTACGTACAGAGGGATTAGGAATACATTGTGGTTTGTTATTAGTTAATGTAGTTTGTTATTAGTTTTGTTATTAGTTAATGTGCGTTTTATTGATGTTATATATTTTGGAATTTAGCAACATTTTATTATCTTAGTTTTGGAATGTTTCCGATTATAAACTGCCTGACAATTGCTAAGGAGCAGAGACATTTGTCGTCATAACTAATTATAGACATCTTTTGCAGAAATGAGATTTAGTACATATTTATTAGAGGTCCTAATGTATCTTTATTATGCCACACAATACACATATTATCACATGGCAAAGAAAGATACACAAAAGAACAAAATATGCTTCATACAGCATTTTTCAACAGTTACAAAAATTGCTCGTTTCTGATCAAAAAAGGTACACATACGAGTCGGTGATGATGGGTTATGACAACCTCCAACACTGATGCACATTTTGCATTATATATATTTTTACTTTACACTACCATTTACATACACAAAAAACAAATTTCACATATAAAGCCAATGTAGATGTTATTACAAAGATATACATTACTTTCTTTCAAATAGAAAAAGTCAGTCCTTTTAAAAACATTTATATGCGATAAAAAAATATTTTCACCTATCGTCTTGGGCAGCTTCAGTTTTACTGATCTTCGTCATCGCCTCTTGATTTCATTCTAACTTTCCCGGTTTTTTCAAAATGTAACAGATGGCGCCATCTATTGTCTATTGTTGCATGCATTATATCATTTCAAGTCTCTGTTTTTTCTGTATCTATTTCAATGGCTTCACGCATTAAAGCATAATTTAAGTTGTTGTAATTTCCAAGTTTCTATACTTCTTTAAAATTTATCTCTATTAGGGATTTCTTATTTAATAGGGTTATTGCTGTGTCCCTTTATTTAATCTTATATCTCTTTTGTGTTCTTTAATACTTTCCTCTATTTTTCGTTTAGTCATACCTATATATGTACCCTCTTTTCCTTCCCTGACATTATACTTTATCCTATATATTCCTGAGGCTGTTGAATGTCTGATTTTTTCTCTGTCTGTTCTTATTAATTTGATTATTGAGGGGTCTGGGGTTATTTATATATTTAATCCAAGTTTTTTTAAATTCTCTTTTTATTTTTAGGGAGACTCCATTCATATATGGTATTAAACTTGTAAATTTCATATTCTTCTGAGCTGATTGTATTGTATTATATCTCAATATTGCACTTCCGATTAATTTATCATATATACTTGTAGGATATCCCGCTTTTTGGTCATTTCTATAATCTTATTTATTTCAATAGTTAACCAATCTTTAGATAAACATATTTTCAATGTAATGTTATAAGTTTATGCTCGTTGCTTACTACCCTTCTTCCCGTTGACACCACCACTCGTGAAAGAGACTAGAGACGATCTTTTGGTACAATGGTTTTGCTGCCACCACCGGCATCAGTGATACCGGGCACTAAGATGAAGCGGCTTAACGTTGAATAATCAAATATCATTTATTGATTAAACATTGATTGAAAAAAATAGGATGAAATATAGGTTACAGGAAATTAAGCTATGTTCAGCTTAAATGATTTCAGATGATTTACAGTCTACTCTGTAAAATGATACAGTGTTCGTTTATACATGAAAATATGTCCAATATTTCTCTACGTATTCAATCCATTTAAATGATAGCACGATCTCCCAGATCGCAAGCCACAAGCTATACTGCTATATATTACGCTCCGTACCAACGGTGTTACATCACTCTCCTTGATCACATTCTCCGGCGATCTAAATACACTTATCCCGTAGCACATAGTTACCGAACGCTCTCTTTGGCCCGACTAGGATCGACAATTCACCCAACCTTCACGTCTGAGCTCATTCTCCGTAATGATCCAAGGAACTCTCTTCCACCATCCCCGAGGTTCCATTTTCTCCCCTCACGATCTGATACCTGCATGGTGCCTCGAACATCACCTGCCTTTTTCCCTAGCTTATTCTTTCATACTTTCGCTGGTCCAGACTCCATTGTATTCGAACTACATTCCTGAGATTTACAACCCCTTTTGGAATGCAGTTTTGGTGACATTGATGTATGGCTAAGCTTCTTATTGGAGATTACTTTCGAATTGAAATACGTAGAGAATATGGAAGAAATATTTAGGTAAATACACTTATACAATACAATAATGAAACCTATTACCATAAATATAATAAGATCCATAAAACATAGGTATAGATGGAGTCAGAAACCTGACAATAAGGAAAAGGGGTTTTTGAAAATTTGGATATTATATAAGTTTTTGAATTTTGTTTTTGGTAAAATGTTGTTTGAAGTTTATCATCTGTACGTTTCACTTGAACATCCAGGAATGCTAGTGAATTGTTTTTCTCTGTTTCAAATGTAAATTGGATATTTTTGTAATATGAGTTCAGTTTTTCCAGAAAAGAAGGGAACTCAATAGATTTACTAGTAATTAGAAAAATCTCGTCCACATAACGAATCCACAATTTAAATATTTCTTGAAAGTCCTTTATAATGGTATTTTCAAGTAGTCTCATTTTCAATTCTGCTACAACATTAGAAATAGGGGATCCCATAGGTATGCCCTTTACCTATGCTTATATATTAGGTTATTAAATTTAAAATATGTTTCCCTCAGTACTAGATTCGTTGCGCTTTGAAAAGTATTACGGATACTGTCATCATTGTATATTGTATCAATTTTTGAATTTATAATATCAGCCATCTCTTCAATATTTATTGATGGGTAAAGGCTATTTACATCTAGACGTATCATGTAGTCATTAACGTTAGGTTTGTATTCAGCACTTTTTTGTATGAACTTATGGCTATCTTTGATGATGGTAGTAAATTGACATAACGTTTCTTAAGGTATAATTCTAAGTCATGCGTTGGGCGTGAGCGTTTACTTATGATCGGTCTTAATTTCATCGGGTTTTTATGCTTTCAATTTTCCGAAAATTGTGGGACTGTTCAGTGTGAAATTTTTCTTCATTGGTTTTCTATCCTCGGGTCATTTACCATTTCTCATTTTCTGCTAATTCTACTGTTGGGATCTTTATTTTGTTTTTCCACACCTATTTCTTGTATAGTATCTTCCATCATTTTTACGTAAGCTGCACTATCAATTATCGCTATTTTTCCTGTTTTATAAGTTTGAAGGAAAATTATGTTAGGTTTATTTTTCAGGTTTGAGATTATTTCTTTATTTTTATCCTTTGAATCTTTTTATTTTCGAAGTTTCATTATTTCGTTTTGGGCTAAGTTTCGTATTGCAAAATCATAGCTTGAAAATTCTGAAAATTATCGTCGATAGAATAAGCTCGAAATCCGTTGTTCGCAAAAGGAAGCAAAAATACGAGGGGTTGTATCCAAATATAGTAGTACGTGCAATATTGTGTACGATATCTTGGCACTAATCAACAGATATTTGATACAACCCCTCATCTTTTTGCTTCTTTTTGGGAGTAACGGATTTCGAGCTTATTCTGTCGACAATAATTTACAGAATTTTCAAGCTATGATTTTGAGACTTTCACAAAAGTTGCTTTATATACTTAGCTAATACCAGAGCCTGATTACCGCAGGGGAAAACGAGGCAGCTGCCCTGGGCCCCCATCTCAAGGGGACCCCCAAATGACAAATTTTTGTAGCCCAATATTTATGTTCCTGCATATAAGAAAAAATTAAAAAAATAGAAAAAAAATACTTTTTCATTTTCTTTATATAAGATTTGCGGGATCTACAATCAGCTGATCAACCCTTGTACTTAAACTGGAGGTCAGGGTAGTTCCAAATTTTCCAGGATTCTACAGGAAATTTAGAGCAGCTTTCTCCTTTATTTACATCTTTAATAGAAATTATTAAATTTGTGAGAGACAATTTTGATATGTATGAGAGTGAAGCTGTAAAGATTTCACCACAATCTCTTACCTATGAGGTTACAAGAAAAAAGATGACTCCAAGAAGTAGATATTTGGATGATACAAATAGTACTGAGGTTCACTTTGAACCACGTGATAAATTTATAACATGTCATTATGTACTTTATGACTCCTTAATAAGCCATCTCTCAAACCGCAAACAGCCGTATGATAAATTGACAAAAAAGATTTCTGGTCTTATAAATTTGCATTCAAATGCTTCACTACATGACGATGTAAAATCTCTACAACAAAGTTATCCGTCAGATTTAGAAGAAGAATTTTTTGATGAACTGAATCAATTTAGCTCATTTGTAAACAAAGATGATACTCTTCTCCAAATGTTAAAGACATTACAAAACCCTCATTTATCTTCAGCATTTCCTAATGTAGAAACTGCTATACGAATTTTTTTAACAATGCCTATTTCTAATTGCTTAGGAGAAAGATCATTTTCTTTACTGAAAAGGTTAAAATCTCCCCTTCGATCCTATCTTCATCAGAAAAAGCTCTCATGCTTAGCTATATTATCCTTAAATGGAGATGTTACTAATAAACTTGATTATAACGATATAATAGATTCTTTTGCTGAATGCAAAATTAGAAAGAAACCTCTAAAAATAAAATAAGAAATATGTTCAACACCATTACAAGGCTTAAAAAAACAAGTGAATTAAATTAACCAAATACATATAATATATTTTTGTAATTGAAAATATGTTGACGATTCCATAATAATTAATTTTAAGAAAATAAGACTATTACAATGTTGATATTGCATATATTTGCATGTGAAATGCATAAAATGGAATTTTCTGATATTTATATTTAACAATAAAAAAATTTCTGTAATTTGGTATGTGTTTATCGAAGAGTTTTTTTTGTAATTTTATCTTTAATTCCATAATTATCCATGTTGCATCTAAATCAATGCATCATAACAACAGGTGATTCATTTTAGTTCTGCATTAATTCTTAAAAAAATATTTTATGTTCCTTAAAACATTACAAAAATTTTAAGATATTTACTTAAATTTTACTCTTCTACTTGTCAAATGACAATTTTTTTTCTTTTTGCATTTTCAGTTCACAACCTTATAAGATGTTATTTAATTTGCATTTCTTTTAATCGACCTATTTTTACATAAAGTAATGATGAATTTTATTTACTGTCTTGTTACCTGGTGTAAAGAATAAAACGACTGATTTTTAATATTTAAATTGGGGTCAGGTTGGAAAAAGTTGGGGTAAAATCAAGCTTTTTTTTTTTTTTTTTTTTTTTTTTTTTCTTTAATAGAAGATGCTAAAACAAAACAAATATATATATTTTTTAACTTTTGGTGCATTTTATATACATTGGATTCATATAGATTAAACATGCAGCATATAAACATTCAATTTTCTTTGATTGTTTTCTCTCAGTGATGCATTTAAAACAGCATATTTTGATACCATCACTTTACCCCATGGTGAAAAGTAGTTCTAAAATATGGTGTATATTTAAATAAAAGTATGTAAATATTATTTTTGAGATAAAAATACATTGAAATAAATGTATCTTAATTATATTTAAAGGTACAAATGCACACAAAATATTTTTCATATATTATTTAATTAAAGAAATTATGTCCACAGCTATCAAAATTAGGTTCACTTAGTATGTTAATTTTTAAGAAATATTTTATGTTCCTTAACAACATATTACATAAATTTTAAGATATTTCCTTAAATTTTGCTCTAGTACTTGTTAAATGTTAAATTCACAAATATTTTTTTGCATTTTCAGTTCATAACTTTGTAAAATGTTGTTTAATTTGTATTTGTTTTGATATACACATTTTACATAAATAAAGTAATGGTAAATTTTATATACTGTCATGTTACCTGGTGTAAAGAATAAAGCGACTGATTTTTTATATTTAAAATATACTTTTTAATATAATATTTTTCTAAATAGAATATTTATCAGTCAGCAATCAGTTTTTCTGTGTTAATACTGAAAATAGCTGACAAGTAACTGAAGTATATGTGCGTTTGCAGGTGTCATTTCCAGGGGTTTTTTTTCCTTTTTATTTTGTGGAAAGTAAAGGTTATTTTTATGAAAAATAACATTTTATAACAAAAGTTGAAATCCAGTTATTCAAATTTGAACTAAGCATTTATTAACAAAAACTTTTTAAAATCCTTTTGCTGCAGCTTTCCTCTCTGGTGAACTTGTTTGTTTAAAAAAACACATTTTAAAACATCACAAAAAGTAAATTGTGAGTTTTTATGGAATATAATTTTGTGAAAGGGCCTATTTTATTAAAAGGAATTTTGTGAAGAGGCCTGTTTTATTAAATAGAATTTTGTGAAGTCTCCAAATTTTGCCTGGATCAACCCTTGATTTGTAAACATTGGTAAATTCATTCGTGCTTTGGTAAAAGAAGACAAAATGCCTGAATAGTTTTTGGTTTTATTTATTGCTATCTAAAATCGTTTCTTGCAAATGACTAATGCATTAACGATGAAATTTTGTGTCTTATGTAGCATAATCTTATCTGATTAAGAAAATTTCAGCCCAATCCAACTAGTAGAAGCCAAGATATCAAATCAGAATGTATAGTTTTAAATTTGTCCTATAATTTCAAAAATTATAATGTATAAAAACACTTTATATGTGCTATGGGTACTTTTCCATTAGCCAGGTGCCAGTTAAAGGGCAAAACTGGGAAATTTCATTAGTGGCCAGTAGTAGTAGTTTTATAAGTGGCCACTTTCTTTAAACTTGTGGACACATTTTTATTTAAAAGTTCTAAACACTAAGCTTTTATTAAAATTTCAATTAGTATTAATCTAAAATTAAATAGCCCAAATAAAAAATGTGTTATAAACATATTTCAACCAGCAAAAATAGAACCCTTGATGAAATGCAAACAAATTTTTACTCTTTTCTTGTAAGAAAGTGGACCTGTAGCTGATGGCTAGTGCTAATTTTGTCCCTTAACACCAGTGATAAATATACACATATATTTATATGTATATATACATGTGTATATATATATGTGTGTATGAGTATATATATCACTGGCGCTTTGCTAATGGAAAAATACTGTGTAATGTTATTGTACCAAAAATATTGCATATGAAAATTTTGGTATAGGGGTACCCCAAAAATTGAAGTCTGCCCCGGGCCCCAAAGGAGCTTAGTCGGGCTCTGGCTAATACATTATGCATATTATATTTTGATTGCATTCGCGCATGCGCAGTGAAACAATTTTTAGTAAACCTGCTCATTTTTCATCGAATTTTTATTATTTTTAAATTCTGATTGCAGAGTATTATGTACAATGTTATTTGTCATATTTCCTGAAAATAACTTTTTTTTATATTAAGAACTATTGAAATTATAAGCAAAAAACTAGGCGAAATTTGGGACTGTTTTTATAAAAACCTTAATTTCTCTACGAGTATACATGCTATCCTCATAAAAATGAATACATTATATTACAATAAGCCACTTATTAATAATCTCGAGTTTGAACGCCTTTTCTAGATTAGTTTTTACAGGGTTGTCCAAAAGATATTCGTTCTTTTTCAATTTGTTGACAGTCCCCTATAGGGTTTCGTAAAAAAAATCTTCGAGGAAATATATAACCTATACTATACTGTTTACACAACTGCAGTTTCAAGTTAATTCCTCATGTATTTTTCTAGATAGTTTACAAAACGTCTAAAATCGCAAGTGACCGGTCACCTTCGGCAATATAGTGTATATCCAAATCTATAGATCATACACAGGGCTTCACAATATAATTTGATTACTTTTTTTGGCTATGGATGGTAATTGGTAAAACTGTTTTTTTTAAATATGTTGTATGTTTCTTAAACTGTTTACTACATATCTCCTTTCACCTTATTTAACGGTGAAGTTTCGCTAAAATTTTCTAGATGTGTTGGAAAGTGTTTCATAATCTATGCTTGACGCATGATTTTTTGATCTTGTTCAAATATGTGAAGCTGAATTCCCTCTATTGTGCCTGATATCTGCTCACACAATCACTCCTCGGCCATAGTAATCAGTTTCCTGGTCATTCTGGTGATGGGAATGAATTCCTCTCTCTTTGCAGATGGAGCTTACAAGAATCACTGTGTATGGTGAAGTAGAAATCATTAGAAACATGACTCTGGTGTTCCAGAGTCATGTTTCTGACCCAAATAAATATGCTCCTTAAGTCGAAGTAAACTTTCCCTACGATGATGTGCTCATAGTGGAATACATGTAACAAGCTCCTGTGCACCTAATCCAACATTATTTAATTACCGAGAAATGGTTCTCGCACATAATCAAGTACCAGTAACGTTGGCAATGACTGAGGTTATCTGACCTGGAGTATCATTTATGTTCTTCTTGCCCACTTGGCAGACATATCGACCCTCTTGAAATGGGATGATACTACCACGGTTTCTAGAATATCTTCTAATAGCACTTCCACATTCAGAGGTCTTTTTAAACCACAAGCTTAGACTCTTCGGCGCGTATTTTACTTTGGTAACTTGAGTGACACTTTGCCCTACCTTGAGACATCCAACTGCTCAATCATGATCGCACGTAATCAAATGATGTATATTACAAACATTTTACAGTCAATACCTGTCGTCCAGAAAGGAAATTTTCAATTTTATCTCCCGAAACCGACAGTATGACTTCTCTCTCAAATGTTACTACTTAACAATTTCAAAGAAGGAAACCACGTGGGTGCACTGCCTTTAATACAGAAAACAGACCTTGCCATAGAACGTCCACTATCATTGTTTTTTCTGTTATTGCACGGCTTGATGAAATACAATTTTGCACATATTCGTTGCTCCTTAGCATTTGTCAAGCAATGTAGTTAGCCAATGAACCTGCATTTATATTATATTACACTTTCTGTCAAATAACACGATTAAATCCTTTTAAAAAAGCTTTGATTTTGATAAAATGTTTAAAAAGGATTTCGGTAGACTGGCTATTTCCAAGGATTAAAAGCCGATTCTTGTTTCATGGCAGCATTTAAATATTCCAATACACTGCCGCTTACTTTGTTAATTTATACAATTACCTGCATGTTTCATTAACTCAGTTGATACCATTTTAAAGATTTTTGCAGTTTTCATCGTTAGACGAATATTTTATAATCTCAATCATAGCATGTAAATTTCTGAAAGAAACAACTGAATATATAATTAATTAATTAAACATTTTCGTAAAATTTAAATGGGTTAAAAGATCGTTAATTTCACACTAGGTAAAGAAATCATATTCCACAAAGTAAATATTTTTTTCTATATGTTTGCACTCTCTTAAAAGATTTTTCTAAACCATTGATAATTTATTGCAATATTTTTTATCGACATTTCTCCATCTGAAGTTAATTAAATAATGTGTTTAAATTAAAACAGTTTAACATGTTATTTAAATTTACATATACACAACTTTATGTTTCGATAAACATTAGATATGCCTCATTAATATTTTCCAATATAACTGAAAAGTATTTATGATTCTAGTTTGTATGCCTGTCTACGCTCTAACTTTTGTAAAAATACTTGGATTGCTATGAAAATGGTATATGTTATTGTTGTTTAATAACATGTTCTCTATTGAAAAGGGAATGTATTGTTCATTTACAGGGAACCTTAAAAGAATTCGGAAATATGACCCGTGGAGCATGTATAGTGGCAGTGACGTCACTGCAAGTCACGGTGGTCGCCACTGCTCATGACGTCACATTGTAACTAAAATGTGAACTTCTCTGAAAACTTAAAAAAGACTAAAATAATGGAAAACATGTTATTCAATGTGAAATTTATTGTTCTGATAATTTTTTTAATTTTTGTGACGTCACAGTGACGTTATTAGAAGTCACCTACGTCACATGAAGACTGTGACGAAAAATTCATAATAATGTGAAGTTCCATTGTGACAAAAAATCCATGATATTGTGATTAAAATGTGAATTTAAAAAATCTTTGAAAGTGAAAAGAAACATTAAAAAAAAAGCCCTTCTGGCCTGTACCGGGAGGAAAAGGTAGATTTCATAGTCCATGTTTTTAAAAATTCAACTCATTTTACTGAAACACCCCAAGCTAAAATGCTTTGAACCCGATTATAGGAGGAAGATTCAATCCCGGTTTTCGTTAATACTGAATTTGAATTCGAATTTCAGCATGGGAGTTGCAGCATAAAAAAAAATCAGATTGTTTCAAAATGTCAGCCACCCTAGAATTTCAAACTGCCATATCTCAGCCATTTTTACTTTCTTCTATCTTTACAAGAAGAAAGTATTGGATTCATGAAAATTTTCGACTTCCGGTTTTCGACGGATTTATGCGTTTTAGAAGGTCCTGAACACGATTTGGCTATTTTTAGAAAATGTCTGTCTGTGACTCTGTGACTCTGTCTGTCTGTATGTGACAAAAATTTTGTGGTCGCTCTATCTCAAGAACTAATGCTCGGAATTTAATAAAACTTTAGATTCAGTTAGTCCCTGTTATAAATTGGTGCTGATTAGTTTTTGGTACAAATCGCCCGGCAGGTGGCGCTGCTATGCAGCATTTTTCGCGATTTCCGCAATAGCTCTATCTCAAGAAATAATGCTCGGAATTTAATAAAACTTTATATTCAGTTAGTCTATGATATAAATTGGTGCTGATTAGTTTTTGGTAAAAATCGCCCAGTAGGTAGCACTGCTATGCAGAATTTCTCGCGATTTCCGCGATAGCTCTATCTCAAGAACTAATGCTCGGAATTTAATAAAACTTTATATTCAGTTAGTCTCTGATATAAATTGGTGCTGATTAGTTTTTGGTAAATATCGCCCAGTAGGTGGCGCTGCTATTCAGCATTTTTCGCGATTTCCACAATAGCTCTATCTCAAGAACTAATGCTCGGAATTTAATAAAAATTTATATTCAGTTAGTCTCTGATATAAATTGGTGCTGATTAGTTTTTGGTAAAAATCGTCCAGCAAGTATTGCTGCTATGCAGCATTTTGCAGGATTTACACGATTTTAGCGATAGTCATATCTCAAGAAATATTGCACGAATTTAATAAAACTGGAGTTTCAGTTAGACCTTGATATAAATTGGGGCTGATTCATTTTAGTGTAAGTGAAAAGCCAAAACAAAAAATGTTCCGGAATCCTTATGTCACGATCTAACACTTAACGGAAACAACTTTTTCAATTTATAATTTTTTTATATATCTTTTTGAATTTTTTAAAAAAATATAAAAAAATTAACTAGCCGCCATTTTGAAACAAGATGGCGCATGAAGCTGGCAAACAAACTCGGTCGAGACTTTGGTATGTTCTGTACACATGATAAGTCACATTCATATCGGTTCAAAAATACGAGAGTTACAACGTAACAAATATTAGATTGTTTCAAAATCTCAGCCACCCTAGAATTTCAAACTGCCATATCTCAGCCATTTTTTAAGATATATCCAAAACAAAAAATGTTCCAGAATCCTTGTATCACGTTCTAACACTTAACAGAAACAATTTTTTCAATTTATAATTTTTTTGTACATCTTTTTGAATTTTTAAAAATTAAAATTTTTTAACTGGCCGCCATTTTGAAACAAGATGGTGGATGAAGCTGGCCAACGAACTTGGTCGAGACCTTGGTATGTCCAATGCACATACTTAGTCACATCCGAAATGGCTCACAAATAAGAGAGTTACAGCATGACATACGTCATATATACACACACACATATATATACAGGGTTATTCTAAAGGAGGGACCCATTCTCAAAAAATTGTATTTATTAAAGTACAAATCCAAAATGAACAAGCTTTGTACCAATGAAAAGAAGAAGTTTCAAAGTTTTTTATAAGACATTATAAATGTTCAATGTGTCCACCGTTTGCTGCACGGCAAACATCTACGCGATAGCCAAACTCGTCCCATACACGAGAAAGCGTATCTGCTGTTACTGAGTGCAACGAAATCACGGCCTATTGCCGCGCGACCTCTAGCGACCACCTCTGGAACCATCACCGCTTTGAAAGCCGTGCACTCAGTAACAGCATTCTTTCGTGTAAAAAAAAAGAACTTATGCAATTGAAATGCATTTGATAACAGCTTTTGTTGTTATTTTGACATTATACCTTATGTTATATTTTTGTTGTTGTTGTATTCCAAATAATTCATCCAGGCTGGCGTCGTTGGGGGTAGACCTTGTTGTTTTATGAGCACATTTTTTTTTGACATTTTAGCTTCCGACTTGGTTTAGTTACAACACCTTTCTTATTGTAGATTATCTGCAATCACACTTTGCTAATTCGTAGATTTTTCCATAATCGTCGAAGAAGATTGGCGATAAGCTGTATGGAATTGCAGCAGCATTATATAAGTGAAACTAGTTGTTCTTTCGTAGAATAAATATGGTCGCAGTCGTCGTTTATTCGAAGCATAAATATAGTGGCAGTCGTCGTAGAGGATCCAGGCAATGAATTGACACCGTGGGTGTTTCTCCAAGATGTAAAAAACAAGAGATTCAGGATTCCATGTTTTTATTTAAATAATCGTCATGGAAGCAGTCCTCACATAATTTAAACGGACAGTGCCATCTCTCACTGAATTAGTTGTCACAAGCTGTTATTAAAATTCATCGAACATGATCATAACTCTCAACAATCTATTAGGTTTAAATTATTTAGAGAACAGGATGAGTAAGAGACGCAGCCAGGGGACTGTTAACACTTGCAAACTCGGCCAAAATCTGAGTTAAATACGATTACACTCGCTTTTTGTGAATAAGCGGAAAATACCAAATCATGACGTAGCGCGCACTCTAACCAATGTGAGAATATGGAATACGTGGACAATCTACGTCATGACCAATGAGGATGATGAAGTAAATAGTTCTAATACATTCTAAGCGGATGCATTTTAAAGTAAAAATAAACGAACGCGCGAAACTCAGAAAGAGTAAAAGAAAAAAAAAAGCTTTCGAAAAAACATTCGAATTCACAGAAATGATCAGAATTTATGATATCATTTAGGAGTAACTTAGAGCTTTATATGTAAATAAATTGGGCAAAATAATAATGAATTTAAGGGGAATTTAATAGAATTAAATAGAATTAATGATATATATTATTAAGGAATAAGGAATTAGTGAAACTGGTGATAATTTATTATAAAACAGAGAAACATCGCGAAGGAAGATTTAATAATGTAACATATATATATATATATATATACTAAAATACAATTATAAATTTACACTAACCACACTATATAGCCAAAAACAAATAACAATATATCAACTGAACACTAAAATATAACTAATTGAAACTATAATACGAATATAACAAAACACAAAATACTAACGAAAAATCAATACCATGAAAATTAAACCTGAAGGCAGGAGGGCATGACTAACGACATGCACTGCAGGGTTAAAACCGGCTTCTACACATGCAACGTCCCCCTTCTCCTTCCGAGACCAAATTAATTCAAACTATCAACCAAAACTCTAAGCTATACACAGCAGTAACCAACCACGACCTGCGTTATACACGGCCGGTGCATGACGTTTTAAACATCACATGTAGTGGATCATTTTTACACGGTGATTGGTGTAAAGCGACGCACCCCCCGTTTTGCACCAATCACCTTGTAAAAATGATCCACTACATGTGACGTTTTAAACGTCATGCACCGGCCGTGTATAACGCAGGTCACGAACCAACCCTATCATCGAACAACTGATCTAGACCACCCTTAGCATTCAAAAATGAATTCAGTTCAATTCTAGTATATTTACTTCTACCGATAAAATTATTCATATTTCTCTGTACAAAGTTTACAGGGTAACCCTGCTTCAATGTCATGTTAATCCACTTTATGAATTCGCTAACCGCATCACCAAATCTTGAACATAACCTCTCAATACGAACTAAACTGTTTGTAAACACATTTCTAAATACTGAAATATGCACGCTCGATTCAAAATTTAAGATCTTTTAAGTTTTAAAATCGAAATCATTTCTCTTATCACAAACCCTTGTTATCAAATTATCATTCTCCAACTCTAAATTCACATCCAGATAATTGATGTTTTTAATATTTCGGGAGGGAACACACACACACACACACACATATATATATATATATATATATATATACAGGGTGTCCCTAAACTCATGGTACATACGCTAGGGGGTGATAGAACACATCAAGACGAGTAAGAGTAAATAGGAAACCAAGGGTCCCAAGCGTATTCCAAAGGAGATAGGCGCCATCAAAGTTTAGGGTCCCAAATTACAAATGATGATAAAAAAGGGAAAAATGGGTCGATTTATTTGCGGTTTTCGCTAAAATCATTCTTTAAATTAGTATTTTCTTAAAAAAAAGTTTCAAAGAGAAAGTTATAAAAATGCCGGTAGAGGGCGCTCTAGACTTTGGAGTACCGAATAACTACTTTTTACCGTTTTTTTTAACACTGTTAAATCTTTTCTAAAGCTTAGATCTTAACTTAAATTTTGTGTGCACAAGTGAAATCATCGGGGTGGTTAAGTGGAGCAAAGTTAACTGTGTTCAGGGGGTTGATTTTTGAACGATCGTATGTAATGAGCAAAATAATAAGTGATGAAGCAAACTTTAAGAGGTGATAGTACACATCAAAACAAACAACATTCACTAAGTAACGCATGATTTGAATTCAAACGCAAACGTGTTAGAGCATGTTCAAACTAGATACATGCAAGCGCTATAGCCACCATTATGCTGTAAGTTCCCGGAAGAAGAATATGAAAATGTGATATGGGGAAGAAGAAGAACGCGTATGCAAATTTTCGCTAACATAAAAGTTACTTATTCGAGTGCGTAATTGTAAAACTGGGAACTGTTCACAGCAGCTGTCTTCATTTGCTCTGTGGATAGCCGATAATATGGTTTCGTACTCTAACAAGGAGAAGGCCGAGATGCATTACATGTACGGAGCTGCACACGGCAATGCAACAGAAGCTCAAAGATTGTACCGAGAGTGTTTTCCAACCAGACGTGTTCCTGATGCGAGGATATTTAAACGACTGTACCAATAACTGTGCGAAAGGGGTTCCTTTGCAAGTTGCATGCAGGATACCGGACGTTCCAGGAGTGTAAGAACGCCATCCGTTACGGATAACATTTTGGATCGTATCAGCGAGAGGCCTGAATCTAGCACGCGGGAACTGTTCGAAGAAGTGAACGTTTCCCGTAATACGGTGTGGCGAGTTCTGCGAGATGAAGGAATGCATCAGTACCATGCGCAGAGAGTTCAAGGCCTAGAACCAGCGGATTACCAGGCACGTGTCAATTTTAGCACGTGGTTGCTCCAACAAACGGCTGTGGACCCTGCTTTTTGTGCACATGTGTTGTTCACAGACGAATGCACATTCACACGCGAGGGTATTTTGAATATCCACAATTATCATGTGTGGTCAAATGAAAACCCATACACAATACGTCAACGTTCGTTCCAGCGACGTTTCGCGGTCAATATTTGGGCCGGTATCGTTGACGATTATCAAATTGGGCCATACTTACTGCCAACTGGCCTGGATGGAGATTCATATCTTATGTTTCTGCAAGAGGTGTTGCCAGAATTATTAAACCATATTCCAGCACCCATCAGACGATGTATGTGGTTCCAACACGACGAAGCACCGGCCCATTACAGCCTGTATACCCGTAACGCCCTGAATATCATGTATCCGGGGAGATGGATAGATCGTGGCGGTCCAATCAGCTGGCCGGCCCGTTCACCCGATTTATCCTGTCTGGACTTTTTCTTGTGGGGTCATATGAAGAGCCTGATATACGAAGATGGTCCCGTAGATTCTGCTGAAGACCTTGTTGCCCGGATATCAGTTGCTTGGGCCACCATAAGAGATGTCCGGTGGTTTCGCCAATGTACGGTGGTCAATCCATCGATGGCTTCAAGCCTGCGTTCGTGTTGGAGGCCGCAATTTTGAACAATTCCTGTGATGGAGTATTTCGTGTTGTTTATTTTCATTTGGTTGGATAAAGTGTTTTTCTTCCTTTTGTTGGTTTCTTTTCATTCCATCTCTGTCTGTCCTGTTTTCCATCATTTTGTTATTATTTTGCTTATTACATACGATCGTTCAAAAATCAACCCCCTGAACACAGTTAAATTTGCACCACTCCCGATGATTTCACTTGTGCACACAAAATTTAAGTTAAGGTCTAAGCTTTAGAAAACATTTAACAGTGTTAAAAAAAAACCCGGTAAAAAGTAGTTATTCGGTACTCCAAAGTCTAGAGCGTCCTCTACCGGCATTTTTATAACTTTCTCTTTAAAACTTTTTTAAAAAGAAAATACTAATTTAAAGAATGATTTTAGCGAAAACCGCAAATAAATCGACCCATTTTTTCCTTTTTTATCATCATTTGCAATTTGGGACCCTAAACTTTGATGGCGCCTATCTCCTTTGGAATACGTTTGGGACCCTTGGTTTCCTATTTACTATTACTCGTCTTGATGTGTTCTATCATCCCCTAGCGTATGTACCATGAGTTTAGGGATACCCTGTATGTATATATATATAATGCAAATATTGTCATCACGATAACATCCAAAATATTGAACCAAATCTAACTTAATTTAGACAGCATATTGTTCGTGCAAGTATCTTTGATGAGTTCGTTAATCAAGTATGTAGTTCAATCATACAGGGAATATACGTGAATCTTTAAGCACAGTACGCAACTTTTCCTGAAGCAAAAGTGGCGGAGTCCGTCATGAAGGATTGCTAAGTGCTGCACAGAAAGATTCGTCTAACTTAGTAAGCAAGTTACTACAGTAAGTCGTTTATCGCAAAATTAGCATAGTGCGCGTGCTGTCTGCCATTTGCCACAATTTTCGTTATTATTTATTTAGACGGCTGTTTAGTTTCCATATATATAGATATATTAATATCTGAGATTTAAAAGGGTATGGCTTGAATTAAATTTATGGGCAAGAGTTAAAAAAAATGTTATGTGCTATAGTTATTAGTTTATAGCGGCAATGATTGAAGAAGAGAGGAATTCATTATTTTTTTGCTAAAGGGACATCAAGAAGAAAGAAACTGCGATGTTACCATATTTTAATGCAATAATTGAAATTAGAGGTATGGTTATGGTTATATTTATATATTTTCCTTAAACTGTATTTGGATTTTGATAAAACGCTAAAACTATTTCTGTCAGTTTTTAGCACACTTTCTATATTGTAATGTTGCATTTCTTATTTAAAATCCAAAACAAATTCATGTAGCAATTCGTTCAGAAAAAAAATCTTAAAAGTACTAAAAACTTGTTTATTTAATGATACAATGAGTGCTTCAAATACTAGTTAAAAAAATCCTATGTATATGCTGATTTTTAAGTCAATTCAATATATATAATTTTTGAGAGATTTTCTTTAAATGTAATAAATGTTTGATAGACTTTTCTGTAAATATACAGAGTGGATGGCAATTTTCCGTGTTTAGGTAGATTTTCTTTCTTTTTTTAATTCTTATCCTAAATTTCCACCAATTACTACACAAAATTTAATCTTAATGTTTTAATAGTTTTTTTTCTCCTCTATTTGGTACTTGTTATATCAATAATTAAGTAATCATAATCTTCCTCACCTCAACACACAATATTTAAAATGATTAAAAAGATATTAATTAAATAACATTTCTTCCCTTAATCATTATTTTATTGTAACAATAAATAACGAATCACATAAATTACCCTCTCTCCCAAAATTTCTGCTATTAATCTTCCCAATACATAAAAAGTATGCAACTTTAAATTTATTAAGAAGTTTCTGGAATATTTGTTTCGTTACAGTAAGTAATCAGTCATATGAATTCCTGTCCCCACAAAAAGGTAGTTTCTAGAAAATGGGGGGGGGGACGCAATTTTTTTTTCTTTTTTGCCATTTGTTTGTATATTTCTGTATATTTTGCATGTTGTTGTTCATTATAAAAGAAATCACCTTGATATCCATGGTTTATCTGGGTTTTAGAGCCAGGCTTTATAAAAGTAAAATTAATGAAATATTTCAAAGGTCGCGTAATTTAAAAAAATTAGAAAATACTAAATATTGATATTTAAAAAAAATTTGAGACTGTAGTAAGTAAAAATAAATCATTCAATTAATATTTTTAGTTAAATTCTTGCTAAATTAATTCAAGTGTAAATTAATTCAAGTGCAGGATGTAAATTACAAGCTTAAAATTATTTTACTTGAATTGTTGAGTAGGCTGGACTGACAACACAATCTATCGTCTTATATCTATAGGAATCGCTTACGCAATATAACAATTCATAAAATTTACAATAATTAATTAATTTAAAAGCAGCTAACTAAAAATAAAAGCATATTTCTAAAGGAAGTTTCAAGTTATTTACCGTGAAATCTTGACGGGTACTATCTAGTTATTTCATGAATAAAAAAAAAATGCCACGGAAAGCGAAAAATCGTTAAATATCGCTACAAATCGAATTAAAGATCGCTAAAATTCAAAAATCGCAAAGTACAAAATTTACTATATTAGGCTAAAAGTTTGAAACCGAATCCCTTTTTCCAATGTGAAATGCGGAATGAAAAAAAAAAACGCTAAAAATCGCATTAAAAAAATTCACGAAATATTCAAAAATCATTGTTCGAATTAACTTTAATGAAAAGAGTACAAAATTTACTATTTTGATCTAAAAGATTGAAACAGGATTATTTTTACTAATGTAGAAAAATCGCCACAAAATGTGAAAAAAAACGCTCAAAATCACATAAAAAATTAAATTAAAAAGAAAACAGTGGCACTCCGGGAGTGCCGACAGAAGTGAAAACTTGAACAATTACGTGTGTATTTTTTGAATCGTCAGGAAATGTTTTATTGTGCAGGTTATACTTTTAAATGAAGTGTTTTTTTATTCATTATTATAAACTACAACTACAAAAATTATATTACAATTTTCATTTAATGCGCTATTGTACATGAAAAATAATACATATTATTTCACATACAAAAATTTCCGTCACCAGACTTCAGTCGCACTATACCGCTTACATTTTTCTGCGTTATTATACCGCTTACTATACCGCTTACATTTTTCTGCGTTACTATACCGCTTACATTTTTCTGCGTTACTATACCGCTTACATTTTTCTGCGTTTACTATACCCCTTACTATACCGCTTACATTTTCTGCGTTACTATACCGCTTACTATACCGCTTACTATACAGCTTACTATACCGCTTACATTTTTCTACGCTTACTATACCGCTTACATTTTTCTGCGCTTACTATACCGCTTACATTTTACTGCGTTTACTATACCACTTACTATACCGCTCTCTTTTTCTGCGTTACTATACCGCTTACCTTTTTCTGCGTTACTATACCGCTTACATTTTTCTGCGTTACTATGCCGTTTACTATACCGCTTACTATACCGCTTACATTTTCTGCGCTTACTATACCGCTTACATTTTTCTGCGTTACTGTACCGCTTACTATGCCGCGTACTATACCGCTTACATTTTTCTGCGCTTACTATACCGCTTACATTTTTCTGCGTTTACTATACCGCTTACTATACCACTTACATTTTTCTGCGCTTACTATACCGCTTACTATACAGCTTACTATACCGGTTACATTTTTCTGCGTTACTATACCGCTTACATTTTTCTGCGCTTGCTATACCGCGGTGCAATAGCGCACAGGCAGGAATGCGGCGCGCGACACGACGCCCCGCCCTACCTCATACTTAACTATACACAATACAGGTACATACTTATATTGAGAGGTGTCGGTTACAGTAACAGTGTCGCGAGTTCAATGTTTTTTTTCCATCTCAAAACTGCCCAACGCGCCTAAAGAAGTTTTCACTTCAAATATACAGAGGTGTCGGTAACAGTGTCGGTTACAGTAACAGTGTCGCGAGTTCAATAGTTTTTTCCCATCTCAAAAAATGCCCAACGCGCCTAAAGAAGTTTTCACTTCAAAAATCTAATTAAAAAACCCAAAAATCGGACTCCGAGGCGCATTACTTCAGATATAGAGGTATAATCACGGTAACTAGAATGTATTCTAGCTACCGTGGGTATAATCCTCCCAAATGTTGTAGCTCTGCGAGCAGCAGTCTCTTCAGAACACTGCAAACGCACACACACAAACTTCTTTCCTTATTATCATACATTTAGAGTACAGTTATTTTTTATGTTTAGAATTTTAGAGATAAATCCATTCATGTTATTGGGCTTGATTGTTATTATTATACAAGTTTAAGAGAAAAAACCCAGCTAATTCTATATATGAAGGGCCATATTTTGCATGTAATTTTCATCTTATTATTATGATCTTTCATTTTTGAAGGAGTTACTAAGATTTTCATGCAGTTATGGTGTATTATCATTTTTTAAGGGCATTGACAAGAGTTTTAAAATCCCTTTGGGTGGAGTTATATGACTTTCCAATTTTTACTTCCACTATTTTCGAATAGTAACCTTAATGTTTTTAATTGCAGTAATTTTGAAATTAGGTAAGGTGAAGATTACTATTTATAAACAGTAGTACTCAAATATACAGATTGTATTTAATATGACATGTACACAAGATGCTAGTCCAAAGACGGTTAATTCCTTAACTTCTTCCCTTCACTGTGATAGAGTATGAAATAATGAATGTTCAGCAAAATTAAAGCATATTTTTTCTTTAAATACTTGGACACTGAAAGTTACACAAGGTTAATAAGTATGGACGCTGCATCTTTTGAGTATATGTTGGAGAAAGTGGCACAATTTATTGAAAAATCAAATACTAGAATAAGAGAGACGAGAGCATTCTTCCTGCTGAGCGTCTTACTCTTTTACTCTGAGAAGTTTAGCCACAGGTTTAGCTACTTTTCTATATTAAGTCTTTTTTTTATAAATTAGTAAATTATTACTAGGGCAGCACAACCTTTTTGCTTGAAAGTCATTTGCCACCAAAATTTACGAAAGGTAATCTTCGCCTTCTTAATCACAAAGTTTCTGTCATTAAATAAGGAAAATTATTTTATACTAAAACAGTGATAGCTTGGTGTCTGTCAGGTTAAAGTTTGTTCAACCTTAAAAAAATAAAAAAATAATTTAGAAATCTTACATATTAAAGACATTAGTTTATATTATATTAGTGTTTATAGACATTTAATATCCATATATTTTGTTTTTACATTTTCATTATTTTAATATAGTGCTTCCAATATAATAATAACTAATTCTATGTTGACCTGGATCGAGGTCCTATTGTAATTTTAAAATAGAGAATTAAAAATAATTCTGTTTGATTCCTATCACTCACTAACTGATAGTATAAAAATAATATAAAATTGATATGATTATATTAATACATGTATTCAAGAGCCTTATGTACATTAGTTTTCATGCTTTGTAAGCAATAAGCATGCTTATGTTACAGAATTTGAACTGTATTTTATGTAACAGCACTTAGTTAAAAAAATTAAGACTTATTCTCTTATTGAGCGTTTTTAAAAATTACACAAAACTTCTTTTACTATCATTTATTTATCAAGTGAGCATTACCATTATTCATTTTTTTAAATGAAACTTTTGAGAAATAATATATAAATAAAAATTAGACTTTAAATTACTCCTAGTTTTTGAAATTTGCATCTTGCATATATAAAATATTTACTAAATAAATTTTGTTCAGAATTTTATTTGACATTACACATTATACATTTGACATTATATTCTATTTGACATCACTTATATTTTAAATTAAAAAAGAGAAACATTACCGCAATATCTTATTCATGAAATATTTATAATTTTATAATTCATCATAACCATTTTTTTTCTCCCCCTCCCCCCTTATTTTAGGTGCACTACAGTCGTCACATAATTTTCTGTTCAGGATTTCTCCAAGCATATTTTCTGGCAGCAGTATCTAATTTTTGATGAACTGAAAGACGAATATCACCATTGCCTTACAAATGATGTTGAAAGGGGAAAAAGCATAGGTTCATTTTCATAGAAAGTGGAATTTCCTCATGTGCATTGGTGCTATGAATGGTAAACACGTCAAAATTATGCTACCTTCCTGCACTGGATCCACTTTTTATAGTTATAAAAAATATTTTAGTATTGTCCTGTTAGCTTTTGTCGATATGCCTATCTGAAATTTGTATGTCTTAATGTTGGGACCAATGAGAGAATCAGTTATGGAAGAACATGGGCAAAGACCAAGTTAAAGCAAGCTATAGATAGTTTAAATATGCTTGATGATAAATGATTGCTTCCATTTCATTCTGATCTTTGATATCCTGAAAATATAATAAAGTCACTTTTTAATAAACTAAAAATCTCTCAAAATCAATGCACAGTAACCTGTAGTTTAAATATAATAGTTTAGACGATTGGTTCTCTCTAGCTTAATAAAGTACACTCATTAAACACACAATCTAAAAATGTGAACTGTAAACTTTAATCAAATCGTTAAAACCCTCTTGGTAACACATTTGACAGCGACCGCCGTCAAACACATACGAGCTCTGCGCTCTCAACTGAAAACTTACAAAAACAAAAAACGGTCACTTTGACAGTTAAGAAGAGAAAAGGAGAAACAAATCATTCAAATTAAGGGGGGGGGGGGTCTTTGGATGCAGGAAAACTCAAAATATCACCCACGAAGTTTCTTCAGATGCACGAGCAACTGCGAAGCACAAGGTCACTTACTGAGATGTTGTTCGATACTGAGCTCGATCGAAAATGTGTTAAGTAAACGTTTTCGAACAATAAAAATTTAATAATATTGAAAGATAAATTGATACTATTTGAAAATATATTTGTTAAAAGTAAAACAGAATACGGAAATAAATAAAGAAATAAAGTTTACAACGAGGCAGACTTCCTCCCGCGCCATACAAAAAGTCCTTTCTTTTCTCTTTGTGTTTAATTATTTTAATTTACTTGAAAATAATATATTTTATAATTTTTTTTCAATCGAAATACGAGTCAACCTGAATGCGAAAAACTTGGTGTCATCAGAGCCTTAGTCGGATACCGAAAGTAAGCAGTAAAAATTCTTTTCAAAATTAATTTTCTCATTTAAAAATCTCTTCTTTCATAGAAATAAGTATTAATGCTAAATACTCCCTCACGATAACATTTAGTAATTTTCATGTCCCTAAAATTTTTTTTAAAATAATAAATTTGTTATTTTAACCTAACCACTGGCGGAAATCTGAAAAACTTACAATTTTTATTCTTTTAAAACATCATTGTACAACTATGGCTGAAAGACAAGAGTTCTGTTTTCCTTTAATTCTCAAAAAAACTTCAAGCAGAATGCGAGGACATACAACGGACATCCATGGCTTCTTCATGTTACTAACACTGACAGTGCAAAGACTTCAGAATTAGATATAAATGAAACTGATACATTTTTTCTTATATAGCATCAAAGATAGTTCAATTCCCATTCAAACTGATTTTTAAAGGTTTGTTGATAGATTAATATAATATTGAAAAGCTGGAATATAATAATTATAACTATAATTTAAACAAGAACGAAAAATCATGCGTCAAGCATAGATTATGTAGCACTTTCCAACGCTTCTAAAATAATTTTACAAATCATTACCGTTTAATAAGCTGAAAGATGACATCTAAGTAAACAATTTGGAAAACGCATAACATATTTAAAAACGTAATTTCAGGAATTTTCAATATATACAATATTCGGAAAAATATCAGAATACTTTTATGTAGCCCTGTATATGATCTATAGATTTGTATATATACATAGGATGCTAAATTTTAGTTTAGTTAGGAAACGCGTAGCCCAGTTTAAATTCTCCTTCTGGAGTTTCTGTCAATAAACGGAAATGTGTTCGCGAACTTTTGTGCTGCCCTGTATAGGATCTACAGAATTTATACACACCACGTAATAGACAAAAAGCTAGTTAAGATTAAAATCGCGTTCAGTAACTTAAAACGCACTTCCAGGAATTATTGTTAACAGACAGTAGATAATTCTTTTGTGTGTCCCTGTAAATGAACGATGACTGCTATACACACACTATTCTGTAGTAAGCCTCTTGTAATGCACCTTAGTAATATATATAAACTTCAATGCGTTTAAAATAGTGGAACATTATTTAAATAAGCCGCAGACGATTTTTCTCCATAGAGATAATGTAACGGAATTATTTTGACTGTCCCTGTAAAGTAACTGTAAGTGCTATACACCTACTATTCCATATTAAGCTTCTTCTAATGCATCTTAGTGATCTATATAAATTTCAATGCGTTTACGATAGTGAAACATTTTAAAAATAAACCGCAAATGATTTTTCCCCATAGACCGCAATGTAACGGAATTCTTTTGAGTGTCCCTGTAAGAAAACTATAAGTTCTACACACTTCAGTTGAAATAGGGAAGGTGCCATAGATAACGACAATAACATATAAAAATTGCAGAGCAATCCGAGCATATTTACGGGAGTTAGAGCAAACCGAAGTCATAAGCACTTTTCAAGTAGGTTGGAAAGTGGTAAAACTAATTTGTAAAGAAATTGTGCATGTGGGTAGGTTTATCCTATATAAAATCTATTATCCCTGAATAACTTACATTGATTCCATTATTATATTCCTATTATTATTTAAACTTTTAAAAGTACTTTTAATACATAATTTTTTTAATACCCTATATTCCGACGCATAACGCGAACCTATTATTTCAAATTATATTTTCTATTTTTAGGTATATTTGCCGTATTACGCACATCCCTTTCTTTTCAAAGAAATCTTCATAAAATATTTAGCATGAAAATACAATACAAAGATATGAAACGTCTCATCTCTAACCCACACACATGCAAAAAAAAATCTTTGATGGATAATTTAGAACAACTGAAATATTTCTGAGCAATTTTAGATGCACTGCATTAATAACAAGAAAGAAAAATCATTCCTTAAGCATAGATTATGAAACACTTTCCAACATTCCAGAATATGTTAACAAAACTTCGCTATTTAATATGTATATAAAATGCCTAAGGAAACATTTTAGAAAACGCATAGCACATTTGATAACGAGATTTTAGCAATTACCGTCCATAGCAGGGAAAGTATTCATATTGTTTTCTGCAGCCCTGTATATGATTTATAGATTTGTATATATTCTACATAGTATGCTAAAGCTTAGTTTAGTAAGAAAACGCATGACACAGGCGAAAATTCATTTTTAGAAATTTCTATACCAATAGATGGAAACATACTTGAATTCTTTTGTACAGCCCTGTATATTACCTACAGATATTATACACGCTACATATTAAACTAACATTTAATTCAGGCAAAAACACGCTTAAATCTATTGAAATCACACTTCATGAATTTAGGCGGCCATGTATCCGGTTCTTTGCGTGGCCTTGTATATGATTTTATCCATATTCTAACAAAAACCTCTAAGTATACTAAATATAGTATAGCTACAAAATGCATAATTAAAAATCCCCTTAAAGCAATTCACGCTCATACTTAGTAATACTTTTGAATTCTTTTGTGTAGCCCTGTATATGAACTATATATGATTTATATACACCACGTAAGTATGAAAAAAATTAGTTAAAACTTAAAAACGCATACTATAACAGAAAACGCACTTCCAGTTTTTATGGCTATGGTTACAATACTTCGGATACTGTACTGTATCCGAAATCTTTCGTGTGTCCCTGTAAATGAACGATAAATGCTATGCACATCATATTCTACAGTACCTCACTAATGTATATCAATTTAATTATATTTGGAATAGTGCAACATAAATTAAAATACGTTGCAAACAGTTTTCCCCTAAGTAACGAAATTCGTTTGTGTGGCCCTGTAAGCGAAATTCTAAAAGATAGTCACGTTTTAGCATTATTGGCAAATCCAGCCACCTCATTGGTCATTTAGTCGTGTCCTTTTCAGAGAGTAATCTCTTGGCGGTAGGGAAAACGCACTGAGCTCCACAATAGAATTTTATTATAGAGCTCAGTGGGAAAACGTCGCCAACTCGTTTGTCTATTTCTATGGTTAGAAAAACGAAGAGGATTAAGTTGTTGTTTTGAAGCGATTGTTATCTTCAACTTTCATTTAAAATAAATCATTGGAAATAAGTTAAGATAGTTTTATGACATTTTATAAAACGAGAGTGGAACGGTTTAGATTTTAAGCAGAATAAAGATTTTAAAATGATATGACAGGTACTTTTTCAGAAAATGGAAATTAAAAATGAAATTTTGCTCTTTAAATCCAAAAGAATATGAAAATTCCCACATTGCTCTAGAAAATTTAATAACTATCGTTAGAAAACACTTTTTCTACAGTTTAAGATAGTATAAAAAAACATAAAAAAATATATAAGCTCTTATTAAATATATATAAGCGTCAATACTGATAATTTTCGAAAAAATTCTGTCTAAAAGAAATAAAATAAAAAAAACGCTGTAAGTTTTTAAGTAAATTTTAAATATAAAGAATAAACATAAAAATATTATATAAAAACTTTTTTACTATATCTAAGTTGATTTTTTTTATTATTTATGCTACGCTGTCTTTTTAAAATAAAAGTTTAATATTTTGTAATATATATAATGGGATTTTTTTTTTAAATAGCATTTTAATCCATTAAAGCCTTATACTAATTTTTACAAACCTATTTCAAATAAATAATGCTCTAAGCTATCTCAAATATAGCAGATTTTCTTATTATGAATCTGATGGTATTTCGCATGTATGCGTACAGTTTTGAAAATTACTGATGAAGTTCAACTCTTTTTTACACAAATATGTGTATGTGAGTGTAAAAAAGATCGATTGTCAATTTAATGTTGCCTTTTTTAACTCCCTTTTAAAGAAATTAAACATAATCATACATTAATAAATAATCACAAGTTAAAACATTAAGACAATATAAAAATTCGAATGCACAGACCCGTTTATAAAATGATACTCGCAATCGTTTATAATAAAATGACAATGAAAATTGACTTTGAATAACATCATTTCTTTTCCTAATGCCGTTTATCCTTATAACAAAAGAAAAATAGGAAAAAAATGGAACATTTAAAAATTCTATAAAATATTAGAAAGTTAAAAAAGAAAACAAAACAACAATTTTTTTTTTCCTACCTTTTAATATAAATGATGGAATGCTACAGAGTGATCAATTAAATTATTTGAATTTAAGTCTGACTGCATAGGATTTACCACTATATTGCTGTTTATTGATTAATATGAGTATTTTAAATTATCCGAGACGTATAGTATTTATTTTGCACCTATGACTCTAAGGATCTGATATGATAATTTATACTTAGAAAATTTTATTAGATAAATTATCAATTAATTATAGAAAAGAAAAAATTGCGTTGTGAATTATTTTTGAAGTTCGGATCCTCTTTGAGCCAATTACAATCATCAAAGGTTACCTGCAGAGAGTTATGTAACATTAAATAAATAATGGCTTATTTTAAAACCTAGATTGTAATATTAAAGAAAACATTTCCTGAAATAAAAGACTTAATATTAATTCAATAAATTAAGTAAACAAAAGGAAAACTGACTAAAATTAATTGAATATAAAATTGAGTTTATTTACAAGGTAATTATAAGCATATGATTAAAAACAAACATAAATGTTTTAAAAAATAAAAATATTCAATCCTAGTTGAGAACTGTATTCTCAACATTTATTTTCTGGGAATTACAGTTTATCTTACTGAATTAACAAATTCGATTTTGAAAGGCAGAGTTCCATACCCTAGAAGTATTTATTTGATTAGCCTTTTATATTTAGATCGGGGTAGGATCTTCATACACACTTAAATTCGTATTATTAAAAGAATATAGCTTAATTAAATAAAATGGAACAATGATGAAGGAAGATTGTTTGTTACCTTATATTACTAGATAACGTTGACAGCAGGAGGTAATGGCTGACGCGTTTTCGCTTTTTCTTAGCGCGTACATTTCCATCTATTGGCACACACACTCAAAATCTGTTTTTTTTAGTTAGAGAGCAGTCAACCTTCTACTTTTCCATCTTTTTTGAATCTGAACTCTCAAGAAAAATCACATTCTTTTCGTGGAGCAAAAAAAAAGGGATGGAACCATTTTTCCCTTTTCACATAAAATTAAGGCCTTATACGTTTTAACTTCTTGAAAATTTGCATGTTTCGGCCATACCTCTGATTTTAGAGAGATGACCATTGGCATGCGGGAGAAATTTGGTACTCCCCTTGAGTGTTTCATAGGTCCGTCGGTACAATAGCGATTCCTCTTGACGCCGTGCTGTGTCTGGGAGGTAAAGATGCTTTTACTTGTGAGGTCTTCGTGCCTATTTAAGCTCTCATAAATAAATGTGTCATATTATTGTTCTGACAATTTTCTCCATGACATTTTTATTAGGTGTAGTTAAATCATTCGTGGGAACGGAAAACCAAATATTTCCTTGACTGCCGTGGTTCACTTTGTTCCACAATTATCTATCTGTATGCGCTGATCCTAAAATGGATCATTAATTTGTATTGTTCACTGTTCACTGATTAAAATGATACCAAATACTCTGCTAATATGCAGAAAAAAAACCAAATACTTTTTTTTTTATAGTGTGTGCTAGTTTAGATTTAGATGGTGGTATTTCTCACCATCATCTCTTCCCCCGACATTAGAAAAAAAAAGGTCCACAGTATCTTTTTTTTTTATATATATATATAGCCACAAAGTACTCGATGAAAGTCCATCGTCGTATTATATTGAAGATCAAAACTGAAAATGTTCACATGGAAAAGTCTAGGAACTTGGGATAAGCTGGGGTGTCAATAGGTTTGGAGTGTAAGTAGGTTTGCAACACCAGAAAAAAGTTTTACACATTGGTGAAATAAAGCGTAATCAAAAGTTCACTGTTGAAAAATCTGATGAAAGACATGACTTCTTCAGCAAGTTATCATGTGTAGTTGGTTTCAATTTCCATTGTTCCAAAAACATTTATTAAAATTTTGAGTTTTAATAGGTCCAAATCCAAATAAAGCAGGAAAATTTGAATAAGCCAAATAATAAAATAAAATGCCCGAGAGAAGAAAGAAAAAAAAAATTAATTTTCTTTTCCACTCTTATATTTTTAGTTATTACATGCATATAAATTGGCAAATCTTTTATTTTAATTATTACAGGCTAATTAGGTACCCATACGTTGAAACACAATATACAGAATCATTTAAAACAAATACTCAATATAATCAGTAAACTGTATGCATTGTATAATTAATACCATACATTAAAAATATATATATATATATTATATCAAAAACATAGAGAGAAAATAGATATACATAATCTCACATGAAATGTCTCTCTTGAGCAAAAAGGCAAACATCTTTATTTTATTTTATATAATATACATAAAGAAAATGTTATGTGAAAAAAACATCTTATCATTCTTACTAAAACAATTTTGTTTTGGGATCTTATAAAAGGATGACTTTTCTGAATGAAAGATATTTTCAATAATATATTTTCATAAAAGAAACAGGTCTAAAAAATGAATTTTCCTCTTTCCTTTGCTACCAAAATTTTAATTATCCGTTGGTAAAATCAAAACAAGTACAATTTCACTGCCCGGCTCCTAGAATGAACAAGGTTGAAAGAGAACGAAGAAAAGAAAAAGAAGAAAAAAAAATCTCCTCTCTTTCCTATCGATCCATCAAATTGCTAAGGGGAAGGATTCCAAATGACAGTTACTGAGCTCACATGTGGAAAAACTGACCCCCCTTTTTTTTTTTTTTTTTTTTTACATTCGTATCCAGGTGTACACAAGGGAAGATTTGCGAAATGCATGTACTAGCGATCGTTGCTATCCCTCAGGTGTATGATTACTAAACTCCTGGATTTTCGACCCTACAAAAAGGGGTGAAATGTGTTAATTGCACGTGTAATTGGTGAAAGGTAGTGCAGCTATGATTTACAGCTAGGAATTATGATTTATGTTGTTAAAAATAAAAATTATACTGTGTGGTTAAAAAAAAAAGTCGTGTATACCCGGCTTGGATTTAAAAAAAAATGGGGTATGTTTAAATCTGTATATCTGCTTAATATTTTCTATAAAAAAAAAAAATCGGTACACGTGTAACGTGGTCAAATCCGTTTGCATCGCACTATCTTCTCGTCAATTTATATATTTACTTATTTATTTATATTGTGTATAAAAACGTAATGTATTATAATATATATATTTTTTTAATATAATATTGATTTTCTAGTTACAATTTAAGTTAGCGAGAACAAGCGAGCGTTGCTTTGCACAAACGAAAATGTGCATGCAATTGTAAAATATTTATTTAATTATTTATTCTTCTTATTATTATTATTTTAAAATATATTAACGTGTAAATATACATATTTAAGGAATCGAAAGCGAGGAGCGTTCGCTTTTCTTTTCTCTTATTATTTTTTGTTTTATAAAATATTACATATAATAGTTAGAAAAAAAAAAGATTAAACAAATTCTTTTTTTTTGTAAAGTTTGGAAATTTAGTTAATTAGAAATATCTCAGCTAAATGCATTATTAGATGCTCTGCGCAGATAGTCTCAATTTCGCCTGCAAAAACGAGACTTTAACATCCAATAAATTGCTGAAATGATCATTGACATGTATCCAACACCTTTTTATTATTATTATTTTTTAAGTATGAAATAATTTACCTAAATATTTAAGGTATAAATTAAACATCCAATTTATGTTTTGTAATAATTGAAACGTTCAATGGTTTTTTTTTTTTTATTTATTATTATTATTATTATTTTTTTTTTTAAATTATCTGAAATGTTAATCCTTAGGGACAACTAATAATTTTTTTTTTTTTTTTTTTTTTTTTTACTTGTTTGTTTTATAATATGAAATCGTACGATTATTCTAAAATTAAAATTGAAACGCGTTGTTCTAACCAAGTTATAGATTATATCAAATATTAAACTAATTGTAAAATCTGACCGATTTTTTTTTTGTTATAATAATTCAAGTGGATTCGTCAATCCATGGCTTTAAGCAAAGGATGAATTATTATAAATATTGGTCAATATAAAATGTTGTATTATTATTATTTATATTTGTGTCGCCGAGTGAATAGATGTTGACTTGTAATTTTAAATCGATTAGTTATATGTTTTGTGCTACATATAAAGACTTTTATTTTCACTTTTAGTAGAGGGGGTAAGGTTATATATTAAAATTTTTTTTTTGTTTTGTTATATAAATTAGTATAAAATGGGTTTGAAAGGGTGATACCCTGGCAAGGCTGCCTCTGTTTTTATTTTTACCGTAATTACTATTATCATTTTTTATTTAACGTGCATGTTTGTTCATAACTCCCTCTGACGAGCCAAATCCCTCAGTAGTACACTGTGTAGCAAAGAAAAAAAAACTTGCAGTATCCTCCCTAAATGATCTTTTTTTTTTTTTTTTTTTTTTTTTTTTTTTAAATAGTAACCTGTCCTCAATGTACTGTAAATAAACAATAATGGAAAATTATAAAATGTGTACTAAACTAAAGAAAAATAAGACATCTATAAACGATAAAAATTTAAAATAAATATATACATATTGCCTCGACAGCAATAAAAGAGAAAAAAAATTTCTCGCTTCCCTATATAGGAATTTATGTGTATAGTCTGTGATTCCACTTTCGTTGGTGAGAATAATTTATTTATGTGGCGTTTAATAGTCGCTTTATCTGGGAATGCAATTTCCTTTAATAGGTAATTGTTATTCCTAAGCTTCCTTACCACCTCGAATGGTCCCAAGAATTTTGGCTGAAGTACACCTGGTTTACCCACGACTTTTAAGTAGCATTCTTGTCCCGTTTGTAGAAATTTTACTTTTTGGACTGGAGTACTGTCGATGTACTCCGCCATCATTTTTTTTTGGTTTTGTAAGGCTAATTTCTTTATTTCCTCAATATGTTGGACTCTATTTTTAACGTAGGTTTTGACAATTATGTCTTGGTCAGGCAAGTGTATGGAAAAAGGAGTTCTTATTTCTCTACCGAAAAATAGAAGTGCCGGAGAAAATCCCGTAGCTCTGTGCGGCGTACTGTTATAATTAATTTTAAAAAAATCAATCCTGGTATCCCATTCTAAAGAGTTTTTACACATAGCCACAATTGAATTTTTTAATATTTTATTACTGATTTCACAGAGCCCATTACTGCGTGGATTATTCACGGACGTAAAATCTAGGTCTATGTTAAGAGAATCCATGTATTCTTTGAATAAATCAGAGTGAAAATACCGGCCATTATCCAATTTTATGGATCGCGCCAATCCGAAATTACTAAAATAGCGATTCAATACATTTAGAAGTGTTTGTGATTCACAATTGCGAACCGGTACAGCCTCCAAGAATCTTGATGTGGAATCAATAATCATAAATACAAATTTATTTTTGCGTAGCGTCATTGGAAGCAAACCAATTAAATCTATATGCAAAACTGATCCGATTTCTTTATCTTTGATTATTTTTTGTGTGGGAACTTTAATAGTTTGATGTTGTTTAGTCGTGTTACATGGTATACATTTAGTACAATAATTCTTTACATCCCTGTACATCCCGTACCAGTAGAATCTAGCTTTTATTATTTGATAAGTTTTAAAAAATCCGAAATGTGGTTTATGAGCTTCCTGTATTATTTCAGCTTTAAGTTTATCCGGAGCAATTAACAGTTCATTTGTATCAGAGCCTGGCTTTAATATTAATATTTCTTTTTGATTGAGAGTGAATTTTTTTGTGGTTTTGTTTTGTTTGTCAGTTTTAATTTTGTTTATTATTTTATTTAATTTTTCGTCTTCTAATTGTTGTAGTTTAATGTTTTCATCTGATAGAGCTTTGTTTACCGTAAACAATGAATTTTGCAATTTTTCTCTTGAAATTATATTATTAATGTTCCTCGAAACATAATCAGCAGGATTTTTAGATCCCTCGATATGCTGAAAAGAGTAGTTAAAAGGGGACAAATTGTCCAACCACCTTGCTACAATGTCTGGTTGCTTTTCCAAATTTAAAAAATACGTTAGCGCTTTGGAGTCTGTATAAATATTAAATTTTCTCCCTGCGAGAATATGCTTGAAATACATCACCGCTTCATGAACCGCCAGTAGTTCGAGTTTGAAACTGGGGTAGTTCTTTTCGGGATCCCTTAATTTTCGCCCAAAATGTTCAATTGGCAGCTGTTCTCCGTCGTATTCTTGTGCTAAAATTCCAGAAATAGCTGTTTTAGAAGCGTCTGTGATTAAAATGAAATCTTTTGAGAAATCCGGGGGTTTTAATGTGGGATTTTTAACTATCGCTGCTTGGATTTCTTTGAAAGCATTCTCTTCTATGTCAGACCATTTAAATTTCACTTTGTCTTTAGTAAGATTAATTAATGGGTCAACTATTTTAGAATAGTCTTTAATAAGCGATCTAAAATAATTCGAAAGACCAAGTAGAGATTTAACTCCCTTCTTATTTTTAGGTTTAACTAAATTTTGAATTTTATCTATGTTTCTTTTTGAAGGAGAGTATCCTTCGCTGTTTAGGGTGAAACCGAGAAATTCGATTTCTGACATACAGACTTGTATTTTAGTAGGCTCAATAGTTAAATTATTTTCAATAAAAGCTTTAAGGACTTTGTCTAACAGATCTAACATTTCTTCGAGTGAGTCGGCTGCTAGGATCACATCGTCAATAAAATAAGCGACTTGATCTTCATTAAAGTGGCCCAACACTTTATCAATTAATTCTGCAAACACCGCAGTACTGAGTCGCGTTCCGAAAGGCAATCTTAAAAAGGAGAATTTACCGTGCTCCGTTATGAAAGCTAATTTTTCAGTGTCTTCTTCACGTAAATTTATTTGGAAAAACGCACTGTGTAGATCCAGTACTGTATAATATTTTTTTCCACTCATTCTCCGCAGAATCTCTTTAATTTCGGGTATGGGGTACGCATAATTTTGAAGTATTTCATTTAAAAGTCTATAATCGACCGCCATACGATATTTAACTTCATTAGCCTGTTCGTTTTTCTGCAAAGATTTTTTTTTAACGAAAATAACAGGGAAAGCGTAATCAGAGTTGGATTTACGAATGATATTTGCTCTCAAAAGTTTTTCAATTTCTTTTTTAGCATACTCCTTAACATTGTGTGCAGTTTTGTATGGTTTAGTCTGCAGAGGATAATTATGTATTAAATTAAATCTTGGGACGACTAATGAAGATTGTCCGAGTGTATCGTAATTCTTAGAAAAGGCATGTGCATTATTTAGAAGTATTTTTTTTAATTTTTCTGCTGTGTCCGAGTCTAAATGTTGTAAATTAAAGTCGTCTGATCTAAGTTCTGCTTTTCTCCGTTCACGAACTTGCTCTAAATTCAGATTATTAATGTGCACTACCTGCTTCGTTACTTCTTGACCCTCAGTGTCAACTGATTTTATTTCAAAATGTTTAGAAATTTTGCCAATGTTCATTCCCTCTGTTAAGATTAATTTTTGTTGTGATTTGTTAGTGATTATTATATGAATTTTATTATCCTTGGCAATTTCGTGAATTGATGTTTTATAATAAATTTTCATATTATGTTTAATCGGTTCCAAGAGTATTGTATTTGTAGTTGCGAATTTATCTGGATCTAATAGTAATGCAACAATTTTTTTTCGCCTGGTAGTAACTCCGTTGTCTGTGTTAGTTTTGCTGTAACAAAATTTTTGTGCGAGATACGTTTTTTTTTCTTTTTGCGTATTGTTTCTTTATTTTGATTCTCATTAGAGTTAGCAGTTAAGTTACTTATCAGACTTTGAGGTTCATTTTCTAGAAATTGAAGTGCAATGTTTTTGTTTTTTAATTTCATGGTTTTATCTTCAAAATCTAGGATAATATTATTTGTTTTGAGGAAATCGAATCCCAATAGCATATTGTAGTTCCGACCAAAATCTTGAGTTGTAACATAGAATGCCCCCGATACAAAAACGTTTTCCAATTTGAAAGTTAATTTAATGCATTGCTTAAAAGAGATTGTCGAATTTGTTAATGTTTGAATTTTTACCTGGTTACAGAGATTTTTATATTTTACGTGTGCATTCTTTAATTGTTCGAACAATATAGGTGATGCCAAAGTTACTGCCGCCCCACTGTCTGTCAAAGCATTAATCTTAACACCATTAATTTCAAAAGTAATAATCGGAAGTTGAGAATTGTCATTACTTTTGACACTAGCAATAATTTTGTTATTTTTTTTAGACCCGCAGTGAGACTTACGCGGGTGCCTTGTATTTGAGAATGTAAGTCCCGACTTTAGTTTCCCTTATTGTTACTAGAATTCTGATCATGATCTTTATCTTGTTTATTGTTTTCAAATGTCTGCTGTGAATTATTTTTTTTTGTATAATCATGTTTTTTATAATTATTTTGCTTGTAGCCCCCTCTATGCCCTCTATAATTTCTTCGCTGGTCATATGATCTCTGTTCGTTGAAATTGCCTCCATAATTTCCGAAACTGGGATATGATATCGGCATAAATTGTTGGTGGGGTGGGGGTGGTGCATAGTACATGTACTGAGGAGCAGAATATTGCATAGGGTTGAAGTTTTGGTGCGTGTAATTTGGGGTTTGCTGAAAGTTTCCCTGAGCTTGTTGGTTTCCCCCTTGATAAAAATTTGGTTTTTCGATTTGAATATTCTCAGGAATTTTTTTATTTTCGTCCACGTAATTACTGCTGTTTTGTTCGTTGCCCTTGTAAAACCAACAATGTGGGTTCGTATGGGATGTGGATTTACAGTACTTGCAAAACCTAGTTGTATCATTGTTAGTGGCATTTACCTTTAATTTTATGTTATTTAATTCCGCGGTTAATAATTTTATATTCTCTGCACTTTCTACATTGAGTTTAAGCAGTTCATTTAACAAATCAGAATCTTTAGTTTTGGAAATGTTGTTGATGTCCTTTAAATTGACATGTGAATAAGCCTCCTCTAATTTTAAGGCTATGTTGCACGCTGTTTTAAAGTCCGGCGGAGAGTTTTTTCTTACTTCCAGACTTAAATCACTACGAATTGATTCCAAAAACTGAGATAATTTGATCATTTCCATGAATGTAGAGCTGTTGTTAGCTCCTATATCTTGCCCACTTTTTTTTAGATAAAGGTCTGCTGCCGCATTAAACTCTAATATAAATTCGTTCATGTTTTGTTCCGGTTTTTGTTTGAGATTGCAAAATTTCTTTTGCGCTTCTAGAAATGTGGTTTTGGGTTCGAATAATTGTTTTAACTTTGTTTTAAAGGTTTCTAAGTTCTGTTCCACGAACAAATTTTGATCCCTCATCAATTTATCTTTAGCAGGTCCTACAATTTTCGCCTTTAATATAGTTAATTTAGAATCATTATTCAATTCAGTTTTATTGATGAGATTGTCAAATTGTAAGAAAAAATGGTTAATATTTGCTTCCTTTTTTCCATCATAGTATGGAATCAGATTAATTAGGCTATCTGCATTTGGGGTGTCCATTGTAGTAATTTTAGGAGTAGCTTTTTCAGAATTTATAATTTTCTTCTCTTTCTTTTTTTTCTTATTATTATTATTACTATTATTACAAATAATATTAGTGTTTACAGTTTGATTATTTAATTCGCGTAATTGTTGTCTAGTTTTGACACCAGTATCTATTCTACTAATTCTTTGACTTTTACGCTTATTCATCCAATTAAAGTACAAAAATCATAAAATAGAGAGAGAGCAAAAAAAAAATTGTTTAACATAAAATAAAAGATACCCAATGGTGAATTGTTATGCACTGTTCGAGAAATTAATTATATATAATATATATCATTTCAATATTTGAGCATTATTATGTATTTATTTTATATTTGCTGCTGTTGCAGTATATGTAACACAAGTCATATTTTCAATTCTTTGTTAATACAAATCAATCCAATAACACTTATTATTATTTAATATATCATTATATATTTAGTGAGGTACCCAAAAAGAATTGCCAGGTATATGCATGTTACAGAGTGTATGAAGATTCCCCAATGAATGCTTAAATTTTTTTTTTTTTTTTTTTTTTTTTTTAATTAGTTGTTGAAAAGAGGAAAAAAATTTTTTTTCAAAAGAATTAGAATTAAGAACATTTATGTTAGCAAAAAAAATTTTTTTTTTTTTTTTTTTTTAGTCTTAATATTGCATATATATTTTTATATTTAAAAAATTATACAATAACCTAAAGGTCTATTTCTAAAATTAAATTAATATATTAAAATAATTTAGAAAGAGGTAACGGTACCACTTCTAATTCGGTAAACCCTATGATGGAATGCTACAGAGTGATCAATTAAATTATTTGAATTTAAGTCTGACTGCATAGGATTTACCACTATATTGCTGTTTATTGATTAATATGAGTATTTTAAATTATCCGAGACGTATAGTATTTATTTTGCACCTATGACTCTAAGGATCTGATATGATAATTTATACTTAGAAAATTTTATTAGATAAATTATCAATTAATTATAGAAAAGAAAAAATTGCGTTGTGAATTATTTTTGAAGTTCGGATCCTCTTTGAGCCAATTACAATCATCAAAGGTTACCTGCAGAGAGTTATGTAACATTAAATAAATAATGGCTTATTTTAAAACCTAGATTGTAATATTAAAGAAAACATTTCCTGAAATAAAAGACTTAATATTAATTCAATAAATTAAGTAAACAAAAGGAAAACTGACTAAAATTAATTGAATATAAAATTGAGTTTATTTACAAGGTAATTATAAGCATATGATTAAAAACAAACATAAATGTTTTAAAAAATAAAAATATTCAATCCTAGTTGAGAACTGTATTCTCAACATTTATTTTCTGGGAATTACAGTTTATCTTACTGAATTAACAAATTCGATTTTGAAAGGCAGAGTTCCATACCCTAGAAGTATTTATTTGATTAGCCTTTTATATTTAGATCGGGGTAGGATCTTCATACACACTTAAATTCGTATTATTAAAAGAATATAGCTTAATTAAATAAAATGGAACAATGATGAAGGAAGATTGTTTGTTACCTTATATTACTAGATAACGTTGACAGCAGGAGGTAATGGCTGACGCGTTTTCGCTTTTTCTTAGCGCGTACATTTCCATCTATTGGCACACACACTCAAAATCTGTTTTTTTTAGTTAGAGAGCAGTCAACCTTCTACTTTTCCATCTTTTTTGAATCTGAACTCTCAAGAAAAATCACATTCTTTTCGTGGAGCAAAAAAAAAGGGATGGAACCATTTTTCCCTTTTCACATAAAATTAAGGCCTTATACGTTTTAACTTCTTGAAAATTTGCATGTTTCGGCCATACCTCTGATTTTAGAGAGATGACCATTGGCATGCGGGAGAAATTTGGTACTCCCCTTGAGTGTTTCATAGGTCCGTCGGTACAATAGCGATTCCTCTTGACGCCGTGCTGTGTCTGGGAGGTAAAGATGCTTTTACTTGTGAGGTCTTCGTGCCTATTTAAGCTCTCATAAATAAATGTGTCATATTATTGTTCTGACAATTTTCTCCATGACATTTTTATTAGGTGTAGTTAAATCATTCGTGGGAACGGAAAACCAAATATTTCCTTGACTGCCGTGGTTCACTTTGTTCCACAATTATCTATCTGTATGCGCTGATCCTAAAATGGATCATTAATTTGTATTGTTCACTGTTCACTGATTAAAATGATACCAAATACTCTGCTAATATGCAGAAAAAAAACCAAATACTTTTTTTTTTATAGTGTGTGCTAGTTTAGATCTAGATGGTGGTATTTCTCACCATCAATAAAAGAGTCCATTTTGGAGTTATTGGTAGGGCTAGAGCCCCACGAACCCATACAACTCTACGCTTATTTCTATAAATGCTGTATTTTCCGAACAACCTTAATATGCATAGGGTTACGCAGGAGTGTGCAGAGCAAAGCTACGCCCTGCCCCCTCTCTAAATTTTTGAATAAGGTAAGAATTTAAAGAAAAAGTATATAGAATACAAATATCAAAAAGTGCATGTAATTGTGATTGAACATGATTATCTGTACACTAATATTCACCGATACTGGGTTTAATTTATCTCATGCATGCCAACGGTGTTGTGCTAATGTTTGACTTTCCATCTTGTGCTGCGTGTTTGTACCCTTGCCATATAAGAGTGAGAGAATTCGAAACTGTATGTCGTCTGGATGGCTTAATTGGTAAAGTACTTGGTACGCTGTACTAAGGGATCCGGGATCGAACCACGGTCTGGACATTTTTTCACTCTAATAGTTTTAAACTGTTTAGTAAAGTGGTAATTCACATCCTTTGTATTTCATGGTTATCTGGTTATTGCATGATTGCAATAGGTTGTACATTCTTTTATTTAATTTAATTTGGTTCATGTATCTAAAGATGGAATTTTGAAATTGATTTTTCATTTACTTCCTGATGGGCTAGAATTATAAAAATGATGTACACAGGTGTGTTTCCGATGACAATACAACATTTGAATATTTTGGAACGTAATTTTAAATTAATTTTAAGGCATTTTAACGTGAGCAGGGCAAATCTGGTAAATTGCCAAATATTACTTATAGTTACAAATGTAAGCGAGTTGCATAAAAAATAAAGGTTATGTGCCAAACCACGTTCTCTAAAATTTGCCAACTGGCTGGGAAAATGCACCAATGAAATATTTAAACACTAAAAAGTAAAATATAAATAAAAAATAAAGACTGTAATTAAAAAAAAAATATGCTTTTGTAAATTAATAGTTTAAAAATTAATTAAATTATGAATATACGTTGTGAAAGCAATTTAGAAATCCTGAATAGATAATTTAAATACTCATCTTTTTTCTTTCCTGTTACCATATGTTAAAACCAGAAACAGAGCAAAAATTATGATTCTTAATAAATTCACTAGTTCGCGCTTTCTACCAAACGTAAATCAAAGCTGTGAATTTTCCATAATCGGTCCCCGCATCAAATTAACACATTGCAGCAGAAATTTTTTGGAACAACATGAGTTGCAGTCATGAAATTGGGCGTGATTTTTTCAATAAACATTCAATGCTTATAACAGAGTGTTTAAGATAAAACTTTTTTTTACTTTCATACTTATTGTATTTTCATTTTTATTTTTCATACCTATTTTACTTATCTTATAGGTTTTTAGCTACAATGACTTTCTTTAAAATAAAAGTACATGATAATTAATTTGGGGGACGGACACTCGTCTCTTCCCCATTTTTATCCAAATTTGTTACAATTAGGTAATAGTTTTAAAAACCTTATTGTTTTTTTTTCTTTTACCGTTGTACTGGTGCTGAATGTTGAAGGTACATAAATTTCTTTTTTCTTTCCCCCCCTCCCCATAGCATTTTTTTAAAATTTTGTTTTTTACACTGATATTTAACGAGAATTTATAATATTTAATATATTTTTATAGTATCTTAAAGTCTAGAAAAAGTCCTTTCCGGTGGTAGTTATTAACTTTTTCTAAGTTAATTAGGTTGACTTCTGTGTTAACTAAAATTAGGTTAATTTATATGAAAAAAACAGAAGCATGATTTAATATTAAATATATTAAAATAAAATAATGTATTAAAATTTCAATTCATTTTATAAAATTTCCTATTTTAAAAATCTACATTTAAACGAAATGCGCAATATAAAGAAAAATTGCAGCTTTTAAAATAATTTACAGTTGTTTGTTGTGGGTTAATAATAATCAACAATATGAATAGAGGCCATACTAATTAACATTTATTATTATTTATGTTTTCTTTAATTACTTACATTTAAGAGAGGAAAATCGGACACCAGTTTGGATGTAGCATTCAAACATTTATTTTATTTTATTTTATTTTTTTTACATCATCTACATCAAGGGCCGTCATTAAAACGAAACTGAAACTACATTTATAAACTATTTAATTTTCGAAAACTTTCAAGACATGTAGGAGTGCGCCAAATCTAAAACGCCAAGCACCAACAGCGTGTGTGACACGTGACTAATCACAGCGAATAAGAACGCAGTTCAAGCCAATAATGCTAAAACGTGACTATCTTTTAGAATCTCGCGCCCTGTAAATGAATGATTAATAATCCTCCATATTTTACAGAAAGCAGGATTTAGTGTACCTTAGAAATTCACATCAATTTCATTTATGTTTGTAATAGTGTAAATGATTAAAATAAACCGTAAACGATTTTTCCCCATAGACCATAATATAATCGAATTCTTTGGAATGCTCAAGTAAACGAACCACAAGTGCTACACTTACCATATTCTATAGTAAGCATATCGTAGTGCACTTAAGTGACGTATATCAAATTCAATGTGTTTGAAATAGAGTAACATCTTTAACATACAATACAAAAGATGCCCCACCCATAGACCCTAATGTAACGGCATTCTTTTGAGTGCCCCTGTAAATGAACTATAAATGCTACACACTTTATTGTCAATATCTAACATGCCAGTGTAAATCTCAATAACGTATATCAATTACATAGAAATCCGACTATATTTACGCGAGTTAGAACACGGCTAGGCAAACCAAATGCATAAACACTTTTCAACTATGTTGAAAAGTGTTAAAAATGATTGGTAAAGAGAATTTGTGCTTAAATCATTGAAAAGGTTTTATTACTTTAACATTTGAGGGAATATGATATTTTGAAAACAAATTTCATTCACAGAGAAATTTGATTAAAACTGAATTTCCATGCACATTCATAAGGTAATACGCAAAAGTCCTTTTGAATTTAATATATAAATTTTACAATAATCCAAATTAAATAAAACATTTCGTAAAATAAAGAAATGAAGTTAACGTTTATATTAATAATTTCTCGAGTAAAATTCCAAAATACATTCAGTAATAGATTAGCATTTTCTATTTACTTTGTAGGAAACACGGTTAGTCAAGTAATTTAACAGAACATATGATATATTTCATAAAAGGCGAAATGATAATATTACAGTGTTATTAAGAATTGCGCCAGTAAAAATTGAGCAATATAATATATTATATAGTATAATATACCACTGACAGGAGCATACGTCTAATATTTTTGCGTAATATTGCATTCAAGATGAAGAGAATGTTTTTGTTTACTAACATTGGCGAATTAGGCGACAAATGGTCAAAATGATATCAAAGCTCATTAAAAGTAAAAATATATCCAAAACCTCTTAACATTGCAATAAATCTTATTACTAAACAAAATTTAAGATTAATAATTAAAAATACCTTTAAAATTTATAATAATTTACTTACGAATATTAAAAAAATAAATGAACAACGTAAAATAGCACAAATAAAAATATATAAGATGGCAAACAGCTGTTTCGGAGCTCCTAAAGCGCCATCATCAGCGCCAAATTTAAAAGATTAAAACAGATTAAAAAGCTCAAACAATGTAAATATGCTTGCGTCTCCTGCACGCCCCCAAGATTGAATGCCGGCGATTCTCAAAAACAACAGCGGAGTCAAGAAACACATGTGACGCAGGAGACCAATAAAATGTCCAGCCAGACTGGACGAGTTTAAGTACGAAGGAGAAAAGGGGGGGGGGACGAAGAGGAATTAAATGAAAGTTAGCCATTTAATTCATTCTCTTCGTTTCCCCTTGAGCATTTTAATCAGTTTTAATCTTTTAAATTTGGCACTGATGATGGAGCTTTAGGGGCTCCGAAACAGCTGTTTGCCATCTTATATATATTTATTTATGCTACTTTACGTTGTTCATTTATTTTTTAATATAACGGCACAAAGTTAAATCCACATATTTTAAATACTTACCAATAGTCAAAATATTTATATCTTGCGTACGCCTAAAATTGATGGCGCTTTTATTTCTTGGAACTGCCGCAGGGTCCTTATTTTATTGTCATGCCGTCGATCCCATATTAATATTTCATTACCTTAAACCTCTTCTGTCATATAAATAAAGAACAATTTCTTGTGTCCAGTTTTTAAATATTTTATTTGTTATCAACAAAGACGAATGCGTATCAGCACTGACGACAGCCATCTTCATTTCGTGACGCAAGCAATCTGCTACCACGCTATTGGTTAGATTACGCGCAGCACGTGGCATTTTCCATTTGTAGTAGAAAAAGTTACAGATAATGTTTCACGTACGAAATCCCAATCACACGGTGTTTTTCAAGCAACAGTTGCAGCTAAAGATGCCTGTTGAGCTTAAAGATTCACTTAAATAGCGTGTGTGATTGCCGCTTTATATTTCGTTTGCAGAAACGCACAAATTACATTATGGCCTATGAAGAGATATCTTTCGATATTTATTTTAATAATGTTACATTATACAAGTCCTCCCGGGGAAGAGAAGGTTGTTTTCTTTGTTTTTAAGGTAAAATACCTTGGATAAGTTCGTTAATGAAGGGGATTCAGCAATTCGCTCGAAAATAACGATTCTTTGAAAATCCGACTAACACTATGACGATGTGGCCAATGAGGCTATATTTGAAAAATATGTGTTAAATTTCTTCAAGTTCAATATAATTTTTAGAAGCTGTTTGTTTTGTTAGGCGAGGCGTATGAAAACTTTTCGATGGCATTCATTGAATGCTTTTGTTCGAACCTCGTCTGAGCGTCAAAAATATACTATCATTGCGTACGGAAGATTTTTAAAGTATGATTTCAACATCTTTTTAGAATTTTTGATATTATTACCTCATGTTAATTCAATGACATTTAGTAAAGGAAAATTTACAATTTCCCTAAAAATTACTTCTTTCTTCGAAATAGGAAACTTAGGAGGAGTAAGACCAATTTGTTTAATTTGTATTAAATTTGATATATGCACCTTAAAGTAAACAAGAATGAAAAATCATACGTCAAGCATAGATTATGTAACACTTTCCAACGCTTCCAAAATAATTTTAAAAATCATTACCATTTAATAAGCTGAAAGATAACATCAAAGTAAACAATTTGGAAAACGCATAACATATTTAAAAACGTAATTTCAGGAATTTCCAACATATACAATATTCGGAAAATTATCTGAATACTTTTATTCAGCCTTGTATATGATTTATAGATTTGTATATATACTACATAGGATGCTAAATTTGTGTTTAGTTAGGAAACGCATAGTTTAAAATTCTACTTCTGGAGTTTCTGTCAATAAACGGAAATGTGTTCGCGAACTTTTATGCTGCCCTGTATATGAAATACAGAATTTATACACACCAAGTAATAGACAAAAAGGGAATTAAATTTAAAATCGCGTTCAGCAACTTAAAACGCACTTCCAGAAATTATTTTTAATAGACAGTAGAGAATTCTTTTGTGTGTCCCTGTAAATGAACGATGACTGCTATACACACAATATTCTGTAGTAAGCCTCTTGTAATGCACCTTAGTGATATATATAAATTTCAATGCGTTTAAAATAGTGAAACATTATTTAATTAAACCACAAACGATTTTTCTCCATAAGACGTAATGTAACGGAATTCTTTTGACTGTCCCTGTAAAGTAACTATAAGTGTTATGCACAACAAATTCCATATTAAGATTCTTGTAATGAACTTCAGTGATATATATCAATTACAATGTATTTGAAATTGTGTAACATCGTTAAAATAAACCGCAAATGATTTTCCCCATAGACCGTCATGTAACGGAATTCTTTTGAGTGTCCCTGTAAAAAAAACTATAAGTGCTACACACTTCCGTTGAAATAGGGAACATGCTATAGATAATGACAATAACATATAAAAATTGCAGGACAATCCGAGCATATTTACGGGAGTTAGAGCACGGACAGACGGCAGACTGCAGATGGCCAGACGAACTGAAGTCATAAACAATTTTCAACTAGGTTGGAAAGTGTTTTAAAAAAAATCAACCTTTTCTTCCGACTGAGGAGGAAGTACTTGCTTCCTTTTTAGCTTTAAATAAACAATGGTCTCAATATCACGCCTCGCACGTTAAAAAAATAATAAGAGCAAGAAATAATAATAATAATAAAAAAACATACGATATGCATAGATGAGGAAATACTTACAGTATTATGTGCAGGGTTAGACTTAATTAATTTTTAATTGACGAACTTGTTGATGAAAATTTTAATCATGATAGTTTCAATCAGGATTAATTTAATCATGATTAAAAATTAAAAAAATAAAAACACATTTACATTTTTCATCAGGATTAATTACATGAAAGTAAAGATTATTGGACTCCAGCTTTCTTAAATTTGCTTTGATAGTTTGATATGTTATTAATAGACCAAGGGACGAATATAAAAAAATAAGACATTTGAACAAAATTATAATGTATAAAACTACTTTGCACTTTAATGGTTATGCAAGAAAAAGGTAGTCTGCCTACCACTTTGCCTGGTAAACAGGTGTATAAATTGACGAAAAGAAACTTTAAATACAGAGGCGAATTTTGCTAAAATATCTGCATTATTGTTAAAATTAATAAACACAAGTCCAGTTTCAGATTGGGATAATACACCCTGTATAATGAATGATGACCCTGGTTTCCAATACAAAATTGTTAGTTGTAACGTGCTCTACTGCCTCTTACAGATACTTTTAGTACTAAAACAACCCATGTATAAAATAAGAAACTGTGCCATAATTAATGTATATATTCTTTTCTTGTTAAAAATGCACATGTTTCTTTTTACGTTTCACTTTTAACATATCCAATGATTCACCAAACTAGAAAATCTTAGAAACATCTTTATACAAACGAGATTAAAGATGGGAAAGAAATAATTTTTTAAAAGTAGTTGAATATTCGAGGAGAAAGAAGCTACAGAAAAAAGTATTAATAGGATAGTTTAAGTAAATAAACTAGAAAAGCTTTCAAGAAATCGATTGCATGAACAGAATTAATGAAAAAAGAATGCATTAAAGTGATTTCCTTTTTATGAGAACAAGGAAAGTAAGTGTAATAATAGTGACAGAGGTGAAATGATTGGTGAAGGTTTACTTTGTATTAAATTTTTCCAGATTCAAGAAGTAATTGTTCAAAAACTGTTACAGAACAAATATTTTTTTCCATCTTTTTGAAACAAATTACAAAGAATATTGTAATAAAATTAATTTAGTTATCATATTCCAGTGTCAAGAAATGTATTTTATTATTTCCGAATTCCACCCTCAAAAAAAGTTATGTTTCTAAAAATTTTGCTGGGAAGATTTAAACTTCAGGTATTTTATCTGGAATGATTTTAAGGCACCCATTAAATTAACATTATTTTAGTAGATTTTTAGAAAAAAATGGGCAATTTATTTTCAAACGGATAAATGACAGTAACTCATTCATTTAACTTTTATTTATTTTATTCATTTCAATGAGATAAAAAAATAATAAAAGTAATATGATCATCAGGAACACCAAAGAAAATAAAATTATTCCTAGTCTCCTTTCTGAGAGGTCTGCACTGCTGATTGATAATAGTGGTTCTGAAACAATTATTATTATTGATATTTTAAATTTAAAATGAAAGTTCAGAAAAAAGACGAAAAGATTTTCTTAAAATCCACGTTTCTAATATATATATATAGATATACGAGGGACAGTCGGAAAATAAGTTTCCCCTGGCGATTGTGAACAGATGTGTATATGAAAGACAAAAAATGGAATGAGACATTAAAGATAAAACATAACTTTATTTTTCCACATAAGTACCAAGTACATTGAGACATTTGTTATACCGCTTTATAAGCTTCAAAAAGGCCCTCTAGGAAAAAATCAGGGCTTTGCATACGGACGAAGTGTTGAACGGCTATGGGCGAAAGACGACACAGCAGGTGAACGCGAACGTGCAACACACTGATACACCATTGGATGGAGGTCGACCGCGATCAAGCAGATGGCGCTGTTGGTCAACATAAGAAAAGTTGGGTCGCCATCTGCGCAGGCATTGCAACAGCGCCATCTGCTGGATCGCGGTCGACCTCTACCCAATAATGTATCGGTGTCTTGCACGTTTGCGTTCACCTGATGTGTCGTCTTTCTCCCATAGTCGTTCAACGCTTCGTCCGTATGCAAAGCCCTGATTTTTTCCTGGGCTTTTTGAAGCTTATAAAGCGGTATGACAAATGTCTCAATGTACTTGGTACTTATGTGGAAAAATAAAGTTATGTTTTATCTTAAATGTCTCATTAAATTTTTTGTCTTTCATACACATCTCTGTCCACAGTCGCCAGGGGAAACTTATTTTCCAACTGCCCTTCGTATATATATATATAAAGAAATTTAATTGTTCACCAGATACGTATGTGTGTTATCTAGTTTCACTCGATATTTGAATTCATTATTTTAATTGGTAACTTTCCCACAATGCCCACAGAAAACTCATTTTAAGGAAATCGCATTTAAAAGTTTTGTAATCGGCATTGACGCTTTAGCAGACGACGCAAACAAAAGCCTGTAGGAGCGCAGATTTTTTTAATTGATCGCTGAACCAGCCGGCATTGGAAACTGAAAAAAAAGCATACTTTTTTTTAAGCCAAAATACAGATTTTTAAAGGCTTTAAACTGGCATCCTGACTTGAGGAGAAATGCATGTTTAAGTTGTCTAAGTGTTCTTCATACTGGGGTAAATATACTGCGTGAGAAAGTACAAAGTTCACATGCATGTTAATTGATGTTTATTGTAAATGGTTAGAAGTTATTTATTAAAACAGCATTTTAAAATTTATTCTAAATCTGTAACTTTCCATGGGATTTAGCGGAAGATGGGACACAACGGACCCGTTTTTGAAATTTTTATTTTTTTTCTTCTGAAATTTACAGATTTTTTAATATACATCAAAAAATTCCTGAATATAAACTTAGTTTCTTATCTACATTCAATAATTTTCACAAAGCATAATTTTAATAGTATTTTAAAGAAAAAATACTTTTTAAAGTTTAAAAATGTGTTCCACTGTACAGTGGGACATCCCAGCACAACGAAGTAGATTATAATAATAATACATATTTGTAGGGAAAACTACTTTATTAGACAGAACAGTTTACTATAAGCTTTTGACAGCGTACTGTCATTTATAAGTACCAATACGAAGTTTAAACGATCTAAAAAAACATAATTTGAAGGGTTTGTCTCCTGTTCCCCTATGTCCACTGTGATACATCTTCCCCTGTATTCTCATGAAAGGACATTCCAATAGAAATGCTTAGTTTTAGAACAATAAACAAAATTTCTATTCATTTCGTACTATAAAACGCACTATGAACTGTGTTAACTAACTTTAAATAGGTTAATTAATAGCAAGTTTGGTAGCGAGGATGTTTGTGACAGTGCAAGAAAAAACAGTTTTTGAAGTTTAGTCTTTCAAGTGTGTACAGGACCTTATGTAACTTGCTTTACTCTGAATTTTCACGATAAAGGGTTTTATTAGGCATCATTCAGTTTTTAAATTTTTAAAGAAGTATACATACCAATTTCCAACTTCTTATCTTATATAGTTTTAGAAATTTAGATAGGGTTAGATGTGCCAGTAATGGACACCCCCAAATGTTTTTGGTTTATTAAAAAATAACCAATAAAAATTTTGCTCTTATTTTTTTTAACAACTCCTCCTTGCATGTTTTATAATCTGGGTTGTTTTTGACACTCTTAATCAAACCAATCAGGAAACAGAAAATAATGTTTCTCAGTTCGACTGTTTTTCTGTGAAAATCTTAACGGAAATGCTAAGAGCTGTCTTCAAATTGATATCTTCCTTATTTTCTTGCAAAAATTGCATGTTTTTGTTTGGATAGTAATAAAAAACTTTGAATTTCATATACCAATGGCTGTTTACAAAATTTCATTTATTGTTAAGATTTTAGGACCAGTGTCCATTACTGAAATGCTTAATTAGTCTCTTTCCAGTAATGGACACTCCATGGGGCCAAGTGTAATTTCAGGAGGGCATAAAATCTTTTTACTTAACTGAAAAGCTAATTAATCAAATTTAATTTTTGAATTTTACTTAGTAGAATGTAATAAGCATTTTTTTAAAAAAATAAATAGGGTCATTCTATGCCAAATCAACCAAAAAATGTCAATATTCAACCTGACCATTTCAGATTTTAATGATACTGTCAGGAATCATTCTCTCTGATATTATAAATGAGAGTATATCTGTACACTCTAAAAAAAATCCGTGGAAATACAAGAGATTTTCCGTAAAATTTTACGGAGAAGTTTCATTTTTCCAAAATTTCAATACAATTTCCGTAAATGACATTACTTCCGTTAAAGAGATTTCATTCCGTAAATATGCAGAAAGTTTTCCTTAAATTTAATGATTTTTTCCGTATTTCTTTCAAAACAGTACAATGTCCGTATTTCTTCCAAAACTGTGTAATTTCCGTAACTGACGTTTAAAGGTTTGAGTACAGAATTCGCCTTTTTTGAAATGCTAATTAAGATTGTTGTATTTACTAGAGTTCTTCTAGGATACAGGCCTGGCCCGGCTCGACCCGCTGGCCCATTCTAACCGAGGCCATGTCAATTTATTGTGAAAATAATAGTAATATTTATATTTTTTAATGAAATATTTAGAAACTTATTTTATTTTTATAAATTGCAGATTTTTTTTTTTAATCTACTTATTTTTTTCTTGATAGTATTTCAAAATTATGATTTTTTTTTTCACTATTTTTTTTTTTTAATTTATCTTTTTTAATGTGAGGCAATATTGTGTTATTTAAAGGTTTCATAACATAATATCTCTGCAAATTATAGCTATGCAAATTGGTATTAAACTAAACTGATTTGGCTTATAAATTTATGAATTACGTTAAAATTTATTATTTTATAAATTATAATTTTGCAAAGTTTACAATTTTGTCCTTAAATTTATAAAATTAGTTAATATTTTCTCTTTACTTTTATAAAAATCAAGTTTTTAATTTTATAATGTTTTTAATTTATTTCGTTAGTTCATATTTTTATAAATTAAACTAATTTAATTTAAATTAAATCAGTTAGTCCATATTTAAACTTACCTATCCCAAAATCATTAATTTCAAATTTCTCTCTCTCTCTTTTTTTTTTTTTTTTTTTTTTTTTTTTAAATATATTTAAAACTATTCAGTTTAACAACCGTACGCAAAAGCTCTCAGCATAGATGAAATATAATAATTCAATTTATTATAAAATTGTTTGTTTGCATAAGTTTTTTAAAATAACAGATTTAAAAAAAAATTAATAGCATGTAATAAACAATTCTGATTAATATAATTGTTCTTTTTATTGGAATTGAAAATTAGATAATCAGGCAAATAATTTAAAAAAAAGTATATGTTCGAAAAAAGAAAATGTCGGTACCAATGTTGAATTCAGGGGGTGGTCCGGAGGGGACATTATTCGAACATTGAAATTTCCCCCCCCCCCCGGAAGATTTGAGATTTTATACTTTTAATGGCCAAAAAGTGCAATTCACCCCCTCCCCCCGGAACTCTATAATGTCCCCTCCGGAGCCACATAAATCTCTCCCGAAGAAAAATGTCTGAATTTCACACTGGTTGGGACTGTTACAAAAAGAAGCAATTATTCCTCTTAATGCAGTGTTTTATGCATATAATGCATAATGAATTAAAATGTATCTGTTATAAAGCATCAAATAATACAGAAAATTATGAAAAGAAAATACATTAAAAACATTGGGAAAATCCATCTACAGATAAAACCGCAAGTTCTTGCATCATAAAAAGTGATTCAAATAAGTAGCAGCATTTTAGCAAACACCGGAACCGGTCATAGCGCGGTGGTTTAAGTCATCAGGTTAGTACACGGGACATTGCGGGTTCGATTTCCGCTCGCGGCAGTGGTTGGCTAATTTCTATAAACTCACTCAAGAATGAAAAAAATAAGCAGAAATGTATCTGTCCGTTATAAGGTTGTCCTCGCGAAGTAGCTTTTTTTTTTCCCTATAAATGTTATTTTAACGACATAAAAATTTCTAAAAAATACGGAAGATATCTGTTATAAAACGGAAAATTAAAAACGTAGAAAACTGAAACGGTAAACATCGATCTCAAATATTCTAGGCAAAAAAGAATCATTTAAAAATATTGAAATGCAATTGAGAAATCTGTAAAGGACGCTTCCATTGGTTTTAAATTAGCTTGCCACTGTCGTCGCATAGCTGGAGAAGAAAATGATCCGAATTTTTGTTTTCCTGCAAGGAAAACACTGAATTTTTCACATTCACTCCACTCATACCTCACTCATATCAAATCACGTACAAGGTCATCTGCATAAATTAGAAGCATTTTGGAAACTAACTAGGGAACTTTCATGTTAGAAAGCCTTTTTCTTGCGTTTACTCAAAAAAATTTTGTTTAGCCTGTAACTATTGAAAAATTTAATACAAGAAAAGTTATGGTGAATAGTTTTGAAATTTTGAATGAATATTTGATGGGATAGACAAATCTGCCAATCCTAAATCATCTGTTTAATAAACCATAATGTTAGAATTTGGGATAATTTAAAGGTTTTTTTCACAATTTTTTATTGAAACTATCATTACTTTTAAAAAATGACTAACAGTATTATAGTTATATTCTGTACCCGAGATAAACTTAATACAATTATTAAAAATTCTAGATAGTACTTCTTTGTTTAGTTCTGTTTGAGATTTCAGATTTTGGGGCAGTGGTGTACTTTTGTTCTTCCTCTCAGTTTTTCTGCTAAATTTCTTCTATGGGTTTTCTGTGTAAAATTTTTTATACATTACTAGCTGACCCACCCGGCGTTGCCCGAGCCCTTGTAATAAACTTAAATCTCTTAAAAAACGGAATTCTGGCCACGGTCTACGATGGCTTCGGAACCGTATACCCGGCATGCTCGTGCGCTCAAGAAAATCTTTTATTTCCCCCTACCACCGCCAGGGGAGCATTCTGTTCTAAACAAACCTCTTTCCGAACGAACTTCTGAGACACGTCCCCGCTGCCTACGTTACTGTACAGTAGGCGCACTACAAATTTGAGCTGGTTTCGAGAAGATTGGAGCATTATTAGCCCAGTTATTGCAATAAGGCACAGTTAGAGAAAATAACCTTGAGTGAGGTGCCGAGGGGAGGGGATGTTTGAGTGTCCTTCAGAAAATGACTAATTAGGAGGCCCACTATGCATGCACAAAAATTCGTTCTTTTTGTTAAGCTAGGAACTTAATTAGAAAGTTGGCTTAAACTCTTATATGTAAATAGTGAGAACCGCTACTCATAAATTTAATTTAATGTTATAAAGGGTGACTATTAAGTTAAATATAATGTTTGGAATCACTTGCGTTGAAATTGGAAATATAGTTGCTGAGATATGGAAACGGAGCATAGTTAGAGAAAAAACTTTGAAGGAGGGGCCGGTGGGGAGAGGGTTGTTCAAGTACCCTTCAGCAAATGACTAATTAGGAGGACCACTATGCATCTTTCAAAATTCGTTCGTTTGCTTAAGCTTTGAACTTAATTACAAATTTGGCTTAAACTATTATTCGTAAATAGTGGTAACCGCTACTCATAAATTTAGTTTAATGTTATAAAGAGTGACATTTAAGTTAATTATAATGTTTGGAATCACTTGTGTTGAAATCGGAAAGATAGTTGCTGAGATATGAAAACGGAGCATAGTTAGAGAAAAAAAACCTTGAAGGGAAGTCCGGGGGGGAGGGATTGTTCAAGTGTCCTTCAGCAAATGACTAATTAGGAGGACCACTATGCATCCCTCAAAAATCGTTCGTTTGCTTAAGCTTTGAACTTAATTACAAATTTGGCTTAAACTATTATTCGTAAATAGTGGTAAGCGCTACTCATAATTTTAGTTTAATGTTATAAAGAGTGATAATTAAGTTAATTATAATGTTTGGAATCACGTGTTGAAATCGGAAAGATAGTTGCTGAGATATGGAAACGGAGCAGAGTTAGAGAAAAAACCTTGAAGAACGGGCCGGGGGGGAGGGGTTGTTCAAGTGTCCTTCGGCAAATGACTAATTAGAAGGACCAATATGCATCTTTCAAAATTCGTTCGTTTGCTTAAGCTAGGAACGTAATTACAAATTTGGCTTAAACTATTATTCGGAAACAGTGGTAACCGTTACTCATAAATTTAGTTTAATGTTATAAAGAGTGACTATTAAGTTAATTATAATGTTTGGAATCACTTGTATTGAAATCGGAAAGATAGTTGCTAAGATATGAAAACGGAGTATAGTTAGAGAAAAAAATCTTGAAGGGAGGGCCGGGGGGGGGGGAGGGGTTGTTCAAGTGTCCTTCAGCAAATGACTAATTAGGAGGACCAATATGTATCTTTCAAAATTCGTTCGTTTGCTTAAGCTAGGAACGTAATTACAAATTTGGCTTAAACTATTATTCGGAAATTGTGGTAACCGCTACTCATAATTTTAGTTTAATGTTATAAAGAGTGACTATTAAGTTAATTATAATGTTTGGAATCACTTGTATTGAAATCGGAAAGATAGTTGCTGAGATATGAAAACGGAGCATAGTTAGAGAAAAAAATCTTGAAGGGAGGACCGGGGGGGGGGGAGGGGTTGTTCAAGTGTCCTTCAGCAAATGACTAATTAGGAGGACCAATATGCATCTTTCAAAATTCGTTCGTTTGCTTAAGTTAGGAACGTAATTTCAAATTTGGCTTAAACTATTATTCGGAAATTGTGGTAACCGCTACTCATAAATTTAGTTTAATGTTATAAAGAGTGACTATTAAGTTAATTATAATGTTTGGAACCACTTGCGTTGAAATCGGAAAAATAGTTGCTGTGATATGGAAACGGAGCATAGTTAGAGAAAAAACTTTGAAGGAGGTCCCGGGGGGAGGGGGGGTTGTTCAAGTGGCCTTCAGCAAATAATTAATTAGGAGGATCACAATACATCTTTAATGATTGATTCATTTGGTTAAGCTAGGAACTTAATTTGAAATTTGGCTTACACTATTATTCGGAAATTCTGGTAACTTCTTTCTAGAAATACACCTTGAAGCTTAAATGTAATTAGACCCTGGCCCCTCTTCATTCCCGCAAATATAAAAAAAAATCTGTTAAATAAAGTTTTCTGTATTAACAATCTCCATCATAATAATAAATGTCATGTAAAAAAAAAAAACTTAAACCCGACTAATTGTCATGAAGAAAAATGTGCCTGGAAAATATTTCAATCAGTGGGACATATATGTAATTTGTCATGTACAGGTGGCGCGACATTCGCATGGCTCCTCTACGCTGATTTATACATCGCTACTCTGGTTTATTTAATTACTTCTGTAAAGAATCGATGCAACCAACCAGTGAACCAACCAACCCAAGAGAATAAAAGAGTAATTTTAATGAGAGTTCTTTGTGCATTTTAATTAATATTTCAGAAAGTAATTAAAATATTAAAATTCTGACGCTCAGGTATACCAGGAGAGGGTTTGGACTACCTAAATCTAAATTTACAGACTTCTAGGTGCGCTAAATTTTCCTAGCCATCGCCAACAGACACACACACACACACACACAGACACACAGAGCGAAACTTTCTTTTATTAGTATAGATATCAGAGTTTTTATTACTATTTCTGAAGTATCTGCAAATACCTTAACAATGAAAATTTTGTTAATATTACGTTTCTCTTTATAACTTAATAGTTCATTAAATAAATTTTTCGAGTTGTAGAAAGAAGGATTTATATGTTTGATATATTCATGACAAAAATAAGGAGATTACAAGAGAACTGTTCACGACAGCTGCAAATCTGATAAGACTTTCAAGAGATTTTTATAAGCAAAATCTTTTCAAATCCTTATCTGATTAAAAGCTTAGTTAACCAACGTTTCCACAGATTAAAAGCTTAGTTAACAAATTTCAACATCTTTAATCATTGTTTTAAATAATAAAAAGAAGAATAGTAGATCTTATTGCAAGGTTAAAAGAATCTACATTATCAATTCCAGCTGTTTCTGGTGAAACCCATTTGTTGATGTTGTTATTTAAACTTATATAAAGCAGAGTTTATTCTATGAAATCTGCATTTATATTTATAAGTTAATGCACTTATGAAAATTTTCTGGAATTATTTTGAAACGAGGGCTTACTAATTACACAATGCAAGGTCATGTGAGATGTTGTCACAACCTATTAATGCACTATAAAACTATTTTTACTGACTGATCACAAAAGATAAAGATTTAAAAACAAAATCTCATATTTCATCTGATTCTTCTAAGAACAGCTAATACTTCTGATGGCCAATCAAAAAAAATTAAAATTAGTTTTCATAAAAAGGTACACAACAACAATAAATTGCAATTCATAAGTGGTTTAATTCATTTAATAATAGCTACCAGTGAGGATAAAAATATCAAGATAGGGTGAAATTGAATACGAGATTATTAATAAAAAATAAATTACCAGAAAATAAACCACTTTTTTCACAATAAATAAATAAATAAATTATATATATATATATATATATAAAATTACAATTCATCAGTATTCAATTAAATGCATAGGTGTCAAAGTTTATGCTTTTAAAAGTCGAATAAATATGTTTTGAACGATAAAAAATATATAATAAAACGTGGTCTTGTTATATGTAGTTTTATTTAGTAAATGTTTGGTTCAAGATATGTTTATTTGACTTAAAAAAACGGTAAATGTTGAAAGCTATATAATTAAAAAAAAAAAAAAAAAACATGTCCAAATATATTTTAGCATACAAAAGTCAGTCATGAACGTGCAAATCAAAATCCTTGATCAAAGCATATCTTACTACAAAATAAACTAATTTACAAAGTTTTATATGACAGAGTTTTACATTTTGAATTTCATCAAACCTCCTGTTTGTGCTATAAAATAGAACTTTAAACAACAACAACAACAAAAAAATAATTCCTTTCGCTAATTAGGAAAAAAAAAACTTTTAGCTTAACAAGGAGAGTTTCCAATGTCAGGGTCACAGAAAGCGGTTAACCTTTGTATATCGATAGAGTATAGTAAGTAAATAAATATATGAAAGCCATAAAGAACAACAAAATTTATATCACAGTTTATAATCGGATAAATTTTTAACTTTGGCAATCGGCTCCGCAGACTGGTGGGCAGCGCACTAGATTTCAGATTTTTTCGTTTGGGTTCGTATCGTAGCTAGACTTATTTTTCGCAGCAAAAATTTTATGAATAATTTTCGAACCACAACTAAAAAAATATGTATAATCATGGAAATTTGCGAAAAATATAAATTAAATATATGTTTTGTAGGATATAAGTGCCTTTTTAGGATATAAGTACCTTTTTTGTAGCACGCTGTATTCGAGATTTTTGTATTTTCCCCGGAATTCCAGCTAGACTTATTTTTCGCAGCGAAAATTTTTATCAATTACTTTTGAACTACAAATAAAAAAATATGTATAATCATTGAAATTTACGAAAATGTAAATTAAGTATATGTTTTGTAGCATATAAGTGCAGTTTTAACAATGAAATTTTGCATGTTTAAATGTATAATGAAAAGTAAAAGAAAAAAAAAAGGTAATTTATATTTCTATAGACCAGAAATGTTTGCTGTTTTTTAAAATTATTTACAGTTATTTAAATGAATAATCTACTATTTTTCACAGAGAAATAAATTAAAGTACGTGATATAAATCTATAATATTTTATTTTAATTTTGTTTCATTATCCAAACATTTAAAAAATTTCATGACTTATTAAAAAAATTCTTTTAAATTTTTATGTCCTCAGATTATGGATAGCCCATCCTTATTGTGTAGGGTAAATGCGAAGTGGTTTATTTTAGCTCGTACTTTCGTGGTTGGTTGGTTGGTTATTTTTTATGGCTTATTATCTGCGCTAGGGATATAGGCCGGCGGTGGAAATGCCCTCCGTGGGAGGTCTTTCTAAGGGATCCTAACCTGTATTTACGCCAGTTTAAAAGAAAACCACGGAAAACTTCGAATGATTAGGTTGACGAGCGCGACAGGGGTTTGAACCCAGCACCTCCCGTCTACCAGCTTTTAGAGCAGAACCTCTCAGCTACTGGTGGGGCTCCTACTTTCGTGATGCTGAATATCTAGAAAATTAACGGTTTCTATTGTTACGGTAAAATTAACCTTTTTAGCGATTAATTTTTCATATTTTATAGTGAATTGTTTTCAGGAAAGATTTATCGGTCAGTTTTGATTCTGCGTATTTGAGAAATCAAGAAAAGCCACTAATAATTTCATATTTCCATACATATATTTACGGATAAACCTTGATATCCCACCATATTTCGCAAAAATAATGAATGCGATATACAAATGGTAACTATACAGTATGAATAATTTTTATAGATTTCGTGTACTTTTTCTTAGATGAGGAAAAAGTTCACATTTCGACCCCCAATAAATGCATGAATTGGCGTGAATTTTGCACTGAGGTACATAAAGTTACACTACACAGTACACGTGACCTCTACGCTTCATATAATATAGATCTCCAGTTAGGTCTTCAGTATAGATCTCCAGTTATTTTTCCTATGTTAGTACTAATGTAATTATCCCCTCTTACCACTAACTTGTTTCGGAAGAAGTCTCAGAAAGGTTCGAGTTTTGGCTAAGATTTCGTGAAAATTTGCCACTGTGTATCATCTGACAATAGCTCAAGCTTCGATGCTACATTAAATTAATAAGCATGCGCTGTTTTTTCATATGCTGGAGTTATCCCTATAATAAAACTGTCTTATAGTAATCTGATTCTTGGCAAAGTAAAGGTCGCGTCGTCGCAATTTCGGTTGAGAAATTACGGTCCATAAAATTTCTTAATATTTAGTAACTCAATAGTTTGAATATATTGGGATAGGTTTTTTTTTTACAGTATTCTGAATGTGTTGGAAAGTGTTTCATAATCTATGCTTGACGCATGATTTTTCATTCTTGTCAAAATATCATTCGTTTTTCTCAGAGGGGTATTTAGGAGGTAATACATGTTCAACCTCTTATATCTTCCAATATGAAGAGGGTGATAATAAAAAATACAGTAACATGTTTCTTAGACCTTTAATTTATCAAAAATGAAATTTTAGTTTAGATTTTACATTCATATATACAGTTGTCTAAAATAATTAAGAGCACATAATACAATTTAATGCTAAAGTTTCGCAGAGGAAAACGAAAATAGTCATTATATTGGAAATGACGCCTTTTAAAGAACATAGCTGAATAAGCATGGGCTATATGCCTTTCAAAGAATTTTGTTGATATTTTTGTCAGATGTTACTACTTACCGTAAGGCATGGTGACGTCTCGGCAACGCCACTGTGAAGTAACACCGTGACTTTGTGAGCATCGATATGACGTCACGTGACGTCGATGAGAAGTCACATTCACGTTAAAGCTCCTATAATAGAGGCTGACGCATCCTCGCAGATTTGGTGCTCAAATTGAAGTTCAGTTGAAAAACCAAGCTAATCAGAACCGGTTCAGCCAATCAGAACCGAGTCTTAGGCAACCCCAACTCCACCTGCGGTAGATTGATGCTGAACTGAGCACCAATAATCCGAAACAAAATGGATATGCGTCAGCTCCTATTATAGGAGTCTTAATTGGCGTGAATGTGCAGTCGTTATGGCCGTTGTAGAGGTCGTTCGTGACGAAATATTGCGACCACTTTATGAAGTCACGGTGTGACAAATTTGTAAAAAGTGTGTCATTTGTGACGATCTTGCCATTAACTTTGTGACGAATCTGTGATGAAAGCTACATTCTTCTGAAGTCATAATGTGACTAATTTGTGAAAAGGGTGACATTTGTGACGATTCTGCGTCAGGTCGATGGACCACATTTTACCCAAACCCAACTCGACGTGATTGGGTCGGCTGTTTTCTTTTCGGTAGGCAATATTTTGATCCTGCACCGGGTAGGGGAGCAGATTTTACCAGAAAACCGTCCCCGACCTTATTGTGCCAGCTGGTGTATTTTTTCTTTTTTTTTTCATTTTTGCTGTATGTAGAATTCTTTGTTAAATATTTCTTCTCATTTTCAAAGATTTTTAAAATTCACATTTTGGTCAAAATGAGACTTTACAATATGGTGTTGTTTTAGTCTCTATGAGACTTCACAATATGGTGGTTTTTAGGTCACATTCCTTATGTGACGTGCGTGACTTGCAATGACGTCATAGTGTTGTCACATAAATTAAAAAAATGCCAAAATTTTAAATGTCACAATGTTTGTCACAGTGACGCAATGTCAACATGTTCTAAAATATTCTTGTCTTTTTAAAAAGTTTTTAGAGAAGTTCACATTGTATAGTCACAATGTGACGTCATTGATGTGTGGCATTTTTATCACAGTTGTAATGTGGCTACTTTGACCTGCAGTGTCGTCACAGTGCCGTCACTGCCACCACGCTTTTCTATCAAATAAATTTACAGAAATCTATTTATAAATATTGATATTTTTGGAGATAAAAATGTTTATTCAATATTTTAAAATATAGATTTTTTAAGATTCACCCTGCCCTATTTCATGATATTAAAATAAGTTATAGAAGCACTATAGACTTATAATTAGTCCTTTTTTCATACTTTTCTTCTAATAAAACCTGTGGCAAGTAACGATATAAATAATAAAAAATAATTAAAATTATATCTTAAATATGTAGGCACCATATTTTTTGTAAAAAAAAAATCCATATGTGTGCTTATATACGAGATAGAACAAGCCTTTCATATCTCTGGCATTGTCCGATAAATAGGTATCTTGTGCCAGCCTTTGGCTCGTTACTTATTGAATGCACCTAAAGTATCAATTTCTAAATCTGAGAATTCTATAATTGAATAAGGCGAAGATGACTTTATTTAAATACGGGTAACAAAATGCTCATGTAGCATATGTCCTTAATACGGACCTCGATACCACGAATAAATATTTAAAAAATATATATATTTACATAAAATTTGAAGTAAGACGGGCTATAAGGCAGAACTACTCAGTTCCGCTATTAGAAGTGTGAAAAACGGGTATGACATTTTATAATGAAATTGACCGACGATGTGTTAAAAAGTATTTTTTCATATTTAAATATATATATAAACAATATAAAACAATAAATACAACCAGTATTACTGTTAAGCCGAATTGTCTAATCTGTACAGTACAATTAAAAATTGAAAAAAAAAAGACTGCGAATAGTCGGAAATATTTATTGAAAGACACGTTCAATAAACTCAATTAAAAGTTTCAACAAACTCCTTGCTCCGTTTGTCACACCGTATTCTGGTGCTATTGGTGATGAATTAATCTTAATGGATGATAATGTGCGATCGTATTGAGCTAGAGTCCTTGATGAATATCTTGAGAATTTAGGTTTGGTGTTAATGGAATGGCAAGCTCAATCTTCGTGCCTTAATCCGATACAGCATGTTTGGGACTATCTCGGCAGACAGGTGTTTGTCGAAAGTCTTCCTTCGAAGTCGTTAAATGAGCTGGAACAAGCGGTTCTCCATGTATAGTCGTTGTTTCCCATTCCAGTGTCGGACAACTTAATTGACAGTACTGAAAGTCGATGCCACACATGCATTACAAGTAGGACCGGACACATGCCTTATTAAAATCCTTTATTTATTTTTTTCACAAAAAAAAACTGCCATTCATTATTTTATCAAACAGTGAACTTTTGCATAAAATGCAAATTTTTATTTGTAAATCATGCTAGTTGTTAAAATTAAGTAAAATTTTATAAATAACTGTTTAAAGCACAATTCCTCTAAATTTCGCGTCGTTTTGTTTATTTGTCTTCAAATTAGACACAAAAAACTGGTTGTACCTTAACTTTTAGAGGCCAGTGTATATATATTGAGTAGCGGCCAAAATTATTCAAACATTTTGGAGAAACTTGCTTTCAAAAGTTTTCTAGTTCATAATAATTTTTAAGTAATGCCATAAAATTGCATGCAATGGAAAGATAATTTAATTCAAATTGTGATGCAATAATCTTTAGAAGGATATTTTTATTTTACCAGTAATTGTCAAGAAGAAAATTGAAATATACGGAGAAAATTAGCAATACTAATAATTTCATCTAACCAGGTAATTCCAGTGTTGGTCATGAGCGCACTGATTGAACGAAAACTCACAAACTTAGTTCACTTTCTGTGAACGTGAGTTGAACTTGACTCACTTTTTGATAAACGAGCGTGAGCTGAACGAAAGCTCAAAAAATCTGTGAGTTGGAACGAAATTTACAACTCAAACTCAAAAGTGCTTTATTCTTTCTAGAAGTATGCACCGACCGAAATTTTCTGCCATGGTCACAACAACCCTGCTTGTATGAAAATATTTTTTCCGTTCCTTTCTGATTCGTGCAAAAATCTGGCCTTCTTGGGTCAACAATTTTTGCCGAAAATACATATATTTTTAAATTACCATTATTCTACAATTAAAATTCTTTTTGAAGAATAATGCATATACATGTCTAAAGTGAGGGATATACAGTACTGTAAAACCTGTTATAAGAATCTGTGTATGACGAAATTCTGTTTTAAATGGAAACATTTCTTGATCGGTGCAAAATAGATATAATAATCCGTTTGAAAATAAATAATACTTTGCAAGAGACGACAGACCTGATAAAAAAGGAACTATAAACTATAACGTTTTTTTTTCTCTCTTATGTGATTCCATCTTAGAACGTTTTTCGATATAGAATTTTTCAGATTTTTAAGTCTCCAAGCCGTGTAAATGGATTAATGGTATTAATAATAATTCAGATATTCTTAAACCCAGGTTTCTTTCCTTTACAATCCAAAAAGTTAGAAAATATTATTTGCCTTAAAATACAGATATGAATACATAATATAATACATATTTAGATAAATATAGTTATTGTTTCAATTCTATTCTACTCTAAAAGTACACAATATTGATTAATAATATTGATTATAATCAGTAGAAGGTTTTACAGGAGATTTAAAATATCTCCTTTACGATCATTGATTATGAAATTTGGGGCTCTCCGAAATCAAGGGTCCCAGATCCACGGAACGATATGTTTTAATTCGTCCCTGCTTAGATCTGTTCTTTTTCTTCCATGCTCAACTATACGAAACTTTCTGACATATTCACTTTCACCTAATTGCATGAAACTTTCCGACATTGCTATGTGAAATCTATGCAGTTGAAAATAGCACAGATCTTTAGATTTTCAATTTAAATGTAATATATCTTTATTTATTATTTTTTGCTTCCATTAAAATATGCAATATTTAAAAAGAGAGAGAGAGAGAGACTATAATTCAAATAAATTTTGGTGGAATTCAGTATAAATGCCCCAATGAACATTTATATTGAATTCAATGAGATGTTACTTTGGAGAAAAGGAAATAAATTGTTATCCGTAAGTAAGAAAAAAAAATCAATCTGTAAAAAAAAAAAAAAAAAAAAAGACCTAGAATTTTTTTACTTGAACATGTTGGGTACAATCAGTATCCTATATAGTAAACCTGCTAAAACGGAACAAGGGATAGGAGAGAAATTCTTTTTTATTAAGTTTTAACGGGTTCATCGTCCATTGTAATTATGACATTCATTTCTCCACGCAGGGAATAGATAATTTTTCGTTTAAGTCAGATTTCGTTATAGCCGGTTCCGTTTAAATAGATTCATCATATTTTTTTCCTTTTCCTTTTCTTTTTTCAAATTCTGATCCAAATTAGCACAAAATTTAATTTTCATTACGTACGGACACTTAAAAAATCATTAAATTGTAAAATTCAAATGCCATAAATACAGTTCAAAAATAGGGGGGGGGACATGGAAATTAAAGAATTTTAATAACCTACTCTGTGTAAGCGCTTCTCTTAAATTTATTTTGAATGTTCAATTTTTATATAAAAAAAGTATTTATTTATTGAATACTTTTGTTTAAATAGTTTGATTTCTCACTCAAGCGAAGTGTTTTCTTAAACTAATTTCTAATCGATTTTTATATTTTAGACAGAAATATTTCTTTTTATTTGAAAGAAAAAATTAAAGGAGTATAGCAAAGAGATCCAAATGCATACATGGCAAAAAAAAAAAAAAAAAGACTATGTAAAAATATTTCTATTGATGCCATAGATATTATTGTTAAAAAATTAAAAACATTATTTTAAAATTGATATGGACATCAACTACAGACAAGCAGAGACAAGCAGAATAAATCAACAGTTTATTATTTTTTATAAAGGTCGTCGCAATATTTAAAATCTGTTTATTTTTCCGCTCTCTTTTTTCTTTTTTTCCTGCTTTTCTGATTTAAAGAAACTTATAAGTATTTCTTAGGTGCACTATAAATTGCTCCCTGAAAAGTATGGTGTGCGTTGCGTTTATCGTTCATTTACAGGGGCACACAAAAGAATTCGGTTACAGTCTTAGTGCGATAATTACAGTCTATGTGTGATAAGTGCGTTTTCAACTTTGGTTTGCGTTTTTAAGGTTAACTAAATTTTTGCATAGTACGCAGTGTGTATAAATTCTACTGATCATGTACAGGGCTACACAAAGGAATTCGTAAGTATTACTTACTATGGGAGTAAAATGTGATGCTTAAGGGTTGTTTTTAATTGCGTTAAATATTTTCCTGCTGAACTATATTTAGTAGACTAATAAGTTCAACTAAATTTTTGCATAGTACGTGGTGTGTATAAATTCTGTTGATCATGTACAGGGCTACACAAAGGAATTCGTAAGTATTACTTACTATGGTAGTAAAATGTGATGCTTAAGGGTTGTTTTTAATTGCGTTAAATATTTTCCTGCTGAACTATATTTAGTAGACTAATAAGTTCAACTAAATTTTTGCATAGTACGTGGTGTGTATAAATTCTGTTGATCATGTACAGGGCTACACAAAGGAATTCGTAAGTATTACTTACTATGGGAGTAAAATGTGATGCTTAAGGGTTGTTTTTAATTGCGTTAAATATTTTCCTGCTGAACTATATTTAGTAGACTAATAGAAACTTGTGGAATATAAATAAATTCATATGCAGGAATATGCAAAGAACAAGATACAATGCCGTTTATGGTTGGTAATTGCTAGAAGTGAGTTTTAAGTTTTCCTTATGCGTGTTTTACGTGAATTAAATTTTAGCTTAATATTTGGTGTGTATTTCGATAATATACAGCACTGTACAACAGATTTCGAGTGCATTTCCATCGATTGGCGAAAATTGCTAAATGTAAATTCTCTAACTGAACTAAATTTATCATGCTATGTAGTATATATCCAAATCTATAGATCATATACAGGGCTGAACAAAACAAAATCGACTACATTTTCCACTATGGAAGTTAATAACTAAAACTGGATTTTTGAATGTGTTATATGCTTCCTAAACTGTTTACTACATATCTCATTTCACCTTATTTACGGGTGAAGTTTCGTTACAGTTTTCTGGATTGTGTTGGAAACTATTTCATAATCTATGCTTCAATCATGATTTTTCTTTCTTGTTTGTAAATTCCTATCCGATATCAATATTGTACGAGTAATTTCTTACTTTAGTTTTAAGAATTCGGTAAACCGGACCTACACAAGAGCAGTATTCAAAAATAAAATTTGACAATTTTATTATTTTTTGGATCCTTTGTCATGCGTCTCAGTTTTCAAAAGTATGTGTGTTTCTTTCAATAGAACTTGTGAAAATATATTCGTAATATATCTTTAAACTTCTTGATGAAACAGTCTGCGTGTTTGGAAAACTTATAATTCTTTACATTATTTTTTAAACAGAAAACTTCTTAACAAGAATGCATCATCGACTTTTTGATAAAATTATTCGAAAGCCTTTTACTATGGAACATTCTATTTCTCAAATTCTTGTAATAAACTTCTGACTAAAATCTTTTAAAACCTTTGAAAACTTATGATGGAAATTTTCTTAACTACGACACTATTTCCAGGAAAGTAATTAAAACCGATAAATTTCAATTATATAATTTCGCTCAAGTAGTTTAATTTTTTCCTCGTTTACTTTATTAATTAAAACTTGATGAATTATTGTGGCATTTCTCATTGCTTTCATACACTTAAGGTGGTTCTTTTTCAAAAAAATAGTTTAAAATATCTTCAACTGTTATACAGGTATAGTGTAAAAGACAATAAACTAAAACAATCAGAACTAACTTTAAAATGAATGAGTATGTCAGTTAATTTAAACTTTGATCCATTATCAATAGCGTAATGAATTATCTTAATATCAGGAATTAAGTAATGGAAAACATGCTTTGTTAAGAAATTCTTTTTAAAGGTGTGCATTGTTTACTAGGAATGTTAGTGCAGTGTGTGTGTCGTGTATTTAAATTTTCAATAACAGCAGCTTCTTAATAATCTGATAATAAAAGGGATGTAATTTTGATTAGGTATTATCTACATTAGATAAATTTTTAACATTAAAATGCAAATCCTACGAAATCCCTATTTTTTAATTTCAAAAATAAAAGTTTAAAACAACTATATTCTTTAAATTAATAAACGATGATATAAATAAATCGCAGCATTTTCCATCATATTTTTTTTTTCGTAAAACAAATATGTGAATTAATGCATAGATATTTTTGTAAAAAATATTATATTTTGTGCATAATAGAAGATATAAGTATATCATATGTATTGCTGGAAAATTTTAAAGAAAAAAAATAAAAACATTTAGTATGTCATCCACTTGGAAGAAGATGAAATCTGAAAAACTAGAATTTTACAAAAGATGCGTAACTATAAAATTTTAAGGTACATCAGATTATATGTCCACAATTTATGGAATACGGAATAACAATACTAATAATCACTTAGAGACAATTAAATAAACACTCATTGAAAAATTTGTGTAGTTTAGATTGAAAAAAAAAGATGGTTATAGAAAATCATAATTTTAAGACTCTATAAAGAAGAAAAAGGTATATTTTGAAAAATATTTCTCTGTAATTTATTAAAGATTTAGTTATGGCGGTTATCAAAATTCCTGTTAAGCAACGCAAAACTTTCTGACTCATGTTTCAACGAAAGGAATAAAGATGACAGTCCAGACCACTGAAGCGATTTGGAATTGATTGTTGTCTTCCATTCTTTAATAAATAAATTACCTATCAAGTTATAAGCGATTGTTGTCACAGGACTATAGGTTTTTCTCCTTTCCTGCGCTGTCATCCCATTACATAATTTCTTAATAAGAACATCTGCCCATTTCATGCGTTTCCGGACAAAACGGAATTCAGAAATGTGTGATAAAGTAATTCCCTTGGACAGCCTTAAACAAATGTTTAATTACTGTTATCCTCATTTTACATAGATCAACATTTTGTTTTGTTAAACACGGGATTCCGAGATAAGCAGGTTCTTTTTCTCATGTTTTACTGTATTTTAATTTTATTGCCTAGAAATGCATCTACCCATCTTAAAAATAAATAAATAAATAAATATATCAATTTTAATTGTGGAATAACAGCGATTTAAAAATACGTGCTTTTAAAAAGAAATGGGCCAGGCCAAATTTTACTAATATATTTACTGGACAGGCCATAGCCATCCAATGATTTTCATATGAGCTAGGACTGAAAATTTCTTCTTGTTTAGACCTCAAGAAAAATGCAGTCCAGCTCCGATGTAGGCCGGTAATAAATCTGCGTCCGAACCTCTAGAAAAAAGTAATCCCCAAAGCCAGCTCGGACCGAGTGTCGGGAAGGAAAATTGGGCCGGATACATGAAGACCCTTATATCGAATAACCAAAAGATTAGTTCACAAAATTTTGTAAATTTGGACGATAAAGCTCTAATATATTAAAAAAAAACGAGTTTTTAGCGAACTTTGTTCACTTTCAAAGATGAGTTTGAGTTGAACGAGTTCGTTTGAAAAATTTTGAATTTGAACGTGAACTTGACTCATTTTTGAGACATTGAACTTGAGTTTGAATTAGTTCGTTTTTTTTTTTGTGAGCGTTCCCAACACTGGGTAATTCTTATATGAATAAATTTTAGCGTCATTAGCAGCATTAAAATGTCTTGAGAAGGGAAGAACCAGTTTGTTTTAGTTCTGTGACTATTTTAATATGAAATAAAGATTCAGTTATTGTTTCTGTTAATTAGGCTTAGTTTCAGTTTTATTTCTGACAAACGTGTTTCTTTAGTTTTCTCCCTACAATTTCAATTGCTTTAAGGTCCGCACTATTATCAGGCCATTAGAGGTGAGGGATGTGATTATCTTAAAACAACTTATTGCATACAGTAGCATCATGACACGGAACTGAATTTTATTGAAATAGGAATACCCCATTATCTTGGATAAGATCACGTATGGAAGGCTTCACTTTGAGTTCAAGTATTTCGTTCTTGTGTTTTTTGGCCTTTATAGTACTAATAAATCACACAAATTATATCTTCATCTTTTGATCTGATTCAATACGAAATCATAAAACTAGGTGATTCACGGAAGTTTTAACGCAATCAGAATGTAAATCTTTTTCGATTCCTCTGCTTTCATATTTTATGCCATCACTATCCAATATAAAAATTTTTGTCTCATCACAAAAAATAACATCGTCCTACTATTTCTCTAGATGTTTAACATGCATTTTAGACCAGTTTATTCATTTCAAACGTCATTTGATTGATAAAGGTTTTTTTGTGTAATTTTAACATTTTGATCAAAATACTGCAGACTAGACCGATATCTTATGCTCCTTGGTTTTATGTATCAGTTTGGAAGAGATTTGTACAAAATTATTGACGTTATCGTGTCCATAAAAAAGTGACATAGATAGATAGATAGATAGATAGATAGATAAATATATGTATAAAGTTTTGAACTGGGGTGGTTTTGGGTTCTGGGAGTCATGATCGGCGTAGATCTGCAAAAATTTTCCAAAAATTCTAACTTAGGGGAGAATGTAATAGGTAGTATTTCTTACAAAATGTACCTAAAATGAAATAAAAAGTACTTAGAGTGGAACAGAAATAAAATAAAGAAATATAATGATGGAAAAGGAAAAATAAACAAAGCGACACGTGAGTGTTTGATCATCAGTCGGCAAGAACAAATATGTGTCTCAAAAAATGCATTTTTCATATTATATAGATATGCAATGTTCGAAATATATACCGTATTCTCAGCGTATAACGAGTACTTTTGAAACAAGAAAATTGCTCAAAATTTACAGGTGCGCGTTATATGTCACACTGTAAAAAAACTGCAGCAGAGTAACCCGTCATTCGACCGTTTTTATAAAAAACGGTTACATAACCGTAATTTAACAGTATTCTGACCCTAATATGAGCAATATTATGGTTAAAATAGCGTTAAATTACGGTTATGTAGGGTTAAGTACGGACATTCGACCATTTTTATAGAAAACGCTCGAATAACCGGTTACTTTGCTGCAAAATTTTTTACAGTGCGGGTATAAAAATAAAAATTAAAAATTAAGAAAAGGTAAGCATAGGAACTGAAATTTCCAAATTAATGAAGACGAAGTGAAGACGCGGTGAGTTCAATGAACAAGACTACGATTCCGAAATCTTTGCAGGGATTCAATTGAGAGATAGTTTCAGCAGTATCGTATGTCATCGCTTTGAATGTGCTCAGATTTTTATGTTCGTACTAGTTATTACAGTTTTAAATGATTTTTATAATATTTCCTAAATACTGAACTCCTAAATACTGAAGCAATACAAACCTAATTCGGACAGTGTAATCCTGTCAGTATCTTAGAATAGTTTGTTAAGAGCCTACATCAGTCACGCGAAAAAACGCTCCAGCTGATGTTAAGTCTATGGGAAGGCTATCGCGCGATTTCTCGCTGGCATTTTAATATTTTTAAATGATTTTTTTTGCATAGGACATCTGAGGTAGATCTCTAACGTTGTTAGTATTTACTTTTTCGATTTTGGTTCCAGTTTTTTTATATAAGGGTAATTTCACTTTCAGAACCGGTTCCAACCGGTTCCAAAATAGAAAATGTCCGCTTATAAAAAAACCTTAACCAAAATTGAAAAAGTAAAAACTAACAACGTTAGAGACCGACCTCAGATATCCTATGCAAAAAAAATCATTTAAAAATATTAAAATGCGAGCGAGAAATCGCGCGATAGCCTTCCCATACACTTAACATTAGCTGGAGCGTTTCTTCGCGTGACTAGCGTAGGCTCTTAAGTAAGTATGTAGCTTTTATAATTCGTTTATAGGAACACACTAAAACAAACCACAAAAAAAAAAAAAAAAAAAAAAAAAAATCCATGCGTAACTTGTCATTATGATAACGGCTGACATACTGAACTAATTCGAATTTGTTGAGATAATGTATTGATCTTGTAAGTATATTGTATGAGTTCCTTAAGCAAATATGTAGCTCTTATAGTTCGTTTACAAGGACACACAAAATCAAAACATGCAAAACCACTCATCATGATAATTTCCGAAATGCTGAACCAATTTGAACCTAATTATATTATAACCTATGGGGAATTATAAACAATGATTTCAATATTTTTTAACATTTTGATATAATTGCCTCATATCCATTTATTTAGTACATTTGGTAAGCTGAAATTGAATTATCCCTGGAAATTAAATATATCGCCTAAATAGAGAACTTAGAAGAAGTGAGACAATTTGTTAAATTTGTATTAAATTTGATGTTTATACCTTAAAGTAAAGAAAAGAGAGAAATCAACCTTTTCTTCTGACTGAATCGGAATTTTTTTTTTTTTTTTTTTTTTTTTTTTTTTTTTGTTATGGATGAGTGAAGATTTTCTCAAAACTTTCTGCTCATTGATCCAAACAAAATCATGACGAAAAAAGTTTTTTAAATTTTACTTTTGTGGTAAAGTATCTTAAGTTTAAATTGTCACAAAAAAACCTGATTAATAACTCTTAATAATAATTTTTAATGTTCGTAAAACTTATATAAGGGTCGTTTTGTAACTTTGTAATAAATGTAAGATTAAAAACAACAACAACATTATTAGTTCTTAATAATCATTTTTAAACATATTTTATGTGCAAAATATATTTTTTATCCACTTCAAAATAATTCATGCATGAGAAGATTAAGTGATTGTTTGAAATCATTAAAATTAAATTATAGTAATAAAGTTTAAAAACTCCAACAGAACAAAATCATTCACACTATTAATTTTTTTTTCTGTGAAATAACGGAGAGTTTGCTGGTAATCATTTATCTTAAGTCTTAAGAGCCTACATCAGTCACGCGAAAAAACGTTCCAGCTAATGTTAAGTCTACGGGAAGGTTATCGCGCGATTTCTCGCTCGCATTTTAATATTTTTAAATGATTTTTTTTTCATAGGATAGCTGAGGTCGATCTCTAACGTTGTTAGTTTTTACTTTTTCGATTTTGGTTCCAGTATTTTTATATAAGGGTACTTTCTCTTTCAGAACCGGTTCCAACCGGTTCCAAAATTGAAAATGTCCGCTTATAAAAAAAAGTAACCAAAATCGAAAAAGTAAAAACTAACAACGTTAGAGATCGACCTCAGCTATTCTATGCAAAAAAAAAATCATTTAAAAATAGTAAAATGCGAGCGAATAATCGTGCGATAACCTTCCCATAGACTTAACATTAGCTGGAGCGTTTCTTCGCGAGCCTACGCCCGAACGCTAAAGTTAACCTATGGGAGAAATCTTTAGAGAATTCTTGCCTGTGTTTTAATGTTTTTAAATGATTTTTTTCATAGTTTACTTACGGTTGATAACTAATGTTGTGCGTTTGTACTTTTTGATTTTGGTTACAGTTTTTTTACATACGGACAATTTCTTTTTTAAAATCGGTTGAAAACGGCTCTGAAAATTATAGTATCCTTTTATATATAAAAAAAAACTGCAACCAAAATCGAAAAAGTAAAAATACACATTTTTAGATATCAATCTCAGGTATCCTATGCAAAAAAATCATTTAAAAATATTAAAATCCATGCAATAAATTTGAAAATAACGCTCCCATAGGATTAACATTTACTTGCGAGTGTTTTCGCGTAACTACTGTAGGCTCTTAAGTAATTTTAAAGAGAACTGCAACTGTAAATTTACCGTAGACGCTGTATATTTATGAATATAAAATATCTAAGATGTTGTAAATTTCCATGCATGAAAATACTGAAAACTGTAATTTTACATGAAAAAAAAAAATCGATGACAAAAACGATGATGTTGTTCATACAATGTGTGAATTACAACACATTGTATGCTAGATTAATTTTATCACAATTATTAAAATTGGTAAAGAAATCATATGAGTTGTAATTTTCCAACTGGACGAAAAATGTCCAGTCTAGGATTCGAACCTGGGATCTCTTGGATGAAGCTGCCAGTGTTCTACCAACTGAGCCATCCCAGTCGAATCGGGAGGACTTAATCCATCCATTTAACCTTATTTATCATAGCATCTGGTCTGATATCTGAATCAGCTCAACAGAATAAATCGCAGATAATTTTGAACTCCAGTAAACGCTGGATACGAGATTACACTAGATTACTTTTAATACAATTATTCAAATTGGCGAAGAAATCATATGAGTTGTAATTTTCCAACTGGGAGAAAAATGTACGGACCAGGATTCGAACCTGGGATCTCTTGGCTGAAGCTTAACTCATATGATTTCTTTACCAATTTGAATAATTGTGTTAAAATTAATCTAGTGCAATCACGTATCCAGTGTTTACTGGAGTTCCAAATTCCTGCTATTTATTCTGTTGAGCTGATATAGATATCAGACCAGATGCTATGATCAATAAGGTTAACTGAATGTTTTAGGTCCTCTAGATTCGTCCGGGATGGCTTACTTGGTAGAGTACTGGCAGCTTCAGCCAAGAGATTCCTGGTTCAAATATTGTCCGGACATTTTTCGGCAAGTTAAAAAATTACAACTCACATTGTATGCGTTTTACGCTGTCTTATTATAGCGTAAGCGATCGGTTTTTCGAAAAATATGCAAGGAATTCATTGTTACAAAATTTCCTGTACTTGCAATAACTTCTTCTACCAATATCTAGAAATATAATCTACTGTGTAAACTGATGATGAAGAACCTATATTAAATGCTTTTAATAGAAATTTATCGAGAATCTTGGTTTTCTTCATTTGGTTTTACAGAAATTTTTAACAGTGCAAATTAAAAAGTTTCAGTAATTATGAAGACAAATATGCATACATGAAAAAACTTAATATTTAACCAAAGGAAATCAAATTTCCAATACAAAGCTTTAACTACATAATACCATTTAAAATTATAAGCTTATGTGATTATTTAATGTTTAATGAATAATGCAAAGATAAATTCAAGCTTTTAATGTACTCACTGTCAATACATCGAAAAGGTTTAGAAAGCCAAAATTATTATAAAAAGCTGTTGCGCGATTTAAACGAATTATTTTTCACCAGTCTTAATTAATAACTAAAACACGTTAAGGAATTTTGTTCAATATTATTTTTCCAAGAATTAATTTTTAGTGACAGGGTACCTATTATTATTTTTTGATGAAAAAGCATTGTTACAAAAAAAATATAGATGACAATTTGATAGTGGAATATTTCTCATTAGTGACAGGGCGGTAATTGATGCTTTCATTTGATTCAAAAGCATTGTTGCACGAATTGAATGTATTCTAAATAGGTTGTATGCAGCATTTAACCCTTTTAGGGGCATATTAATCCTGTTTCTAAAATGGTGAAATAATTGACTGACATCAGAATTTAAAAATGAGCTTAATAGAAAATAAATACTTGATTTTCTTCATGCACATTATAAACGCAAAGCTTTATTAAATTATTGTGGGTGTCGTTGGGCAGTTTGGAATTTAAATTAAGTGGTCACATTTGTGATCATCACCCATGAAAGGGTTAATGTACAGGCACTCCCCGACTTGCGTATTACGCGACCTACATAAATTTGCAGTTACGTAAAATATCTCGAAATTTACAATTATTAACTAGCGCGTTTGAAACGCGTTTGCCAACTTTTGATAATTATTCTATGAATAAAAGATGCAGATAAAAACCATATCCATAATATAATTTTACATATAGAGAGAGTTATATTTTTATTGGTGCTATTCAATAAAATTTCAAAAGAACAAACCCAATTTATTTAAATTGAGGCAAAAAAAACAACAACCTCGGATTACAATCGTTACAGTTATGCTCGCTGAATCAAAACCAGAACAAAATCTAATTTAAAAAGTTTCGATGAAGAGGAACTAATATACGAAAATACTTTACAAGAAGGAAAGAAGAGAATGTCTGATACAGTTGGTGAATTGACACAAGAATTACAGTAAGCGGCGGATTTGTATGTACAAACTGACTGAGCAATTATAATCGGAAGTGGATAACGTTGACCTTAATGAAATTCGTTTCAGTCAAGATGAAGAACTTATTAACGATGACCTTATTCAGTTGGAGGCATTCCGACATTCCGAAGAAGGCCGGCTGAATACATAACTCCAGGCGTTGAGAAATTTCCAACAAAGGCACTAGCCGAGGCTTTTAACATGATAAGTATAGCGCTAGCAAAATTAGAATAAATATATCCGAACAACGAGCGGTTTGAGAATGTTAGCCGAAGTATTCATTCTGATAGGTCTAGCTAAAAGACCATTTACGTTTTCAAAAAAGTGTGACCACACAATCTACTCCAAATATGTTTGTGATATTCCACAACAACAGCCAAGATGACATTTCAGATGACCCCGACAACCCTCAGCCTTCAGTATCGAGTTGCTGGAGAACAGCATTTCTCTTCACAACCATCCACCTCCAGCACTGACTTTACCATTACAGAACTAAATTAGCTGTCACAAGTGTCAATTCATTTTTGATCCTGTGAATCATAAGTAGTATCTTCCGCAAAAGTGTTCTTTCAGTTTGTTTATATATTTTTTCATAATTTTGTAGTTTATATCCGAGTAAATACTGCTGCATGATGCATTATTTAAAAAATAATACTATGTAAATAATATATGTCTATATAATTATAATAAATATTGCAGTTTATTACGAAATTATACTTAATCAATTCACAAATTTGACTTACGTAAAATTCAAGTTACGTAAAAGTTTACGGAACGCTTTACTTACGTAAGTCGGGGGATGGCTGTATTGTAATTTGTGGTATGTAAGTATGTACAGAGTGTCCTATTTTAAAGTAAATAATTTCAAAATGGTTGCCGATAGAAATACACCATTTTCTGCATTTTTATTAGAAAAAAAAGTTACACATTCTTTTTCTTAAAGGATTTTTTTCAGTGCTAAGTTTTCTTTCGACTGAAATATTTCTTAATTTTCCCCTTCCATAGTTTTCTGTTGAATGCCTCATATTCCGTTATATTGTTCCCACTCATGATTTTTTTTCTACCAGCTGGTTTCCATTCTATAATGACATTTAGTTAACTGTTTTTTAAATTCTTTTGACATGTCCGTACCATGTCAACCGTTTTTCGTCTATACGATTAATTATGTTACTTCGATTTTGATAATTTTTCGTATTTCTGAGTTTTCCCTTTTTTCCATACGGGATATTTGACATTTATTAGAGTTATATATATTTAAATGTAATTACGTTTATTATTTTTTCTTCGGTAATTGCTTTTTTAAAGGTTTGTAAAGTTTTGATCTGGACACAATGTCGTAAGCTTTCTCTAGGTCTATGAAGATCATGTGTATTTGTTTTTATTTTGTTTCATCCTTTTCTAGAAGTTGTCTTATTGAAAAAATGTGATCAATAACATATCTTCCTGTAGTCCACATAGTCCTGTAGTCTTCTGTCCACATTGTTCTTCACATGTTTAATTTTTTTTTCTCAAAATGGTTCCTGATTGTTCTTCCTAATATTTTCATTATTGAGTTTATTAATCACATTTCTCTATAATTAGTGTTGTCCCTTCTGTCATCTTTCTTAAAAATTAATAAAGAATAATTTGTTGTTAAAAAAAAGAAAAAGAAAACAAAAAAGCACTGTTTTTTCCTTTCCAAAGTATATGCGGTTTATTTTTATTTTTAACTCAATCATACTGATTGAAAATATACTGATATCATACTGATTAAAAATATCATACGAATAGACTTTTTTTTTTCCAACTGAGTGAAAAAGTACACGATCTGGACAGTTTTTCTTTCAATGGAAAAGAAACAAGTCAATTCGGTTTGTTCTGTGCAGTAATTTTTTCCTGTATTCGGTCTATGAGCCGCAAAACTTTTATATGCCAATAGGGGATCTAGCCCTATGGGACGACCTCCAACCCGGATGACACAGGTGTTTCTTTTAGTTTATCACATACACTTCAGATTGTTCGGTATGGAAGATTCTACCAGTAGTAAGCTGCTTTCGCCATAGCTCTCCGGATCTGATACAGGGGACAGTAGGGGAAAACTGGGTAAGCGAATGAAATCGGGTACCCTGTTTTCTCTCTGAAGGGTGCTGTCCACATGGCATAACCTATCTTATCTACATCCCTTAGCGTCCCCTAGCAGTGTGCCATCGGCTTTTGAAGTGAGTTTATCTCTCTGTCCGTAGAGTTCTATAGGAAAGAAATTCTCATCAAAAGTTTTAGTTTTTCGTCGCTTTTTCTGCTTTTCAAATAAATGCAGCCTGACGGATCGATTTAGGTAACTAAGTCACTGTTTCCTATATTTTCCACACGACATTTTGATGCCAAGTAGAAGTATGCACGTCCAGCTATCCAGGAGAACGATCATGTTGATTTTTGTTCGTCTGTTGGGGAAAAACCGGGTACCCATGGTTTTCCATTGAATTGTTCAATGAATTGTTTCTTCACTCAACAGGATACAATGTTGAGTCAGCTCTGGAGTGGGAACATGCGGAGTGTAGCGGATACGAGAAGTAAAAGCTGAGAAAGCCATTACATGACAACATTAATAATTGTTTCAAATCCTAAAATAAAGTTATTGACCTTAAAGAATGTATATATGTTTTAAAGTTTGATACAAAACTTATTACAATAAAGCTTTTTGCTACTGGAAGTGTAAAAACTTAATTTCTGATTAATAACCAGCTTTACCACACCATAAAAAATTGGAACTGCTTCAGAAGGTCCTAGAAAATGCATTCCCAAGTACAGAAGAATTTTCCTGTGGCGATAGGCGTTATTTTTTTCAAAAGTCCTGATATCCCCGAACACTTTTGTGGGGGTGTTCCGATTTTTCCGCCGTTCTTGACTTTTGTCAACAATGGAAAGCCGTTATGTACCCGACTTCACCCTACTTTCTGCTGCATAATTTCAAAATTAATTACAAATATCATCAGATGGCTTTGCAGTCGAATTTCCGTAGGAGTCAGAAAACTATATAAATTATAAGACTATCTGCGAGTTTACCAATTTTCAGTTGGTGTTTTCAATGGGAGCAAGTTCTGTGAAAAATAGCGCATTTGTATTAGAATAGTGAATTACTATCTTTTTCAGTCCACTTTTATTACTCGTACTTTCTGATAGTGATGAATATTGACATTTCCGGTTCAGATTCTGCAAATTTGCTGTGCATTCTTTTGATCGGCGAATATTTCTTATCTAGGAATTCAACCGTCCCATTTCAATAAAAATGGTGAACTTGTTGAAAATATTGTAAATTTATTTTTCCACTTGCGGCGCCATCTCTCCTCTTGGACAAATTCGTAACTAAATTTGAAATCTTTCCTAGTTAAAAATTAGCTGCTTTTTTTAATAAAAATGTAACAAACGATGTATTTCTATCGCCAACCGTTTTTTAATTATTTACTTTCAAAATAGGCTACTATGTAAGATGCATATGGAGATAATGTATTAAGGGTGTATTCAAATCCAAACTGCTTATTTTGAGACACATTTGTAAATTCATTTTTGCTCTAAAATGCATCCAATTGGCAGGTTCTCTTATTCAGAAATTTTATAATATCCGTATTGTCTCGATTTTTTGATAAAGCCAGAATATATTTCAAAAAATGCTGTCAAAGTGGACATTTTGAACCGAATATCCCGAAGCGATAGCACTGGAAACAAAAAAAATGATCGTACTGTGACAATAATTGTCTGTAAATCAATTTCTAATTAATTGAAAGAAAAATAAAAACATGGGGACCTTATAAATATCTTTATAAATCACGCCGCCAAGTTTCTTGTTGTTACTTTTAAAAATGAGTCTGAAAATGTGTCTCAAAATTTTGAGTTGTTGATCGTGGAAAAATATTTTTTTTGAATACCGCCTTAAGTACGGAATATTTAGTATGGAGATAACAAATATATTACAATATGCAGGTAATTTGAAAATTAAAAAGTGATTATTACACTTAACTATACTGGCGCATAAGTAAAATCAGGCAGTTTCGAATAGTGCTCGATACAGTTCTCAGCTTGATCAAAATGCACAATTTTTCGCATTTCATTTATCATTTCAAGAAAAAGACCAAAAATATTCATCCCTTGCGACTGCTGCCTACTTTTTTCCCGTCATTTCTTAAAACATATATGTGTTAAAATGTTATTTGAAAGATAAAACAACCTATGTTTATTAAAAAGGCGTAAAAGGAGCGCATGTTTGAGGATTTTAACTGGAAACAAACAAAAACTCTTTATTATTTTGCTGAAAGTTAAAGCAATCATTTCCGTACTTTATGTAAACACGATGCATAACCTACTTTCTTCAAGCTGAACAGTCGTTTGTAGTCTATGATTTCTAATAAAATATGACCCAATCTTAAAGACTAAGCTTCTCACTTCCTTGAATCCTTGAATGACGAAACATGTGGATCTCTAGGAAGCGAGTTTTATGAATTTCCGTGTTATGAGTTTCCATGTTTTACGCAATATGGTATTTTAAATTTTGCACTATTTCAACACCAGCTTCCTGTTTTTGTAAATTTCATTCTTGAAAGCATCATCCGAAAATCGCAACATTGCATTTTAAACTTTCATTACTCGAATAAGTAAAATTTTCATTAAAAATTTCATAAGAATGGCTATAATATATTTTAGTAGATTAAGAAACATTTGTATTTTTACTTACCCATCATACGTAGTATAGGGTAAGTCTTGTAATAGTTTTGAAAATATAAATTTTTTTTGACGGATTTACACGTTTCAGACACTGGAGATTCCGAATAACATATTTTTAGAAAAAAAAAAATTGCCGTCCGTCTGTCTGTGTGTGTGTCTGTAAACGCTCTATCTCCCGAACAAATTGAGATAGAGACTTGAAATTTAGTATTTACTTAGTATGTAATAATGGGAAGAAGCTTATTGAATTTCAGTAACCTCGATTATCCGGAACTAACTTTTTCGGACTCTCGAAATATTCGTTCTGATAAAAGATGTATAAAAATTTTCGAAATTGTTTATTTTAAGGAGTGAATATAAAAGATAACAAAAAAAACATAAATTTTGCATAAAGAATGATGTCGATCGGATAATTAAGACCCTGTATTTCATTCAAATTTCAATTAAAAGATATATTTTAATTGGAAATGGGACTCTTAATACGACGCAGTAAACCGTTAGTTAATATGATTATCAATTTTGGAGTTATAAGGATGTTTCTTTAACGCAATTCAGTAATAGAGCATTTAAAGTTTAGGACGTCATCAAGCCACGATTTTATTCGAATTGCAATGCATTTTATAAATAGTTTACACATGTTTTATTTTCATATTTTATATTATGCATATCCACGATGGGTAAGTATTACGGTGGCCCCCACCGACTAGTTTACATTGTAAAGGGAAAACCATCAAGGAAATGCGACAGAGTATAAGTGATAAATATTGCGGTCGTACAATCAAGCATTAGTAGCCCAGAGGTAATGACTTCGATTTCTAAATGGGAAGCCCAGTGTTCGAATCCAACCGATTCCATTGTGTCAGAAATTTAAAGTATGTTTTTTCTTTTACTTTCCGAACACGTACAGCAGTGTTCGGAAAGTCGAGTGGAGTCACACCAGATTTTGTTTATAGTAAAATCTGTGTACTCTTTCTTAAAAATTCTTTAAATTTATCAATTATCTTAGATATAATTATAACAAACTTTTTTATTTTGAATTTTCAATGAAATAAATAAAATGTAATTAGAAAGACGAGAAAACAAATCACATAAAATTATAAAATTGTGTTTTTATTTTAAGTATATATATATATATATATATATATATATATAATTTGGATATTTCTAAATTTGTGAACATAATTATACAAAATAGGTAGATAACTGTATTCAAGTTTGTTGTTGGTACAACAAATGCTGTATTTTTAAACGCACTAAATCTGAAGTTTAATGAATTTCCTATCACTAAAATTATTTTGTTTTAAATTTTAAAATAAGTAAATAAGCAGAAAAGTTCTTTAGGGAACAGAAATAGCAAAAAATAAATAAATAATTCCTCTTTATTTGAAATTTGCTTAATTCCTTATTTTCAATTTATGGAATATTTTTATTTTAATATTTTTTAATTTAGAAAAAATTATTAGGAGGATCTGTGTACCTAAGGCCACTACCCCACATTAAAAAAAATATTTGTATCTAAGTTTTATTATTCAGCTGGGTGAGTGACAACACTAGTTGTTATTGTAGTCATTTTTAATTTCAGAACAGCGAAGTTATGAGTTTAAGTCCTTTGTGACGAACGCCAAATATATTACTTTAATTTTTTGACACCACGTTTTTGGAATAGAAAATATTATATTGTTTAATCTATGAAACTCTGTGATTAAAAACGTCAATACTGTTTATTAAAAAATACTGGTTTCCAAATTTAATGAATTTGGGCCTTCTTTAGGGTATGTATACGGTATCTATACGGTATGTACGGGCCCGTATACGTTCAATTCGTCGCGAAAGACTTAAGGTGGAAACTGTTTTGAAAGCACAAAAGTAAAATTTTATAGCCGAACCAGTATAGACCCGTGTGAGGCTTTCGCACTTGCAGTCTGGGATTATTATGGAAGCAACATTTATTTGGGTAAAACCTTTAATTTTATTTATGTAAACCAGGGGTGTAGCTACCGTGGAGCAGTTGGAGCAAACTGCTCCAGGCGCACGAATCATAAAGGCGGAAAATTTGAAAGAGCGAAATAAAGATTTGTAAAAATATTTTTATATATTTTTTATTATGATTAACAAGTTATTATGGATGGATCCTATTTATTACAATCGGTATATTCCTGTGAAATTTCCCCCTGTTTTGGACCTCAACTGCTTCGATTAAAAATGCTTTGCCATGTTGGAAAAAAGATACGCCTATTCGCAGATTTTTATTTTACACCACCACACTGCCACCTCAAGTAACTTTTTCAATATTATTTCAGTATGCCTAATTTTAAAATTTTACCGTTGGCGACGACAATGACAGCAGAATCTAGTTTTCAAAACTGACTTAAGAAGCAGTTTGTCACAACATCGGTATAGCTGTTTGATCAGACTATTTACTGGAAAAACTAATTTTTGTTAATTTGATCTGGAAGAGAGGTTGTTGGCCGTATTTCTTACGAACGGGAAAGAAAAAAACTTTGAAAATTTCTTTTTAATGTGGAAGTTAAACATGCATGTGTCAATCCAGTTTATAAAATACGTAGTCAGCAGGGCCGGTATATCCTTCTTCCATTATCTAATCCATGCAATAAATCTAATGTAAAATCTCGTTAATCACATGAAAATTTAAAAAGTAGCTTCTATGGTGTGACGTTGAACTTATACAATACGAACATTTCTAAATAAGTAAACTAAAGTATTTTTATGAAAAACTTTTTTAAATATTGAGATACAAAAGAATTTTTAAAATACTAGATTCGGCATGATATTAATACATACTAATAAAAGAAAGATGTTTGGTCTGACCGTGTGTGTGCGATGGCTAGGCAAATCTAGCGCAAGTAGAGATTTGAAAATTTAGATGAGGATAGACCAAGGCAGGTGTTACTGTAGCTGAGGCTCAGATTTTTCGTTTTTCTTAATTAATCGAGATATTAATTAAAAACAATAATTAATATCTCAAAATGGAGTGAAAAGTTGCATCGATGCGACCAAAACCCGTTCCGCAAACACAATCTTTTGCGGATCTTCCGCAGCACGCATCTGCTTAATTATTCAAAAGGCGATAAAACAAAAACTACACTCTTAAATTAATTTTGTACTTCATGATTTCTGAAGGTGCAATCAGTTTAAAAAATCTCAATATTATTCCTTTCAAAAGTGTATTTTTTAAATATCGTGTTTTCGTGTCTCCCCCCTCTCGTGTCAGAAATTAAATTGGCAATCACTGTAACAAAGGCTCCTTAGTTTGTTTGGATAGATTTCAATTAAAAAATATAAAATGGTGCAAATTCAAGGGTGAACGCTGCCGATAGCAGTGGCGTCACCAACATTAGGTTTGTCTGAAAAAATGTTCGTTTAAATATATAAATTCATTCAACACTGATTATAGATATATTTAAGGTTATTATCACGGGTTACGACAGTCTTTCGCTTAAAAAGGCAAAATCAAAACAGACTGGAACGTGCGTAGCACGCCTGGTGTACGCTGCTGAAGGCAGTGGGGCCACCATCTCTAGGTTCGTTTGGATATATTTTCATTTAAAAATATAAAAGCAGGAAGTGATGCCCCACATTTGATTCCTTTGGAAAAATTTTGGTTTAAAAATAAAAGAATAATTCAACATTGATTTCAGGTGTATTTAATGTTATCACAGTTTAGGGCAACGCCGGGCGGGTCAGATAGTGTATGATTAAAAAAAAGTGCCTATAAGTGGTGAAAAATTATTTTCTTGAAACATTCCTTTTTCGGGTTTCGTTCATCTGATGAAACCCTATTCGTCCCACTCCTCTGTCTGTCTGTCTGTCTGTCTGCCCATTACAGAGTTCGTACTCTGAAATTTTGCATTCTTATAGCTGAATACCTCAGATCACACGATAAAATTTTGAAAAAGTCTTATATTATTTTAATTAAATGAATTAATTTAATGACATCCGACCATTTCTGTGATTTTTTTAGATCTTAAAACAGAACCTTAATTCCAGTCTCTTTCGCGTAGGCCAGATGGTTCAGTAGTAGCGCGTTTTCCTCCTAACCCAAAGGTTCTAAGTTCTATTATCGACGACGAAAGTTGAAATTTTCGATTTTTACATTTCATTTTCCGATGTATTTAATTTAAAGAATTTTCGCATTTTTTGCTTATTTAAGGGTTTTGTTTTTTTGAGCTAAAATTTAATCATGTAATTAAATATGCTTTTCAGATATACAAACATACGCAGTTACAATGGTATGAAAAACAGTTCTTGAATATTTTTAATTTGATTTAAAAAATAGCTTCCGCTTGTTATCGTTTTATTATTAAATTTAATGGTGCTGCCATCTATGATCTTATTGATAAAATGTATTTAAAATGATAAAGATAATTAAAAATGAATGATTTTGAATTATTAATTAAAGTATAAACTCTTTTGAAAGGAATATTAAACGAAACCCTTGATGCGATCTTCGATCACACTTACCCACTTACAATATAAGAACACACATTTTATCAGACAATTAAATACACTAAACGAACATGGAGTGAAACATTTACGTGGAACAGGACTCGAACTTGGGACCTTCAGCGTACCATGCTGATGCTCTGCCAGTAAGCCGCCCAGATCGACATTCTAGCCCGGCAATTTTCCACATTTATCCATCTTGGAAACAGTCATCGGCCAGCAGTTTTGCAGCTTCAGATGATAATAATACGATGAATAATTATTCACCGGTCCGTAATGAATTATATATATTAAAGCATAAACACTACATCTGATTATTTAATTTTACAATATAAGAACACACATCTTATCAGACAATTCCCATTTAATTCCCATACAATTCCCATGGATAAATATCCCATATTTATCCATGTTGGACAATTTGCCGGACTAGGATGTTGATTTGGGTGGCTTAGTGGCAGAGCATAAGCGCGATACGGTGAAGGTCCCAGGTTCGAGTCCTAGACCAGGTCAATTTTTTACTCCATTTGGTTTAGTGTATTTAATTATCTGATAAAATGTGTGTTCTTAGATTGTAAAATTAAGTAATCAGACGTAGTGTTTATGCTTTAACATACACTGAGTGTCCAAAAAATAAGAGGCACCCTCTAATAACGAGTTGGTCCAACTTTAGCTCTGATCACAGGTGATATTTTTCTTGGCATGGACTCAACAAGTTGCTGAGGAATGTTGGTCCATGCTGGCATAATGACAGCTGTAAGTTGGGTCAGATTGGATGGTGGCGTTTCGAATCTTTGAAGTGCTCTATCGACTTCGTCCCACAAATGCTCAATAGGATTGAGGTAAGGGGACTGAGCTGTCCATGGAAGCAAGTTAAACTCTGATTGATGTTCCTCAAACCAATTTAAGACCGATCGAGCATGGTGGCAAGGTATATTGTCCCGCTGAGAGTGACCATCTCCATAAGGAAACATTATAGACATAAACGAGTGCACGTGATCGGCAATGATGTTGAGGTAAGCTGTGCTGTTTTGAGTTGTGTCCACAGATACCAAGAGACCCAGTGTACTCCAGCAAAACATTCCCCACACCATAATTCCACCGCCACCAGCCTGAAGAGTTGTCATTTGACAGGAGGGGGGGAATCCATGAATTCATGTTGTTTGCACCATATTTTGATCCTACCATCTGCATGATGGAGCAGGAAACGAGATTTATCGGACCAGGCTACAGTTTTCCAGTCCTACAGTTTCCCAGTACTAATATCGTCGTTTCTCCGCCCACAACAGGAGCCTTTTCCTATTTTTTTTAATACCAAAGGAACTCTTGATGGTCTCCTGCTGCTAAAGCCCATCCTTTGGAAAGTCCGTCTTGTTGTGTGTTGGGATATGCTTTGTGATGCCCCTGCATTGATATCAGCTGTACTTTGTCGTGTTCTTCCCCTTTTGTTTCTGCGGACTATGCGTGCTACTTGCCTTTCACCTCTCTTGTTCACCAGCCTTTTTTGACCAAGTGGTCCTTACCGCTTGAAGTTTTTTTTCTCAACTATTACTCTCTAAACACCAGAGATTCTGTTGCGCAAGAAAATCCTAAAATAGTCGTTTCAGCGAGGCTGACACCAGCCTTTCTTCCACCGACGATCATCCCTTGTTCAAATTCACTTAAATCTTTTGTATTACCCAATTTTAAAGTTACTTCCGTGCTAACTATGTCTTACAAAGCTGGGAGTTTCTTATATAAGCAACTCTGCTTAGTTACGTCATTCTACAACACTGTTGGACTGGTTTACTTTCAAATAAGAGGTGTCTCTAATTTTTTGGCCACTCAGTGTATATACTTACCTACTTGTTTAGCATTAATGGTATGTTGCTTTATATAAAACTTATAAAAGAATCTTTGATAAACTTGTGAGAAATATTTTGACCAATGTTACATTTTACGTGTGAATTCAATACGTGTTTTTATATTTCATTCAGAACTGAAAATTTTAAGTCTAGTATGCAGGGCCCGATCACGAAAATCCGGAACCCTTGGAAAATTGAAGCTTTCTGACTCCTTTCCTATCACAAATTATTTTAATGATTATATCTAATTTGGGGGATCTCTAATCTGAAGGACACTTAACAAATGCTCGGTTTTCCCGTTATCGTAATACGGCTCAGCTAATGTGTTTTACCCGTCGTTGATCGAGTCTTTGTGAAGAAGTGCGTTTTTCTAAAACTACCCTCTCCCTTTTATACGCAGTGTAAAAATAGTGATGAAAATAATTCTAAAATTTACTTTAGGTGAAATACAATATAATTTATATTTATAGTAAAACAAATTAATTTTTGAATTCATAGCTGTTTGAAGGCTCTTTCTAAATTAAATAGATTCTTTTAAGTCTAACATGATAGACATGCTCAACGGATTATTGGATTCAAATACCAAAAAAAGCTTTGAACTTGCACTATTTGTGAAAACCTTATACCATTAGTAAGCGAGAATTGGCAAAAATGTTCTGAAATTCGAGATTATCTGTAGTATTTGTTGGGATGCTGTTCCTAGGACTGCAGACTACCTTAATCAGGCTTTGCCAGGGCACACTGAGAAATTCTTTATGTTAAAAACACCTTTTATGATAGTCATTGTTCAATTCGGTACATTATAATGGCACATTTTATTTTTCTCTTTTACTTTTCATTGAAATGCTTCAAATCATGTGCTGTCAAAATTAAAATTTTCTCTTTCGTTGTGTGTTTTCTTATTAGAATTTTATATTGTCTTCGAAGTCCTTGGTACGGACAATAGAGATTGATGGGTGGAAGTTCGCATTCGGCCCATGGGTGCATATAAAACGGTAACACGACCCCGTGCGTATTAAATATAAATAGGTAATACTTACTTAAAGAACTATACTTTATTTTATTTGTGTTTATTGCGTTGAATATCTTATTGTTAAAATACCTTGAATTTGAAATAAATTAAGCACATATATGATTTGTAAACCTTAACAAATTTACCAGAACTTTTCCAAGAGACAAAAGGGCGCACTATACGGGTTTATTTTCTTGCTCTAGGGTGCTAAATATGTAGCTACGCCACTGATGTAAACAATGTTAAAGCGATGTCGAGAAGTTGGCCATCTATTAGTCTAAATTGAAGAATTGAAAAATGCTGAAGCGTTTCATCATTAATTTTTAATTAACTGAAATTTTTAATCAAATAAAGTGTTTCAACGAAATGTGAGTGTCCTATGTTAGAAGTCGGTTAAAAAACCTTTCGAATGATACCTCATTCATTGTTCTGCATTTTCTAAATTTTAATGGAGTTCATTTTGTGTGAAATCACCCAGTAATTGTATCTAGGGTCACATAATTGTCTTATACCTAGGTCTTAAGGTACCTAGGGCCTAGATAAAATATAATAATTTTGTTCCTATTTTTTTTTTCAAAATCCTCTATAATAATGGATGGAAACAAAACCTTTGTAGATGTAACATTTTCATATAATTAGACTTTATTTCTGCAATTAGTTTATAAAACAGATTTGTCTAATAGAATATAGCTAAATGTTTCATTATTAATAGTATAAAAAGCATTTATCTGATTATAAATATCTATAATGTTTATGATCTTTAATCTTTATAAAGCACTTAAAAATCCTTTACAAATTTCATAAACAAAAGAACTGTTGTGTGTTCAGAACGTTAGTGCCTACAGCTTATTTTTGAAACAGGCTTGTAAAATTGTAAAAATGTTTTGTAATAATACTTTTGAAAGAAGCTTTTCAAATTGTAATAATGTAGAACAATTCATGAAAATAAATTTCGTTTTATTTATAAAGCTTATATACTATAATTTTGGAAAAATTTTGAAATTCAATATGGTCCTACATGGTGGGTTAATGATATATTAATTTGTAATATATTGTTTATACGTATTATAAAAAATGCAATTTTAAACATAATTTAAACACTGTAAGCAAGCGTTCACATTAATTTAACAGTTTTAAAAGTGGTTAGTAGATCAGGCTTTTTACATTAAACAAAACTGGCCATATACAGGGTCATTATAACACAAGTCCCACTTTATAACATAAATCCCACTTTCAAAATGCTGTAAAAAAAAGAACCACTGGTCAGAATGACTTCAAATTTGAACTGAATATACTGAAAGAAGAAGGAAACGGTATGGCATAAGAAAAAAATAGTTCTAAAGTGTATCAATAGTCCGTAAAAGTCTGTATGCGGCATACTATGCAAATTAAGACACTCATGCGCACGACACATTGCATGTGGTATAAAAACGCGGGGTATGTGGCGTTCTCCTCATATTGCATCTGAGCAGTTTGTGATGAATCTCTCAGTGAAGAATCGCGCTCTGCTGGTGAAAATCTTTTACAAGAACGGCGACTGTACGCTTACAGCTTTAAAGAAATTCCGGTCATTAAAAGGTATGAAAAAAGGCTGTGGTCCGATGTCTGCCAAGAGTATGAAGAATATGATTCAGAAATTCGAAGAGATGGGTAGTTTTGAAGTGAAATCTGGAAGGTGCCGCTTACAGCGCTATCTATTGAAACACTTTAGAACTTTTTCCTTCTTATGCCATACCGTTTCCCCCTTCTTCCAGTATATACAGTTCAAATGTGAAGTCATTCTGACCAGTGTTTTTTTTTTTTACAACATTTTGAAAGTGAGACTTTAATTATAATCACCCTGTATATAGGTACGGAGACATTCCCTTCATGTAATTCATAAATAACTATACATATATTGCAGATTTATTCGTAATGTGACACAACTCATGAAACGTGATTTTGAAATATTAATATGAGTGAACATATATACCGTATAATCCGGTGTATAACGCGCATTTTTGAAACAACTCGTATAGAAGCATCTTGGCAGTGTCGTCACTGCAAGTCATAGTGGTCACGTCACATCTATTATCAAAATGTCACTTCTCAATGACGTCTTATTGCGACTAAAATGCGAATTTCTTCGAAAACATTTAAAAAGTTCAAGGCCACTTCAAAATATGTTATTTATTATAAAAAATTCCGACCAATTTTTAAATTTTTGTGACGTTACTGCAAGTCCCGTACATTACGTCACAATTGTGATAAAAAACTACCATATTGTGAAATTAAACTGTGAATTTGAAAAATCTTTGAAAATGAGAAGGATAATTTTAAATAGGAGCATCTTTATGCATTTGAAAGCCTGAACCTTATTGATTTTTCAGGGCCTTTTCCAAATTAACTTATATTAACTTATTCATTTACTGACCTACAAGAAAATGGTCTGTAAACAAGTCAATTTTTGTTAATATGTAATGGGAAATTATCATACAAACATAATTGCCAAAACGTCAGTTGAGGTTCACTGTGGAGACCCGAAAATTTTTTGGTTTCCGTCTGTCTGTCTGTCTGTCAGTCTGTCAGTCTGTTTGCCTGTCTGTTCCGCGATAACTGCCGCAAAAATGATCCGATTAGGTTGATTTTTGGCAGGTATGTTAGCGAGGTACCCGGAATTTTTGTTAATGTGTAATTGGAAATTATCATACAAACATAATTTCCAAAACGTTAGTTGAGGTTCACTGTGGAACATTTTTGGTTTCCGTCTGTCTATCTGTCTATCTGTCTGTCAGTCTGTCTGTCTGTCAGTCTGTCAGTCTGTCTGTTCCGCGATAACTGCCACAAAAATTATCCGATTAGGTTGATTTTTGGTAGGTATGTTAGCGAGGTACCCGGAAATTTTGTTAATATGTAATTGGAAATTATCATACAAACATAATTGCCAAAACGTCAGTTGAGGTTCACTGTGGAACATTTTTGGTTTCCGTCTGTCTGTCTGTCTGTCTGTCAGTCTGTCAGTCTATTTGTCTGTTTGTTCCGCGATAACTGCCGCAAAAATTATCCGTTTAGGTTGATTTTTGGTAGGTATGTTGGCGAGGTACCCGAAATTAGCTGTGTAGTTTTTAGTTATTCGTTCAAAAAATATAGAACATTTCTTTTTAGGTCATAAAGCTTTTCAATGGGAAGTCAGACGATTTTTTTAAATTTAACATTCACCGAGAATTTATTTTAACTTCTAAAAAATGATTACCAAATCAGTTTTCCAAATGAAAATAATAAAATCGTGGAATGTGTAAATTGAATATAGGTCACATAAAAGGAATTTACATTTGTATAAGTATATTTTATACACGAAATTTTATTCAATTTCAGCAACATATGATGTTTAGCAGTTGAAATATAAGTATTCTTTTAAGGATAGGATAAAATATCTTGTACAAAGAGATGGTTATTGTACTGAAATTAAAATAGTAAATACATTCAGACATGTACTCAAGAAATGAAACAGCACAATTACTGGAAATTGAGAATGTAAAATTAAAGCGATAACGGGGGGTTCAGGGGGGTTCCAATCCCCCTGAAGTAATGTATTGTTATTCTGAAAAAAATACAGTTATAAGTAGTTTATCCTATCATTGCATAACACATTGTGTTTAATTCGATACTTCTAAAATTTCCAGAACTTTCGATAAATTTTATATTCTTATAAATGTATAAAATGCTAAAAATTAGTGAGATTAATGAACAATGATTTGTAGAGCTGACGTTGAGGCCTCTGATCTGTAGATTTACTAGTTAGGTATGCACTCTACGAGATTTTTTGTAATTTGAGTGTTTTATTGTTTTTTTACGAAAAATTAGTAATTTGTGTTAAAATAACTACACAATTAAAATTATCAATTATAAATTACTGCTATAATCGAAAGTGGGAGAAAAATATATATACGGGCGGCACCGATTTTTTTTTTTTTTTTTTTTTTTTTTTTTTTTTACTGCGACGTGTCATTAAAATGCTTTATCATATTATGGCCAAAATGTTAATTAAGATAATCCGATATACTGAGCAGTTTCTTTTTACAATGAACGTACTTTATTGAAATTAATGGACATGCTTAATTTTCGTGCTTTCATGTATGAAGTATCCATGAATTAGATAAACGTATAAGATTAATAATTTGCTCCTGTTAGAAGAAAAACAATTCATTTTAATTTGTTTCTAAAATTTTCAATATAACTTTTATTTAATTATTCAATCACGTATTTGGAAAAATAAAATCAATTCTCTTAACATCATTTAATTTAAAGAATTTCATTTATTAGACGTAACGCAAAAAAAAAAAAAAAAAAAAAAAAAAATTAACCCCTTTTCGGAATAAAAGGAAAGGGAAAGAATTTTGTCAGTGTACATTATTAGAACTTAATCTGGAAGTACGAAAAAACAAGAGATACATATATAATGATGGAGAGGAGAGGTTGTAAGCATTTCTTTTTGGTTGAATTACAAGAGTCAAGGAAATTGGCCATCTGCTCATATTCTATATAGAATCGTATGCGGTCGAGATAATTTGAAAAGTATTTCATTAGAGGAAATTATTCAAGGTGTTTCAAGACAAAAACGGATTCACGGTGCGTTGTATTTAACTTCAGATTTTCATGACCGCTAGCAAGAGATTTCCGGGTAGCTGTTTAGTTAAATAAAAAATTCAGCTATCTGAATATTTTTTAGAAAAGATTCACCAAAGATTCCGTATAAAATGACAAAACTAAACATTAGCTTGAAATAGATAAATGATTATTATAGGAAAATATAAAGGATTTTGGAGTTTACAAAGTGTAATAAGTACGAAGTTAGATAATATTACTTCGAATTTTGCTTTATTTAAGAGTTATATATTTTATTGCGTTAAATAAAAAAAAATATTTGTAACATATTAAAATCATAATATAAAATAATAAATTATGATTTCAAGTTGTTTTTATAACTTAATTGATTTTAATATATAAATCCTATTTAAAATTTTGAGAAATTCCACAGATTTTGTTCATATGTATATATCGTTTTCGGAATGTATGTACATTTAAAAAAAGATTTGATCAAAATTTAAAAATTATATATATATGAAAGGTCTTGTGTAAAACATGGGATTTATTATTATTCATTTGAAATTAATTTCTAACGAATATAGAACTTAAAAAAATTGCATTTTTTAAAAGGATATTAAAAAAATTTAGTTCTAAAAAATTCCCCATATATTTCCCATATATAAATATACCCCTATATCTTCAAATCTGCAAAAAAATATTAAAACTCAATAAGCAGTTACAGATCATTTTTTGTAGTCTGTACTGCCATTTTTCAAAGTGTGGAATGAAATACAGTACCGTTTTTATGCCATTCGAGCTACAAAGACGCACACGTTGAAATATTTTAAAATATTGTACAAAATACCGTCTGTAACTGTTTGAGTATTTGATGATTCTTTTCAATTTTCAGTGTGTACAATTTTTTGAACTAAACTTTTGCTTAAACAAAACTTTTGATCATGAGTAGCATTTTTGTTCAAACCGAATCTTTATTTTATGCCGATTACATGTTTCTAATAGAATTAATGTTTATTAATGTGTTTTTACTAGAATTTTAAAATGTATCAAGGATTTCTAGGCCTATTCTCTGGGTTCTAGACTGTCTTTTAAAAAATCGGATACATCCGAATCTGACCGCAATTTCACGTGTAGAAAAAAAAATATCCGATCGCAGTTGAAAGAATTTCAATCCATCCGACCCGGGACGTGTCGAGTTCGGTATGGTTTCCAAACTCTATATAGGGTTCTATTCCGAAATCGATCAGCAGAGAAAAAAACCCGAACAGTCCTGGGTCGGTGAAATCTGGTTAACTGACCCAATGCGGCCTTCTAATCCAAATCTGACATGCAGCAAAAGAAACAAAGTTGCAGATGACCCGACCTGGTTCGTGTTCCTGTAAAATGCGGTTAAAAAAAGCAACCCAATAGGGTTGTGTCTGGATTGGGCAAAATATGTTCACCCTGCCTGATGCAGACTCCCCACAAATATCACACTTCCCACAAACTGTGATCTCACAAAATGGTCACAGTTGAATTCAAAAACTGCCATAGCAGATTACCATCCACGTGTGACATCGCAATGTTATACGGGCAGAAAATGTATCAAAATTTACAGGTGCGTGTTATACACTGTGTATAATAAAGAAAGAATAAATATTAAGAAAAGATAAGCATAAGCATTGAGATTTCAATATTAATGTACACGAAAAGGAGACATGATTAGTCGAATGAACCAGAGTACGATTCCAAACGCTTTGTAGGGATTCATATACACAGGTACGCTTGGCAATATCGTATATTCTAGCTTCACATTTGTTTATTTTCTTCATTTAAATTCACACATATGCTAGTTTAATATTTTTTGTTGTATTTGCATTATACATATTTCATGAAGGTTTCTTTGAAATGAAGATTAAGCGCGTAATACGGTGAATATACCTAAAAAGAGAAAAATATTGTTTCAAATCGTAGGTGCGCGTTGTGCGCCGGAGTGGGTTATACTCTGGAATATACGGTACATACCCATCTGTCATTATAACATTAATTTCTGATAAATTTTAAATGAAAAGCAATATGTTTTCATGCTTAAAAACGTGTTTTTATCTTTTCCTGAAAAAATTCTTTTTACAAGCTTTTATTTAGCTTCGTTTGTTGTTTGTCTCTCTGGGCCATATCTTGTAGTCAATTTTTGGTTCAATCCAATCGAATAGATTTTCCTCAAATGTTGAATCCAAGTTCTTTGTGTTGATGGCATTGCCATATTCTTGGTTTGATCTGGGGCAGGTTCTAGTGGCAAAAAATATTCTTTTATGTTTGTGATTGAAATTAAATATATCTAACGAACCAATTTTTCTCAAATTTTGCAAACAAGTTCACTGTCGATGACAATGGAATATTCAAGTCTTTTCAGGGCCGTACCTCATGAGAGAAAGGCACTAGGACAGTAGTGCCCAAACTTTTTTCTAGTCGAGCACCACTTAAGCGTCTCTGAAACGTGTTTGCATTAGGTTCACTAAGCCTTATATGAGGCTCCATGTTCTTTCCCAGTTATAACAGCTATTTTTTATTTAGAAACATATTAAACACATTATTATAATAAATACCTATCTTAGAATGATAAAAATAATTTTCTTACTTTTGCTAAACAAATATTTGTTTAGAAGTTGGCGATTCTATAAGATCAACTCAGCGTAAAACCAAAATAACTTTAAAGCACTCATAAACTGCAGTCCTCTCATCTCACAGCAGAATCTACAACAATCTAAAGCCTCATATGAGATTTAAGAGAGTATTACCAGTAAAAAGAATGTTTTGTTATAATTTTAGCATTTTAAATCTCTTTGATCGGAGTTTAAAATAGGAGCCTCATATGAGGGCAAGGTAATGAGAGGGTTAAGATTATACGAGCAGGGAAGACCGAGCTATGCTCGGTCAAAATTATATTTGAGTTCAAATATCATGACCCATGACCAAAATGACCCACTAATTGAATTTTCTCGAACATGTGACTTAGCCCAACAGTCTTCTCGTGCCCGAAAACCATAGGATGCAAAATTTAGTGTAAATTGAACCAATTTTTAGATCTTGACCCACAATGACCCAGAAATGACCCACTAATCGAATTTTCTCGAACATGTGACCTAGCCTAATGATTTTCGCGTGCCCGAAACTCGTAGGATACAAAATTTAATCAAAATCGTTAGAGCCGTTTTTTAGATAAAATTAATTTGACCCGCGTTGACCCAAAAATGACCCACTAATCGAAAGTTCTCGAACATGTGACCCAGCCCAATGATTTTTTCGTCCCCGAAAATAGTCGGATACAAAATTTCGTCAAAATCGTTTGAACCATTTTTTAGATACAATTAGCTTGACCATGACCCAAAATGACCCAAAATGACCCACTAATTGAATTTTCTCGAACATGTGACCTAGCCCAACAGTCTTCTCGTGCCCGAAAACCATAGGATGCAAAATTTAGTGTAAATTGAACCGATTTTTAGATCTTGACCACAATGACCCAGAAATGACCCACTAATCGAATTTTCTCGGACATGCGACCTAGCCCAATGGTTTTATCGTGCTCGAAACTCGTAGGACACAAAATTTAATCAAAATCGTTAGAGCCGTTTTTTAGATAAAATTAATTTGACCCGCGTTGACCCAAAAAGGACCCACTAATCGAAAGTTCTCGAACATGTGACCCAGCCCAATAGACTTCTCGTGCCCGAAAATGGTGGGATACAAATTTTCGTCAAAATCGTTTGAACCGTTTTTTAGATACAATTAGCTAGACCATGACCCAAAATGACCCAAAATGACCCACTAATCGAATTTTCTCGAACATGTGACCTAGCCCAATGGTTTTCTGGTGTCCCAAAACGGTAGGATACGAAATTTCGTCAAAATCGTTAGAGCCGTTTTTAAGATAATTTTTGCATATATATATATATATATATATATATATATATATATATATATATATAACCACCCACAAGATTTGCTCGTATTAGAATATATGATAATTAAACATTTAACTCGCACAAATACATTACTACACGTTATTTAGTTATTACATTAAAAGAGTTATAGGGGGTTATTTGACATTATTGCCTTCATTTGCTCTTGTTTACGCGATTACATTCTGAGTAGATCTCATGAAATTTAGAGTTTATTAATTAAGAGCCTACACTAGTCACGGGAAGAAACACTCAAGCTAATGTTAAGCCTATGGGAGGGTTCTTGACAGACTTCTCGCTCGCATTTTTATATTTTTAAATGATTTTTTTTGCATAGGATAGCTGAGGCCGAACCCTAACGTTGTTAGTTTTTACTTTTTTGATTTCAGTTACAGTTTTTTTTATAAGCGAACATTTTCAATTTTAGAAACGGTTGGAACCGGTTCTGAAAATGAAAGTACCCTTAAATAAAAAACTTTAACCAAAATCGAAAAAGTAAACACTAACAACGTTAGATATCGACCTCAGCTATCCCATGTTAAAAACATCATTTAAAAATATTAAAATGCGAGCGAGAAATCTGCCTTCCCATAGACTTAACATTAGCTTGCGCGTTTTTTCACATTACTGATGTAGGCTCTTAAGTTTCTTGAGTCCTTTTCCCCGTGACGTATTTTTGGGAATACCCATTACAGAGGGTTTTTCGGAGATTTGTTGCAACAGTCAGTAGTGCACTAATTATAGAGTTTTATGAGCTATTAATAAAGTCTTTATAAATGTTCTTTCACTGAATGGACATTTTTAATGTTATTTAGACACTGTTATGGACACTTAATGTTATTTAGATTATGAGTTGTTGAGAAACGATCTGTTTATCATTCTTAAATTACTTCTGCTTTCATCTCAGAGCACGATTTGGGTTTTTCCTGTTGCAATGGGAAGTTTCCAGTAGTAGATTATCACATCTGTTGATATTTTATTCGTTGAATGAAAGTGTTTGGGAATTCCTATGAATGAGGTTAATATTTCTGATAACTTGGATATTTCATATTCTGATACAAAAATTTTGTGAAAGGTAATCAAATTTTTTCTTTATAAAATAAGCTTTTACCAGCAATTGTTAACAGCCATCGATAGGCGTCGAACTAACGGGGGCCATGATTAGGCATGCTTTCACCACTAATTTAAAAAATTTATATTTGTCTTAATTAATCAGAAAATTATGTAATTAAACAGGACAAAATAAAACCTTTTTAAAACTAGTAGCGGAAGTTAGCCTATGATTGCATCCTTCGCTCCCATGAAGTCGGCACCTATGATTTATGCTATCATTTTTAGCGCTAATGGAGGTGGATGATTCTTTTCCATGTAAGATTTTATGGAGAGACGAATCCTATTTCTAAGTAAATGGGACAGAAAAAAAATATATATATGGGCTTTAGAGTCGCCAAGTGTTACTCAAGATATACCCTTCCATTTTCTAAAAATCATTGTGTGTATTGGATTTACATTTATTGTGACATTTTCCAATAAATATGCTATCAGATTTTGTACTTTAGTTGTTTAATTTACCTTTTATGGTAATATAAACTACATTTAAAACCTTTAAATGCCCTCTGTGGACAATTAAAAGAAAATCCAATTGCTTTATTTTTTTCTCCCCCTTTTAAATAGTAAGAATATAAATTTTGGTTTCATTTTGAACATTTCTTCAAGCTACAAACGGCTTCCAATAGAGATACGTATTTTATAACCACCTGGTATTTTCTTTAAATTTGAATTATTTAAAATGAAACGAAAATATTGCAAAAAACATCGGCTTTTTACTGGAAAAATATTTCTTGGAAATACTAGTATTTGTTCAAGAATCATTAAAAAATCTTTTCTGAGTCAATTATTGCCCAACCTCTAAGTATAATCCCATGTTTCGAGTTTATTTTAACTATGGAAGAAACTACTTAAGATATAAAATTTTAGACTTTTTAAAAGTCGTATAGGAGTTCTTTAAATTCAATAGATTAAAAGAAAAAATGCTAGACAACGATTTTATACTACTTCATAATAAAAACTGAAAACTTTTTCCAAATTATTTTTATTTCGAAATAAATAAAGTTTCCGAATGCTAGAAGTTCAACAAGTATTGTACTCAAAGTTTTCAGACGTTTAAATGGCTAACATTTCTACTCTGGAACTTTTAATTAACTACTCTTAGCATACATTTTCACATTTATACACACAATTATCAATGAATTAATTAAATTCTACTTCACCGAAACACATGACATTTTTATTTTTACATTAATTAACTAGTTAATAAATGCTAGTTTAGTTTTCCCAGCAACAGAATCACTAAAAATATTTAAGAGGAATGCATTCTGCTTTTAATTCATTGAATAAAAGGTTTCATTAGAAATAGTTATTGCAGATTTGAATGCAATGAATATCTTATTTAAAAACTGATTTTTAGAAAGAAGCATTATATAATGCCATGTAGAAAACTCTTAATTACCAAGTTAAGTTGAATTACTTATATAACTGTTAACAATGACATATACTTTAACTTGACATTAATTTTGCGCAGACACATAGCAGCACAAGTTGTGTCTGCTATTTATATTTTCATTTTCTGTACGTAGTATTACAAAATTAATTCTAATATGTTAATATTAATTTTAGTATTATTCAATTTTATGTTCTAGAAAAATTGTAAATCTGAGCCTCAGGGTCAGCTGCGCAAATGATTTCTTTTTAAGTCTAATTTTAACTAATATCTAAAATTCTACCGTGTTTCTACCAAAAGAACATCTAATCGGAAAATAAGCAAATAAGTCCTAGCATGATTTTTCAGGAGGCTCGTAATATAAGCCCTACCTCAAAAATAAGACCTATTCCAAAAATAATTTAGATTGAAAATTCTTCGTAATTATTATGAGGCATTTAAAAAAAGTGTATTTAGTTTGAAATGAGATTTTCAAAATTCAGTTTATTATTTTATTCATAAAATAGCATAGATAAAAAGTTTTAAATCCCATTTTCCCGTTTTTTCAGTTTTATTCAATTTTATGCACGTTTTCTTTAAACAAGATATTATATTTGTGGGTGGCAGCATTTTTGTATTCTGTGAGTCGTACCACATATTTAGACCCAGTGGATTAAAAGAAAACATGGAAATGGGTGTTTTCTTTTAAATATGACATCACATTTACCGGCAGAATCATTTCATCCTTCTATGTTTTAACCCGTACATTTTTAGAGCAGAAAAATTAAAAGATTAACCATTAACTGTTGTGACAACAATTGTCGCATATATACTGGGAGCGGTCCCTGAGACTGCTTGATCAAAAGATATATTAAATGTTAATATAAACATTAAAAGATTAATATAACTCTCTAATGGTTCTGCGTCGAGCCTCACAAGACATACATAACTATATACATACATTATAAAATTACAAATCGGAATACACACCGTGCTCAAATGGTGGATAATGGTAAAAGGAAAGTTCTCTAACACAGAATAAGTTTATGATGAAAAAAAAAGCTGCTTTAAAATTGATAAAGATGAAAATTGAGAAATGCTTCCTGTAGTTGTGTTATTCACAGGGAGGTCTTATTGTTTAAAAATAGCCTTTCTGTTTTTAAGGGAGTACTAAACTCGGTTAGAAAATGTATCAATGCTGTCAGAACTAATGCCTAATGCAGTCGTACTCAAAACTTTTTGCGTAACGTATTCTCACACCACTATTTGCAAAAATTAATATTCGCTTCGTTTAATGATAAAAATTTTGCAATTTAATAAGTTGAAGATTAAAAATCACTATTAAAAAAACTATTAATCACTATTAAAAAAGTGGTAACTCTGAGGCCACGTTGTGAGTGTCAGTGTCACTGGCTTAATATGGGCATCATTTCAATAAATTTTGTGAAGATAGAAAAGCAGGCTATATAAAATGTCTGTTTCTCATTGAGGTAAATTGAGCAGTTAAAAACAAAACTCTTCTAGGTGTAAAGACGGAGAGATGAATTCATTTCGTTTATAGAGTTATGCCAAAAATATATTTGTGACAAAAAGTTTTCCTGTTTAATAGGTTAGCACAATGTAAAGTAACTGATGCTGCTACACTTGTGATTGTTAATGCTTTTATAGGTTTTTTCTATGCGAATAAGTGTTCACTTTTTAAACAAGTAGACTTACATTTTACGTGGGGCACATCATAATTTTAGAGATGCTTAGGCGTGGCAGGGCCAAACAAAGGTTGTGAATCACTGCTCTAATCCATTTTAAATATGATTGTTGCCAATATTGCTTATTTTGACGCGCCGTAGACGATGATATATGAAAAGTTTTGAAGTGTCCCTGCAAGAAAAAAAAATCTATACACCTGCACAGAAATTATTTTAAAAAGATAAAATAATACTGTGTAACACTATACTCAAAATTCGTGACGATTGGTCAATTTTTACGAAAGTTATAGCCTATAAAGTCTAAAAGACATGAAAGCAGACAAACATATCATTTTTAGATTTTAATGATATTGAAATGGTAAGAACGCGAACATCCAAGATGAAAAAAAAGAAAATGAAATTGTATCATATGTTCAAAATTTATGCATGGCCATACATGGTAAAAAGACGCAAATGAATTGTATAAGCTTCTTCATCGGAAGTCAGTTAATAACGCCAAGTTTGATTTAACTCCATTAAAATTATCATTACATGTTCAATACAAACTAATAAATACTAATATGTTTTTAACCTATTTCTTCTGTTTTCAAAAACTGATTAATGTCTGTTGAAAATATTAAAAGAACCTACTGCATTTTACACGTCACTCTGAATACATAAAACAGTCTCTTCTTACTAATATCTTATTTTATATACTGGAGCCCTTCTATATAATTTCGAAATATTTATATCCTATTATTTCTTTCAAACCAATTTAATAAATCATATGTGAATTAAATCTATGGATTTTGTCAGTTAACTTAAGGGTTTTGAAAATTCTTTCAAAACGGATTTATCGTTTTAGAAATCAAGATATGCAGATTTCATATTTCATTATTTTAAACGCTTTAGAATGTTTTATAAAACATCTTTATGGATTTATTACACTCGAGATGAAATTAAATTGTTTTCACTCTTCTCTAAATCCTTTACTAGACAATTAAATGTTTGTTTTATCTTTCTGAAACATTTCGTTTATTACTAAAAATGTATTATTGTTTTTTTATATGAAAAAAACTTAAGTGATGTTTATATCCTTTTTTTAGAGATAATTTTTTTCATCTGATGAATTTTTATTTCGATTATTTTATGTGAACTATTTAATTGTTTAAAACTAATTTTAATTTAATTTATTTTTTATTTTATATAGGCTTTTCTGTCTTTTTATATTAGCACATGTAACGTATAGTTGTCCAAAAAAAGAGAACACTTTTCACTAAATCTGTCATAAATCATCGTATGAAAATGTGACTGTTGCTAATCAATTATAAATAACGTCTACTAATTAATGTTATACTTAAATTTTGCTTAGGGCACCGTGTATATAAAATAAAAATTCAATAATTCGAAAAACATAGACAGTAGCACGATGGGGTTGACTGAATGGGTGATAGACTGAAATGTACAGAAAAAACACGAGTTTTATTTTTAACAAAGAAAATTTTATTGCCTGAGTAATTACATTAGCCATTAACAAGAAATGTTTTAGTTGTGTCAGCATTTTGTTTGGAAAAAATATGTAAAAAAAAAAAGATTCATTATTGCTAGTATTTGTTTCCTCCCTGCATATCTATTCTTAATTTTGATTCATACATATTTTGTCCATGGACTTGAAAGTGTTTCATGCAAACCTACTTAGATTTTTTGATTGAATGAACTAGAGAAGAATCCAAGATTATAGAATTGGTGTGATTTATATTATTAGTATGAATGTTCTCCTTTGAAATTATCCCTGAGCCTTCTTTGAAATTGTCTACAGTCCAACGATTGCAAGTAATCTATGAAATGATAAAGGGATAGTTTTGAAAATACACAGTCAAAAAATTATAACCGAGTGTCAGAAACGGAAATAATTTCAACTATAATAGAATAACAAGCTTACTTAAAAATATGTAATACATTAGCCGGAGATTTTAATATGAAAACAAATTATAGCGTTTTAGAACATTGAATAACAGATCACATTTAATTGGATATTACTGTAACCGATATTATAATAAGGCGACTAGACTATAAAATTGCTTATATAATAGCTACCGACTCTTACGCTTTTTGGTTACCACAAAAGTTCAATACATACGAGGGATGTAAATTAAGTAATGACAACATAGGTATAAATCAATTTTTAATGAACTTACAAGTACAATTGCATTACATTCCTTCTATGTAATTGCCAGCAAAGCTTATAACCTTTTACCAAATGTCGGGAAGCCGTTGTAGACCAGTGGCAAGGTGTTGATTGTTGATGTGAGCGACCGAGCGCCCTACTGCGTGCCCTGTGCGTTGCAAATCCGCAGTCTCATTCCGACCCGAACGAAATGCTTGAACCCATCGTGCTACTGTCCTATGCGGTAAAGCATTTGTGCCACAGGCTTTCACTAATCCTCGATAGCATTCTGTTGCATTTTTGCCACGGGCAACCTCGATTTTAAGCCACAACCGCTGATCACGTTTTGAAAACATGCTTTAGAGCGATGGAAACGAAACTCCTCACTTTAACGCCACACAACAACTACCCTTCTAAGCAGATCGACTGTTTTTTGCACTCTACACATCGACAACAGCGCCACCTCACCGCTCCCATATCCTATTTGCGCATGCCCGCCCTTCTGCGAGTTTCAAAGTTAAGTTGCCACTATTTAATTTACAACCCTCGTATTTTTGCCTTATTTAAATCTCATATATTGGCGATTAAATAAGGCAAATTTTACTATTAATTTAAAGAGATAAGGAAAAAGTATCAGCTATGTTATTTGTGTCAATAATTTTTTCAATGCAGGACTTGACGATTAAATAAGGCAAATTTTAATATTAATTTTAAGACACAAAGAAAAACGTAAAAAATTGGCAGCTATGTTATTTGTGTCAATAAATGTTTCAATGCAGATTCTCAAGCGAAGTTCTTTTGTGCTTAAAATATAAACTAATTTATAATAAGAACAACCAATTTTTGCTATTTTTTGTTGTAATGACAAAATAATACAAGGTGCAAGTACACCTTTAACGCGTCGAAAATCGAAATTTCAATTTTTATAGCAAGAATGGAGTTAAGATGACAAGCTTAAGGTTCCAAATTTTTTTTCCTGAACAAAGTAAACGGATTTAAAAGCTGTAATTGATATTACTCTTCTCTTAAACAGGAGGTATTTGAAATGAGGTCCTGCACTCAAAGGATGAAAAATTTCTGAAGAAAAGTCATGTTCGTCATCTTGCTTCACATAGGGGGTAAGGTGAAGAATAGATAACAATAATTATTATAGATAATAATATTTTAGAAGATACTTATAAAACTTTATTCAAAACATTTTACAATATCCCACACACATTCATAATTTATTCAAAATATGATGAAAATTCAAAATTCAAAAGCAACGATCGATTATATCGCCATAGTTTCTACCTGGCTTGATCTATTTACCTACAAAAACATTCAGTCCAAGATTTGTATTTGAACCAGAGTTAATGCTTGCCCTGTTGCCCACGGATAATGCAGTCTTTACAGCCAAATTTCCATATTTTTGTCATCATCGTCATCTTTCCCAACCATCGCAATATTTATTTGAACTAGATTTATCAGTTACTTCATTCTAAACTACCTGAATTTCGTATTAATTTTTATGTTTTGAATTGTATTTTGAGAAAATTCCAGTGAGGTATTGAAATAACTTATCACAAATGAGTAATTCCTTGCACTCTGAGGTCCAAAAGTTACAACAATACACTTGGAAACGAAAATTTGGCTCACAACTGCTCACAGGTTGCTATGAAGCGAATTGTTATTTAGCGAGTTCCATGAATATCTAACAAAGATATCTAATGCACCAGGCCAGATGCTGCTACGTATGACTAAACGGGAGAAAACTGAGTTCCATAATTTTACACTTCTAAATGATATACCGGGTGGCCAGAATTAAAACGCCCTAATCTTACCTCCTTGTATCTCGAACTACTCAGTGTAAAGGATTCAAATGTTTGTGCAGATACAAGACATGTGGAAACGGATTTTGCGAAAAAAAATTTAGTTTCAGAAATACCAATCGTTGCCGTTGTACAACAGAGAATATGAAAAACTACAATAATACTAATAAAAAAACAGGAACGTATGAAATGAGACTTATTTTCTTTTTAATTTCTATTACTTTTATGGAAAAAGGATAAAAAAGTAAGGAAGCTTAAACTGCCATTTTATCTGAAATTCCGAACTGTAGGCACAAATATTTGCATACACACATTGTTTGCAGAATTGTTCTAGGTATAAAAGAGGATATCTAGTACCTGTGAATTATACCTCTGGGGGTGCCTAGTCAGGTGAGGGTATTGTCACCTGATCAAGGTTCTAAATTACGAGACCTATTAAATCTGTCAATTCAACAAAGTTAAACAGAAACCTTGAACCGGCAAACAAAGATAACTGTAGCAAACCACAAGAGAGCAAGCACAGCAGCGATGTCAACAAATCCATAGTCAGGTGGATCACAGCCATGCCGTGATCAGGCGATTTCCGCCTCGCACCCAGGTACTAACCCGTCAAGCTAGGCATTCATGCCGGGCAGGTAGGGGCCTGGTTAGCGGTATAAAAATAAAGAGGATATCAAGTGAATGTCATTCATATCAGTGATGGCTGTCCTGCTGCCAGAACGCGCTTTGCATCTGAAGTTCTTTTATGAATACAAAGAAAATGCTGCAGTTGCACTTCGCGAGTTTCTTCAACTTAAGAATTTGAGCAATTGCTTCCACAAGCTCACTCGGTTCAAGAAAACTGGACATCTTGGAGTTCAGTCGGTTGGAGTACACAATCTGGTTCGTTCAGATGTCATTGAAGATGTTGCCACCGCTATTGTTGAACAGACAATGGATAATGTTAGTGCACGTGCACTGTCACGACGTGTTCTCTATAACACAGTGAGGAATGCACTGAAAAAAACAGTGCATTGTTTCCCGTACAAAATGAACAGCTACTGGCCATTGGTAGGGAGAAGCGACTGACTTTTGCATTGACATTTCTTGCTAGAGTTGAAGTGGATGCATCGTGGCCCTGGCAGATAATGTGGAGCAACGAGATACATTTCCACCTCTACAGTCTGGTGTGAATTCACAGTCACATTAATTGTTGGACCTCTCTTTTTCGAAGAGGCTACTCGCAATGGCTCTGTGACATGCATCGTGACGACCAACAAAAGAATGCAAACAGATGCTCGAAACTTTTGTTGTATCCCATTTTAAACAGAGGCAATGTCTTGATTTAATTACCTTTATGCAAGATGGGGCGCTCCTTCACACAATGGAATCTGTGTACAACAGTTTCTTGGGCAACGTTTCACTAATGACGGAGTAATTAGTCGTGCATTTCCTACAACCTGGTCATCTCGTTCTACGGATTTTAATCCGCGTGATTTTTGGCTGTGGGGACACTTAAAATTCTTGTTCATCGAGAGCGTCTGTTAATCTTGTCAGATTTGAAAGAAAGTATCACTCTGCATGTGAGAAGCATCTCAGTCGACCATTTACGATCCTCTATTGAACAAGCTGTCCACAGACTGCAAATTTGACATCTTCAAGAAAGGAACCATATTGAGCAAAATTACTTGATTTGTACTTGAACGTAGATAAGGTCCCTGTCACATAAATACTTGGTACGTTCAAATGAAATGCGTTTAAACTGTATTTTTGTGTCTTTTCAGCATATGTCCAGTTGTACAGCGACATCTGTCGTGATTTCTGAAGCTAAATTTGTTTTCGCGTAATTCCTTACCCCAAGTCTTGAATAGTATGTGTACAAACTTTGAAGCTTATGCACCGAGTAGTTTAATAATAGAGAGGTCGGAGTAGGGATGTTTTGATTCTGGCCACCCTGTTATCTTCTAAATCAATGACGTCATATTACCCTCCCTATTAAATGAAAGTCATTTGAGAATGGAACATTTCGATAACAAATTCATTTTTCAACGTTTTTTATTTTAAAAATATACAAAAAGAACGCGTTTCCATGTTTCCCTGTAATTAAATAATTTTAAATGCTTTTATCTCGGGACACAAATAATGGTACTGCGCGCAAAATAGCTTCTCAGCCAATGGAAGAATCTGAATAGCAATGGAAGAATCTGAAATTTTTATAATTTATAACAGTAATAACTATTTGTAAAATTAACTAAAATTTTGAGATATTTTAGAAAATAAAAAGTTTATGCTTGGAATCGTTTATAAAACTCCAATAACATTTGGCCTTTTCATATTAATTTTGAAATTTTAGTATTAAATGTTTATTTAACGTAAAATATCTTAATTCTAACAATAGGAAAATGTAATATCCATAATGGTTGTAAATAAATTATTTTCATTAGAACCCATAACCTTTTGAATTAACTAAAGTCAATTTGTAATGGGTTCGAGTCCTGCCTGAATACATTTTCACTCAGTTGGAAATAATTTCAAATTGTATGATTTCTTTATGAATCAATTGACTATAAAGAGTTCTATATCATTATGTATCCATAGTTTATCTACTCTCTATATACAAAATCCTAATGAAACGATTTAATGAAACGTTTTTTGAAACGCTTAAATGCGGTGTTTGTAGAACTATGAGGGTGATGTACTTTACAGTCATCTACAGCATGGTTTTATTTGAAGAGGGTGTGTATAGCATTTATAGAGATTGTACAGGACCGCATAAAAGAGAATTAGATAACACTACCGTCTATGGGCGATAATTACTTAAAATGCATTTTAGTGTCATTATGTTACCTGAAACTCAACAAAATTTGTATATCTAACTAAGACTTACGCGTAAATTCGCTCTGAATTGAAATGCAGAGGGCGTGAACTCTGCATGCTCTGCATTGAAAATATGTAGTGTAACATTTATCTTTCTTTTACAGGACAACACAGAAGATTTCAAATGCATTACCCTTTATCACCAATTACTTTTGGAAGAGCTATTTTCTATGACCTTTATTGAACTTATGATGCTTCATGTATTTCTACGTCTATAAACGTGTTTTCAGTTAACTTTTCGAACGCACTTTAAGCTCACTTCGCACGAATAAATTTCACTCAAATCCTCAGAAAAAAGAAAAAAAAACTTCTACTCAAATTTATGTATTAATATATATTTTCATTATCATTTCATTGTCACGAAGGACGCTGGTAGAGTCCCTGGTAAGAAATTACATAACTAAAATTTTGATTTTTTTAAAATGTTGTCTAGTAACAATACTTCAAGTTAAAGGAGATAGGGTATTTGAAACTCACCGATATTTTTACACCGATACACCGATAACACCCCATAGCGAGAAATATAATAACCAAATTTAAATAAAAGTTTTTTAATGTTTCACCGTATGACGGCTGTACTCAGGATTAAAAATAGGTAAAATTTATTTTATGTTTTTTGAAGTAAATCTTTAGAATAAGTTCATGCCATGGTTATATTTATATTTTATAAAATTTTCATATGACATGTTTTTTTTTATGTTGGTAGCACCACTGATGGTATATTGCATAACTAAAACTTTAAAATGGATTTTTTAAACTTTTTTTCATATGACAACCATACTATAAATTCAAATCAGGAAATACAGATACAGTAACATTAAAAAAAAATACGTTTGTAGTTCACCTGGGAGGAAATATGGTAACCAGATTTAAGTAAAATTTATTTCTTTATTATGTTTTATTTATGTTTTTTAAAATAAATCTTTGGAATATGCTGCTGCCACGGTCAAATTTATGTTTTGGTACAAATTTCCACTTGACAAGTTTTTTATGCTGGTAGCGCTCCTGGTGGGGAATTGCATAAATAATATTTTAAATGGATTTTTTTTATGGTTTCTCACGTGACAACGATACTCCAAGTTAAAAATAGATAGGACAGATTCAACTCAACTTTCTTTTATGCTGATAACGCCCCCTTGCAAGAAAAAGATTAACCAAATTTATTTTTTATGCATCACTGTATGAAACATTAAGATAAAAATAGTTAGCACTTGCAATTTACTAATGCAATTATCGTTTGCGTTTATACCGAACTCTGGCGAGAAATAGGCAGTCTACATTTAATTAAAATTGACTTCTTATGATTTACTGTGTGAAGACATATACGTTGATTACCTTGAATTAAAATTTTTTTAATAATGCAAACAAAATTTTAAATTATGACTATGGAAATAATTACAAATTAGCAATTCATTACTGATACTTTAATTTTAGATTTCATCAAAGTCAGTTGAATGAACTCTATTACTTTAAGTTGAATTAATAGATAACCATTCAAAATTTCTAGATTCAATCTGAATTGCTAATAACTTTTAACTAGTTTTCATTTTAGTGAAAGGATTTTGAAATAGATAACTTGTGCTGTGAATTTTACAAACAAATTAATATAAATACATGAAATTTTAGGAACTATTAACCAAATGATTATTTATTTAAACTTACTTATTTTTGAGATCATGCATATTTTATAAATAAATAATTTGAATTGATTAAATGAATACATTTGAAGACATACAATAAATAAAAGGTATTGTGAAAACAAGGGTTTTAATAAAAAATATATTCTTCGCTGTCTGCGATACATTTCCACAGTGATAGCAAAATTATCAGAGAACGGAAGTAGAAGAAAAGGCTATACACAGCCATTATTAAAGACAATTGAACACATTTGGCTTAAAGCAGCTACTTGACTTCCAAGGTATTTCTAAAATAACTCTAAAGGGTTATTAACGCAGACTGAGCTAACAAATCCGTTCAATCCATGCCTTAAGCCTGAAGATATTTTTTGACAAATCTAGTTTGGTGAGATCGAGCATTATTGATTTATGGTATTACAATAACCTTAGCATAAGATATCGCATATGGATGAAGTTTTTTGTCCTAATATTTTAGGAGAGTACCTACATGGAAGACATACATGAGAGTGTGACCAACTAAACAGGTTCTAGTCCAAACCATAATTACGTCACATCTATAATTGTATCTTTCGGTAATAACTAATGAGAATGCTATAAAAAGCTTGTGAAATTTCGTACAAAGAAATTCCAGAAACGTATTTTTTACATACTACGAGAGATGTTCAAATTGCTTTCCTCCAACTTCTAGACACGCATCGGCATCCTTAATCGTGTTCGCGAAAACATTTATAAGCATGTCAGGTATGATCATTATCAAATCTGTTCACTATTCGGTTCATTTGTGAGTCGGATGGCGCATACCATACCTTTCACCAAACTTTTCATGACCCGTTATCTCAATTCTTTGAATGATTTCTTATCCAAAAAATTATCTCCAATAATGTAACAACACTCTTCCGTGAAAATATCATGTATACATGCGTGCACGCTTCTCTAGATCATTCTGAACTCAGTTCGAAATACCAATTTCTCCGCTAACATAATAGACTCCAGTATTGTACTTAGCAATCTTCGAAAATCTCTAAAACTGACACATACAGTGTGTGTAAAAACTTTAAGGACAGCAAAACATAATATGTTTGATGAATTTCAAATCAGACGAAAAATGTTTACTATAATGTGCATCATAAAGTCCAAAAGGTAATAAAAAAGTCAACAAACTTTATCTATTAGTATTTTATTACGAAAGTAAAATAATTATACAAAAACATACTATTTCTGCTTCTGTAAAAATTTTAAGGACAGCAAAATAAAAACAATACAGTAATGAAGAAAACAAATACCTAATATGTTGTGCACCTACCATTGTTTTTAATGGTCATAAATATTCTGTCTTTCATGGACATTATTAATTTTTGGCATAGTTTGGGACTAGTTTTGCACCATCCATGTTCAATCGTCGATCTAAGTTCTGAATCTGAGAAAAAATGCCTTCCATTTCTATAAACTCGTCTTGCTAGATCTCTTCGCAATTTCTCGATAGTATTTAGATCAGGACTTCAGGATGGCCATTGCAAAACTTCAATATTTTTCTTTATGTACGAGAGTTTTGTTCTACAGTTTGTGTGGATACGCACATTATCTTGCTTATAAATCCATTTTTCCCCTGCTATAAGTGTTGCAACAGGTGAAAGACGGTCAGTTTTCAGATATTACTTGAATTAACTTTTCTTGGAAGAAATGCAAATGAATCCACGCCGTTTCATGTCATAACGGATTCGCCACCTAATTGACGTTTTGAAAAAAATTCTTTTTCCTTTCTGAAATCATGCCAATAATACTACCAACCATCAGAACCATCTTAGTTCCAATTGTTTGCATCAGAGAAAATAACCTGCAGCCTTTGTAGTATCAAATCATCAATTTACTTGCACACTGTAAACGCTGGGTTTTATATATAGTCAGTGAAGAGGGTTTACGCAATTTTGCTTTGTATTGAAAATTCCCAGATTCAGTAATTGTATTGCCGATTGTTTTCTTACACACATTGAACCCAGTCATTCGTAAAATTTCATTATTTGAGTATTTTCAAGTTGATTCTAGCTTTAAAAGTCTCCTTTCATCTCTGAAGGACAAAGGTTTTTTTTTTCCTCCAATGTTTTTTTTTCATATCTTAAAACTTTTAACCTTAAAAAATGTTTCATGACGGTTTTAGGTTTTCCTATTTTTTTTCTATAGACCGATAACTCATTCTTGATAATGCAAAAGATTCAACAACGCCTTTTTCATACTCAGTTAGTTTATTTGCTTTTGGCACTATTATAAAATTCACAAAAATCTTAAATAAAAACATCATCAGAATCACTATGCACAAGATTTTTTACCATGCAAATCAACAATATTTATAAGTAATATTTCAATAAAAAAATAGTGGTGTCCCTAAATTTTTTATACAGGCAAAAAGACCGTTTGTTTGCATAATTATTAGTTTTTCACAATAAAAAGCACTCACAAGGAAGGTCTCCTTAAAGCGCATACTCAGAAAATTTTGAAAAAAATGCTAATGAAGCTACACACATGTACATGTATGTAATAAAGGAACAGTGAAATTTAGCTGCGGAATCCCAGTAGAAAATCTGCAAAAAAAATAAATACTTTCGAGTATTTGGCGCAAAAACACATGACTTGGCTAGCAACATTTTTTCTTCGCCAAGCGCAAACGATTTAATGCATTTTAAAATGCATGTAAAATGATTATTCGGATGCGTAATATTTAATGAATTTAAACTTAAACGAAGAAATATTTATTATTTTTTGTATAATCTATACAAGCTGTTTGTTGTTGCAGTTATTTATTTTTACCACTAAAAAAATATGTTCTATGTTTTGGCAGCTGCAAATATCTATTTTATGTTATAGCGAAGCTGACATTTAAGTTATGTGTATTATTGAATTATTGAATCTGTATGTTTATTTTCACTTTTAGTTAAGAATCGAAATTTTAAAAATATGTGAACCTGAAAGGCACATTAAAGTAAGCGAAGAGTTTGAAGAAATTCTTGTTATGAGAACTGTCTATGCAATTTTTGTAAAATTTGAAAGCGTAAATCTGTCATAAGCTTAAAATATTTTATACGAATGGGTGAATTCTATGGCTCATGACACCATACCCTTTTGTTCAAAATTGTTTGTATTTTGCGTTCAACATTTTCAACTCTCTGTACGTTTGCATTAATATCAATTTAAAATATTTTTTAATCAGATTAAATAAATCACTCACGTTTTTTTCTCTATTTATTACTGATTGAATGAAATTTTGCCTATTGTTTTATCCTCCATTGCACGATTTTTTTTAAATTTAAATGGCTTCAACGGTTGTACAAGTAATTTTTAAATGTATTTTAAAAGGAAAAGCCCGATGACAAATGGATTAGTTATACATTTCTATATCGATGAAGTCGTTGTTTCCATAGCAACAAAAACTTTCTTGAATTGACAATGGTCAGAATCGGGTTTATTTTTGAACTTGAAATAATTTAAACAATTTAAATTAAATTTTGTTTTAAATCGTAAAATACAATCGTTAAATTCCATTATATATACATATAAATGTGTACACAAAATTGTAGTTATAAAACTTTATTTATTATGTAAGTTAAATATGCATAAACAAGTTCAGTATGAAAAAGTTTTTCCTTAAAGAGTATTTGTCATAAAAGTGTATTTTTTGACCTCTTGAAGGGCGGTGGGATATAATATATCTAACTTAATTTTAATTATCAAATGCCACAATGACAATCGAATTTTGGAATACAATTTTACTTTTATAATATACGTGAAGAAAATTTTTTACTTATTTGCAGTGGCGTATCCAGGATTTAATTTCGGGGGGGGGGGGGGGGCTGACTTAAATTTCGATAAGGTTCTGAGTCTCACAGTTGAACTTCGTTATAAACAGAAATCATGTTTGACAATAAGGCCGTAGGCAGATGAAAACTGGGGGGGGGGGGGGGGGGGTACGGGGTCGAACTCGAGCACCCCCTCCCTCGCCGAAATAAGTTGAAAAGTGATAATGGATTGTTTCATATACTTTAATTTAAAAGAAAGCCATTGTAGCTTATCTATACTATTATATAAATAGGAAACGGTGACTGACTGACTGACTCATCAACGCCCAGCCGAAACTACCAAAGTCAGGGTCACGCAATTTGGACTGTAGATTGCTGTTATGGCCTAGGCAAGCAATAAGAATGAATTTTCTCTATTTCTCCTTTTGTCTTTTTTTTCTCCAAAATTTTCTCCTTTTGTCTATTCCCGAGAATAAAATCGACGCTCAAGGGAACTTGAGCGGTAGAGCAGACTACTAGAACTTGACTGCTAAAACTAGAACTAGAATTAGAACTCGAACTAGACTGCTAGAACTTGAGCAGTAGAGGAACTTGAGCGGTAGCTACACGGCTCGGTAGAGGCGGTTCAACAGGCCGTGACGAGGGAGCTAAACAGCATTCCGGTCCAGGCGTTCCTGGAGGCGTAAGAAAACTGGAAAACTCATTGGCAGCAGTGTGTAGATGCGGAAGGGTGCTACTTTGTAAAATTCTAATCGTTTGTACTATTCTTATGAATATATATATTTTTTAAATGAGTCCTACTAATTTCAGAACAGACTCTGTATATAGGTAGTTAGTTTTAGTTTGATATTAAAAATGTTATTTATTCGAAATTTTGATGATAAAATTTCAAATTGTTGAAGCATAATTGGCAGAGTAAAAGGGGGGGGGGGTCCTGTGTGACGTCAGGCTTCCCTTACTTCTAAATCTTAAGCGGGCGCTGCGCGGATATTTTTAAAATCCGGAATGTTCTTCGGGTGTGCGGGATAACTCTCCACAATTTTTTACAAATTCTTTCCTTTATTTGTAGTTTGAAGTTGCAATTTTCGTCTATGAGACGAAAAGATCAACAAGTAATCCAAGCCATTATTTTGCAGAACAGTGCAAATTTCACTACATTGAAGATATCAGGCAATTTACGGAAGTGCGTTGGTTTTCCAACACTCTATATCTTCGGTGTTCACTACCGTCGCTTCAACAGAAACATTCTTGTATACGATTACATACCTATTTTTAAATCTATCCAACCATCCACTTGATGGTTCAACTTTTTTGTTGGAATCTTTGTTATCCGAGGAGCCTTCTGTTTCACTACTGTCCATTACGAGATATGGTCAAAGGTCGAGATCGAAGATACCATTCGTATTAGCTTCATTCTCTTGGAAAAATAAGCTACTGACATTTTATCGATTGTGTCTGGAGTTTCTAGAAGGATACATAACAATTGATTCTGAAATACTTATTGATTTTGCGAATGCCTCTTTTTTTTTAATTTACCATGGTTTACAGAGTCATATTTGTATATAATATCCAATTTATCTGACACAGATAGTGTCTTCCTTTTGATTCTATGACTATTCTCCATACTAATAGAAAACTAGCTAAAACTCGACACATACAATCAGAGACGGCTTGATTCCACGAAACTCGTGTGCAAGTAACTCATCGGCCATGAATAAAACAGAAGCATCAGAAGAAAGTAACGAAGAAATAGAATTGTAAACTAAAGAACGTTTTCCGTTTTCTTCAAATGCGTTTAAGCACACAATATTAGAGAGGCTTTATTTCCTATATTCTACGAGAAATAAAAACAAGGATCGACAACATACACCGCGCAAAGCAGTAACAATAAAAAACAAACAGCGACAAAAGTTCGTTTATCTCTCTGTACTTCAGTAAAAATATGCACGAAGCAAGAGGGAATGAATATTAGGACGCACGATCAAAGAAGAGTTGCAGTGTTCCTAATTTAGCAGGTATTTTTATTCAAATATCTACCACTATTTCCGATTAGTATTATTTCTCTTAATTAATCTGTTATTTAATAAGACGAATATTACTAGTCTGATATAGTAGTAAATATCTGAATTAAAAAAAAAAAATCTCGCTAAATTGGCAACTCTGGAGAAGAGAATAGAAATTCGTATCTTGGTCTATGAATTCGCGTATTAAGCGAAATCGCGTATTATCCATTCGCGTATCAAACGTAATACTTTTGCATTAGTCGTATGGGCGATGTTCAAGGAACACGAAAAATTCCTCGTAATAAGCGGGATCGCGTATTAACCCCTTGGGGACGAGCGACATGTATACGTGACGCATAAGGTGATCAGAATCCTCGATTATTCCCACCACTTACTTTTTATTAGCTCACAGGCTATCAAAGCCTGAGAGCTTATGTGCCCGCCGGTTCTGTATGTACGTACGTATGTATGTATGTATGTATGTATGTATGTATGTACATAACGCGATAACTCTTGATAGAACTAACCGTTTTATTTTAAATTTTGTTTATAGGTTCCTTGTGATAAGGCGCTTCCCTGATTAGTTTTGGAGGTTCATTGGTTAAGCATAAAGGGGAGAAACGGGGGGCTAACCCCCCATAATTTAGATAAATGGGTTTTTCATGCAGAATTATCCCATTTTCTTCAAATTTTGTATATAGGTTCATTTTGATAATGTGCTTCTGTCAATAGTTTTGGGGGTTCATTGGTTAAGTATAAAGGGGGAAAGGGGGGGTAACCCCCCTAATTTTGATAAATGAGTTTTTCATGCAGAATTATCAGATTTTCTTCAAATTTTGTATATAGGTTCATTGTGATAATGCGCTTCTCTGAATAGTTTTGGGGGTTCATTAATTAAGTATAAAGGGGGAAAGGGGGGCTAATCCCCCCTTAATTTAGATAAATGGGTTTTTCATGCAGAATTATCCCATTTTCTTCAAATTTTGTATATAGGTTCATTTTGATAATGTGTTTCTGTCGATAGTTTTGGGGGTTCATTGGTTAAGTATAAAGGGGGAAAGGGGGGATACCCCCCCCTAATTTAGATAAATGAGTTTTTCATGCAGACTTATCCGATTTTCTTCAAATTTTGTATATAGGTTCATTTTGATAATGTGCTTCTGTCAATAGCTTTTGGGGGTTCATTGGTTAAGTATAAATGGGGAAAGAGGGGGCTAATCCCCCCTTAATTTAGATAAATGGGTTTTTCATGCAGAATTATCCCATTTACTTTAAATTTTGTATATAGGTTCATTTTGATAATGCGCTTCTGTCAATAGTTTTGGGGGTTCATTGGTTAAGTATAAAGGGGGAAAGGGGGGATAACCCCCCTAATTCAGATAAATGGGTTTTTCATGCAGAATTATCCGATTTTCTTCAAATTTTGTATATAGGTTCATTGTGATAATGCGCTTCTCTGAAAAGTTTTGGGGGTTCGTTGGTTAAGTATAAAGGGGGTAAGGGGGGGCTAATCCCCCCTTAATTTAGATAAATGAGTTTTTCATGCAGAATTATCCGATTTTGTTCAAATTTTGTATATAGGTTCATTTGGATAATGTGCTTCTGTCAATAGTTTTGGGGGTTCATTGGTTAAGTATAAAGGAGGAAAAGGGGGGTAATCCCCCTAATTTAGATAAATGAGTTTTTCATGCAGAATTATCCGATTTTCTTCAAATTTTATATATAGGTTCATTGTGATAATGCGCTTCTCTGAATAGTTTTGGGGGTTCATTGGTTAAGTATAAAGGGGGAAGGGGCTAATCCCCCCTTAATTTAGATAAATGGGTTTTTCATGCAGAATTATCCCATTTTCTTTAAATTTTGTATATAGGTTCATTTTGATAATGCGCTTCTGTCAGTAGTTTTGGGGTTCATTGGTTAAGTATAAAGGGGGAAAGGGGGGATAACACCCCCCCCTAATTTAGATAAATGGGTTTTTCATGCAGAATTGTAAAATTTTCTTCAAATTTTGTATATAGGTTCATTGTGATAATGCGCTTCTCTGAAAAGCTTTGGGGTTCATTGGTTAAGTATAAAGGGGGAAAGGGGGGCTAATCCCCCCTTAATTTAGATAAATGAGTTTTTCATGCAGAATTATCCGATTTTCTTCAAATTTTGTATGTATATTCATTGTAATTAGACACTTCCCTGATTAGTTTAAGGAGTTCATTAGTTAACTATGAGGGGGTAACAGGGGGATGACCCCCCCTTAATATATTGATGATTTCTTTGTTTTTCGAGGGCATATTTCAAATTCTTTGAAATAAGAGTACAATATACAATGAGTGTGAATAGCCTGTGAGCTCAATGCCCTCAGTTTAACTGGGCAGTTTTCTTTTTATTAGCTCACAGGCTATCAAAGCCTGAGAGCTAATGTGCCCGCCTGTTCTGTATGTATGTATGTATGTACGTATCTATGTATGCATGTATGTATGTACGTAACGCGATAACTCTGGATAGAATTAACCGTTTTGCTTCAAATTTTGTTTTTAGGTTCATTGTGATAAGGCGCTTCCCTGATTAGTTTTGGGGGTCCATTGGTTAAGTATAAAGGGGGAAACGGGGGGCTAACACCCCCCCCCCTGAAATTAGATAAATGGGGTTTTCATGCAAAATTATCCGATTTTCTTCAATTTTTGTATATAGGTTCATTGTGATAAGGCGCTTCCCTGATTAGTTTGAGGGGTTCACTGGTTAAGTATAAAGGGGGGAACGGTGGGTTACCCCCCCTTAATTTAGACAAATGGGTTTTTCATGCAGAATTTTCCGATTTCCTCTAAATTTTGTGTATAGGTTCATTGAGATAAGGAGCTTTCCTGATTAGTTTTGGGGTCCATTGGTTGTGTAAAGAGGGAAACGGGGGGCTACCCCCCCTGAAAGTAGATAAATGGGGGTTTTATGCAAAATTATCCAATTTTCTTCAATTTTTGTATATAGGTTCATTGTGATAAGGCGCTTCCCTGATTAGTTTGGGGGGTTCACTGGTTAAGTATAAAGGAGGGAAACGGGGGGTAAACCCCCTTAATTTAGATAAATGGGTTTTTCATGCAGAATTTTCCGATTTCCTCTAAATTTTGTATATAGGTTCATCGTGGTAAGGAGCTGTTCTGATTAGTTTTGGGGGTCCATTGGTTGTGTAAAGAGGGGAAACGGGGGGTAACCCCGCCTCAGTTTAGATAAATGGGGTTTTCATGCAGAATTATCCGATTTTCTTCAAATTTTTTATATAGGTTCATTGTGGTAAGGCACTTCCCTGATTAGTTTGGGGGGCTCACTGATTAAGTATAAAGGGGGGAAAAGGGGGTAACCCCCCTTAATTTAGATAAATGGGCTTTTCATGCAGAATTTTCAGATTTCCTTTAAATTTTGGTTATAGGTTCATTGTGGTAAGGAGCTTTCCTGATTAGTTTTGGGGGTCCATTGGTTAAGTATAAAGAGGGGAAACGGGGGGCTAATCCTCCTCAAATTAGATAAATGGGTTTTTCATGCAGGATTATCCGATTTTCTTCAAATTTTGTATATAGGTTCATTGTGGTAAGGCACTTCCCTGATTAGTTTTTGGGGTGCATTGGTTAAGTATAAAGAGGGATACGGGGGTCTAATCCCCCCTTAATTTAGATAAATGGATTTCTCATGCAGAATTATTCGATTTGCTTCAAATTTTGTATAATTGTTCATTGTAATAAGGCGCTTTCCTGAATAGTTTTGGGGGTCCATTGGTTAATTATAAGGGGGGATGATCCCCCCTTAATATATTGCCGATTTCTTTATTTTTCGAGGGGCTTATTTCAAATTCTTTGAAATAAGAGTATAATATATAATTAGTGTGAATAGCCTGTGAGCTCAATGCCCTCAGTTTAAATGGGCAGTTTTTCTTTTTATTGTAAGTTTTGCCTTATTTAATGATAGCATTTCTGCGATTCAATTAGGCGAAAATTTCTATTTTGTAAAACCGGTGGTAAAAGATTATAAATTATGAAAGGACGCTCGTCGAGAAGGGGTTAACCGTGAGCGTCTTTATCGGCTCCAAATGCACTTAATTGATCTTATACTGTTATATGACGTGTATATAAGTATTCAGACTTATTTTGAAAATTATTTTTAATTTATTCAAACTATATTTTTTTCGTTAAAACGTGTATATTTTATTTAACAATACTAAAAATGTGAAAAAAAACTAAGTATTTTACAAATACTTTTGATAAAACTGTTATTATCCTAACTTAATGTATCATAAAGTATTTAGTAGTATATATAGCGATAATCATCCAGTCTTTAAATGGAGTACTTGTACAAAAGTAAAAGTATTGCTCTGCATTTAATTGTCTAATGTCTAATTGTTATCTAAATACATTGATATATTTGAAACTTTTTATTTCGTTATTTTAATTGGAAAATATTTTCGTGTAATAGTTACGGATTAATATAATTTTAGTCCCCTTCATATCTGAATGATTGTTTGGAATTCTTACATCTATTTCTACTCTAACATATTATGTGTGTACAATAGTTCTGAATTTAAATCACATTCACTTCCATATGATGATTTAGAATTATGATGTATATTTCTTCTTTGATATGAAATTTGTATAATACCCCAGTAGAAAAACAGTATTGAGCCAATATCGATATATTGGCCCTATATTGACTAAGCTATTATTTCTGTAATAGTGCATTTCATTACAAAATATTTCAATGTATAGCCGATATTTAACCAATATTATTATTTCATTGGAAGTATTTACATTGTAAAGCCGATATAACCAATATTATTATTTTATTGGATGTATTTCCGATGACCGTAATATTGGTGCACGTATGAAGATAAAAGAAGGGCGCAAATATACCCAATATAGGTTTGGTACTGAGGTAGTCCCGCTTTCATACTATTTAAACTACATTTATATCTAATGGATTGCTTATAATTAAGATACATTTTTCTTCGCTTGTAACATGAAATTTAAAACACTCCTTTTATTTGCGAAACTGATTCATTATTAGGAAAGTAACATTATTGTTAGATGTGTCTTATATGATACTGCTACTGAGTACAGACTGGAAAACAAGCAATATTTAAAAATATATGTAAAAAATGTAATTTGAATAATAGTTATGGATTAGTATCATATTCTTTTCCGAATGATGATTTAGAATTACGATGTATCTTTCTTCATTTATGATATTCAACTTTTATAATAGTTCTGCACAGTGGTGAATTCAGGAGATGATCTGCCCCCCCCCCCCCTCCGGGCTATTGAAATGTTTGCCTGGAAGATTTGGAATTTTGTGCTTAAATATGGTTTAGAAGAGCCACTTGCCCCCCTAGAACTCTATAATGTGCCTCCCTTCCCCACATGAACCGCAAAAATTCTTCCCTTTGAAAAATATTTTTAATGCGAAACCAGTGTTGATTTCAAACTTTGTTTCCGCATTCATATTATATTAATTATTTTCATACGTAAATTATTGTTTGGAATTGTTACTTTGTTTTCTTCTCTAATATATTATATTTTCGTAATAACTCTAGATTCCTATATATTAATTTCCGAATGTTGATTTAGAATTACGATGTATGTTTCTGCTTCTTTGACATAATTTTTTTTTAAAGTTCCGCGTTCATATTACAATATTAATATCTAGAACGACTGATTGGAAATACGATGTATTTTTCCTAAATAACATGAATTTTAAAACTTTCCTTTTATTTGAGAAACTGACTCATTATTAGAAACGCAACATCGCCGCTGGATGTTTCTTAAATGATACCACCACAGGTTCTGACTACAGATTGGAGAACAAGCGATATTTTTAAATTTCTCGCTGAGCGATCGTTTCAGAACACCTTAAGGGTATTAGATGATTTCTTGCTTTTGTCCTTACTACTAAAAAGAAAGTGAAATCAGAAGGAGGGAATGTCTTCAAAGAAACGGGGATTTGCACTTGGTCACGATCTTTTCCTCTCGAATTGAAGAGGAACAAATGGGGTTATGCTCTCATACCATAGCGCCTTTTTCACTGAAAAGGGCAAGCAAATTTCTACTTAGATACTAATCGGAAGAATTTAAAATAAATAAAGTATTTTTGATTCTTTGTTTTTATACGGTCATTACTTGAGAAGCGATATTCGCGACTCTCCTAAGAGATATAGAGATATGATAAAAATGTTCAATTAAAATTATTTATCAAATAAAAAGTGAAAAAGGCACGCGAAATTTTATTTATATACTACAAAAAATAATTTAAAATAAGCAAACTATGTCTTTCTTTTTATTTTAAATTTATTTTGCGAAGAATATACGTTGAGAGATTACTTTAATAAAAAGTGATGTCTCAAAATACAGTGTAAATATGAAAGGCTCTTCAACAAAAATAAATTTAGATACTTTATCAAAGAATGAAGCATTGACAAGTCAAATTCTTTTTAGATTCTAAATAAAAATTTTTAAAATAAATAAAGTATGTCTAGTTTTTTTGTTTTTATATAAGGATTATTTGAGAAGACTCTTTATTGGGGACTATTGTAAGGAACATAGGAATAGGATACGGCTGGCTCTTCAATTAAAATAAGTGAAAGAGGCAATCAGAATTTTATTTATATAACAAAAGAATTTAAAATAAGTAAAGTATTTCTGGCTCTTTATTTTAATTTACTTTGTGAAGAAGATTGCGAAGGGAGTTTACTTTAATAAGAAGAGATAATGCGAAATAGAGTGTAAATATGTAAAGATTTTCAACAAAAATGTAGATACTGTAGATAATGTAGATACTTTATCAAAGAATAAAGAATGGACAAGTGATTTTCTATTTAGATATTAAATAAAAGAATTAAAAATATATAAAGTATTTCTAGTTCTTCGTTTTCATGTGTAGTTTACCTGTGAAGGCATATTCAAGACTATTGTAAGAAACATAAGAATATGATAGGGCTCTTCAATTAAAATAAGTGAAAAAAAAATGTCAAATAAAAAAAATGAAAGATGGAATCAAAATTTTAAACATGTACTAAGCAAAAGATTTTAAAATAAGTAAAGTATTTCTGACTCTATATTTTTATTTACCTTGTGAAGAATATTATGTTTAGAATTTAATAAGAAGAGATAATGTAAAATAGAGGTACATAATTATATGCTCTTTTAAAAAATTGAATGCAGGTACTTCATCAAAGAATAAAGCACGACAAGATGATTCCTGATTAGATACTAATATAAAGGATTTAAAATAAGTAAAATATTTCTGATTCTTTGTTTTTATATGGAGATTACAATGAAAAGAAGATATATTCCCAAATATTGTAAAGTGCTTTTATATAACCGGCTTTTCAGTTAATATATATATAGATAATACATTAAAGAATAAAGTACAGGAAATCAAAATTATGTTTACATACTGACAAGGGGATGTTCCAAGATCGGAAACAGAGAGTGCGGTACGCGTTTTTGTATCAAAAGAGTATAGTAGGTTGATAACGTTATAAAAGCCATAAAGTGCAACAGTCGGGAAATTTTCAGAAAACAAGCCTCAAAATTTACAGTAAGATAATTTACCTTCTTTTGCAAGCAGCTCAATAGCGTTGCTGGAATCGTTCTTGTTTCCTGAATTTTTTGTTTGAGTTTCAATCCCAAACAAACTTCTATTTTTGCAGCGAAAATATACTTTAAAAAATTTTCGAACCATAATTAAAAATATATGTCATAAGTGAGATGTATGTTTTTGGCGTATATATATAGTTTTAAATATGGGATTTCACCTATTTATAGATTTAATGAAAAAGAAAAAGAAAAGAAAAGAAAAGTAAAAGAAAGAAAAAAAATACGCAGTTTGTATTTCTTATAAACAAAAAAAATATTACTGTTTTTTAAAATTTTCTACAGTTACGCGAATAGACTTCTTTTTTTCACAGCGAAATAAATTAAAATACGTTATATAAAACTTTAATACGCTACTCAATTTTTTCTCATTATCCAAATATTTAAATTATTTATGATTTTTAAAATACAATTTAATAAGTTTACATTTTTTAATTTAATATGAAATTACAGAAATTACAATGGAAAAAATTAAAAAAGTATATTATAGCTTTATATAATGCATTTTAACTTATTTCGCTGTGAAAAATGGAAGTTTATTCATGTAACTGTAAATAATCTTAAAAGGTAAAAACATTTTGTGACAAATTGCGTAATTTTTTTTACTATTCATTAAATCTATAAACATGTAAAATTTAATAGTTAAAATTGTATGTATGTGCGCAAAAATATAGATTTTATTTCTATTTTTTGTAGATTTAAATAAATATACATTTATTTTCAATTATGATTCGAAAGTACGTAATTGATGAATATTTTCGCAACAAAAAATAAGAGTTTGTCCAGGATTCAACTCAGACGAAAAATTCAGGAAGCCAGCACAATACCGACTAAACTGATGAGCTGCGTGTGAAAAATAATACTTTATATTATGATAAACTGTAACGTATACTTTGAGGTTTGTAAGAAACTTCCTGGCTAATGCACGTTATGGCTTTTATATGTTTATCTACTCACTATAATCTATTAACACACAACGCTCACCGCATTATCTGTTTCCGACCACAAAAAATCTTCTGTAAGTGAATGACTTTAAAATAAATAAAATATTTATGGTTCGTGTTTTTATATAAAAATTATTTTGAAAAGAAGAAATATAAAAGAATGTATTATAGAGCGATTATATAATAGACTCTTGAATTAAAATAAATGTAGACAATTTATGAAAGCATAGCCGCAAAGGGCAAGAACATTTTTATTTAGACAATAATCGGGACAATTTATAGTAAATTACTTCAGACTCCTTGTTTTCATATGCAGATAACTTTTAGATTAATAGATATTCCAAAGTATCATAACTATTGTAAATGCCACATTATCTTCGGTTGTAAATAGTTCATCAAACAGCGAAATATGTGTTATTTTATTCTTCTATCTGTGTCATAAACTGAATATATACTTATATATTTAAATAACTATATATTGGGTTATAATAAGTCAAAGGAGGAATAAATAATTACCGTTTATTTTTGCTGTTAATTTTTTGTTGTATAGTCGATTTTGTTTATTTTTATTTAAGGTCATTAAAATGAATTTCAAAGTAGGAAAAATGAGCATTTCCGACACCTGGTTGCCATTTGCTTTTAAGACAGGAAGGATAAAAAATTCTACACATGAGTAAAAGCAAACATATCTCTACCACATCATTAGCTGTGATGAAAAAAAGCGTGTTATTGCTTAAACAAAAATATTTATCAATTATTTTCGAGTCACAATTAAAACAAATACAATATGAAACAGTAAAAATTAGCCCAATTTTACAAAGTAAGCCATACCACAAGCAAAACACGAATTTCATTATTGGAAGTCAATGTTGTGTATGTTGTGGAATTAGGAAAGAGCTCCTCACTATGAAATTCTTTTGAATCCCGAAACGGCCACTGTTAAATCTTTACATCTAAAAAATGTATCAAATGAAATCGATATTCACAAGAAAAGCGGCCTTATCGCTATTATGGCATCTTTCTGTAGCAAATCAACGATCCGAATCATGTAACCACTATGACAAAAGCTGCAATCCAAATTCTTAATTGCGAAGTTCTGCTCCATCCTCCAGGCTCTTCATATTTGGCTCTATAGGATTATCATCTTTTAATATCAATTTCTAACAATATCACAGTTTTTCGTCCAATAATAACATGGAATAGAAAAACTGCTTAGACGATTATTTTGAGTCACAATACTAGCAATGGACTAATCTGCTGGTCGATTTCTACCTCCGAGGAGCCGGAAAACGTGTTGAAATTTGGAAATAATTCATAAATACCAACTAAGTGTGCATTATTGATTGAATTTCTAAATGCATTTGATTAAAAATGATTTGATAAAAGCAGAAATGGCAAATTTCCCTTATATGACATTTCATATTAATGGCCTAAAAGGAAAAAATATAAATCAGCCATACAGTAAAAAATAACTAGTAACAATAATAAAATTCAATGATTTATTTCTGAAACAAATAACACATCATATACATAATTAAAGTTCATCTATTCAAAGTTCACTATTCGGTAATTTTTACAGCCATGACTATTCACCAGAAAATTATGAAACTTGGAATGAACCTTTATGAAGTATAATGGGAAAGACATTGTGAGAAAGAATAAAATAGTTACATGCATTACCACCAGGGTACATATTACTAATTTATCCTGAAATTAAAAGAAATATATATTATAGAAGTGATTCATCAAGGCAAATTCTAGTCAGTATGTTGGTCACATCTACACTTTGAAATAAAAAATGGAATGCTCCACTGTCAAGCGAAACAAATTACTCGAAATGTTGAGGGCGTGACGCGAATTACAGTCTTTGAGTTATAATAAATAAGCTCAACGAATGACTACTAAACTGATCTGCGTTGCAGCTACTGACTAGAACTTTTAGGTATCTCAAGTGCTAGAGATAAGAGGGATCCACATCTGGGAATTTGGCAAGCCAAACATAAAGAATGTGGCGACTGATGACACGCTCTTTTAGAAAAATGTCCTTGGCATAACACAAATAGCAATGTATGGCGGAGTATTTTCCTGTCATCTGCATGCAAAATGTTCCGTCAAGACACTGATATAGATGAAGGACCAGTACAATTCTCTAACAGCAATGCATAACGTCAAGTTACGGAGCATGTCACCGGACAATTTGGTGTTAATTCCTCGAAGAAATATTGACGGAGCATAAATGTGGGATTATGATAACTAATAGTTTCAACACAACAGAAGATTCTTCAAATATAATATAAACAAAAAGGTTTAATAAAATAACAACATATACACCTAAAGATTCAAATACAAATATATAAGTGGATTAATATTTATGAACGATACCAACCTCCGCATTTCAATAATAAACATAATTTGCAAGCTTTCCGGAGAATTGATTCAAAATTCAATCAGCAACTATAGTTAAAATCTATAGAACCCCTGCTCATGCTTGCGTTCTTTTCTTCTGGTTTTGCGTGAACTCATCTTTGTGCTCGCCTTCATCGTGGCTCGTGAATATTATTATTTCATCGCTTTCATATCATTGATGCTTTAACTTCTCCTTATTCCCACATTTTCGGCCAGCCTCACGTTACTGGCGGCCTCGACAGCTATTAATTCTCTTCATGTAATTTGGATACTACACTATGAACTTGAAAGGATACTATAAAACAAAACACAAAACAAAACAAAAATCACTAAATTAGAACTAAACATACTTCTTCATACTTGCAAAGGAGTTTCTGTTTTTTTGCATGACATGAACAATAGTAATTCTCATAATTGGCTCCTCTTTGCTTATAAGCTTTGAAAGATATACATAGTTACATTTGTAATAGAAGAGTAACAGGAGATACATTGTTATAATTGGCATCACTCTCAATACATTGATCATTTCTTCCATGGGATGTGGTTTCATAACTTTTACAATCAAATTTATCTGTAAAATAGGATTCGCGCTTCCTATGACGCCAAAAATAAAGGCTTTTACGACACTTTTGAATATCTATGCTATGCTTTTCTGTATCCTCACGCTGCCCGTACTGTTTGCAGTATCTGTGATATCTATCAACAAATTTTTCTTTTGTGTAAAATAATTTTACTTCATTTCCGTATTGGCAATAAAGTTTCTTAAAACTTTCATGAAATATTTCTTTATTTTCATTTCTCTTTTTTATATCATTTTTTTTTTACTTCTTTTCTCGTGCTCATTAAATTATAATATTTTCCGTTTCCTGTTATTTCATTTCCATCTTTTGATTTTGTCTCGTGAGTTGAATGAATTTTATCCATTTTCACCACGCGTGCTAAATTGACTGTAAAATCATTTTTGAACTATTTTTATGGATAATTCCAATATTTCTCGTTTGTTCACGTGAACTATTTGCGTTTAATACCTTTGCTTTACTGTATGGATTGACAGAATATTTTAATTTTTTAAAGGAATTCTTCACAACTTAAAGGTAACCTACTTGAAAACTGTTGCGCTTGCCAACGATTTTAATTTGATCCTCGTTTATCGCCAATTTTAAATTGCTGATCACATCCCGTCCTATTACAATATCACATGAGAGAGATTCTAAAAGATAAAATTTTGTCGGTATAGGAAACTCGCAACACATATTTTATACACAAAATATCCAATTGGTTTTACAGTTTCACTACCGATACTATTTAACAAGACATTATCTGGAGACAAATTTGGCGATCGAATATTGATATAACGCTCATAAATGCATAAGGAAAGATCGCTGATCGTATCGAACAAAATATTTGCTTCTTTACCATTGATATCAATTATTTTTCCCATTCCATTAGGATTAGACTTCCATTAGGTCCATTAGGTCGAAAAACACAGTGTTTCCTAGAATATAAAATATGAAAATAAATACAAGAAAAAACTTGTTTTAAACAATAATGATGGTTGAAAATTGTTCAAAAAGTTATGAGTTCAATAAAAAAAAATCTTCACAGTTAAAAATATCAAATTGTCGATGGTTTCATAAGATCAGCAGCACTCGAAGTTACGTTTGGACCATCATGGTAGACATTTTTTTTCACGTTGTATCGGTCCTTTCCTTTCACTACAGTAATTTAATAGGGACCAAGAAATTTACGCCTGAACTTCATACCTGTACCGAATTGAGTTTTCTGTATCGCAACTAAATCACCGAATTTGTAGGTGTTGGTCGATTTCTTTTTATTATAAGTTTTCCTACTGTGATAATAGTTAAATTTTTCACAGTTTTAACTTTTCAGAAGGTTCAATAATTCAGAAGTGCTCGTCGATTTACGACCTTGATTTTTAGGAAGCTTATCATACAAGAATTCAATCAACTTAGTTAATGATATGTCCACTACACCAAATTTTTCAAATGTTTGACTACCTTTCATTTAATTCATTCTCTTCACTCACCCTCCTTCCCCTTTTTCTCGTTCAGACTGGCGGAGCGCTTCTGTTTGATCTCCTACGTCCCATGGGACTCCTGACTACGCTGTTGTTTTTAAACACTCACCGCCATTCCATCTTGGTCGCGAGCGGAGACGAAAACATACTTACATGGCCTAAACTTTTAAATCAGTTTTTAATCTTTTTAACTTTGGCACTGATGATGGAGATTTAGAGGCTCCGGTTCTATCCACCTATTTTAAATGTATTGGATACGGTTATAATTTCTAGCTTCAAAAAGGAATTAATTCTAATATATCTGATTTTATCCTACTTTACTCTACATTTATTTTATTGTAAAGTAATGATTGAAGTATTACAGAAAAAAATAGTTAAAAGTACTTTATTTTTATGCATTCCAGTTTTCTATTGGATAGGGTATCCAAAATGGATTGACGGTTTTTAAAATTCAATAACAACAAACGGTGACATTTATTGAAGTTCAGGAGAATGGTGTGTGGCAATATTGTGCTTCCTTATTTTGACACCATATTTCACCAATAGATGGATGGAACTGCATTTTCTTAAACTGTAAAATGGTTCAAAATAACCTTACAGTTTCAAAACGCAAACCACATTTTTTCTGCGTTTCAACAGCTAAACAGAGTAAAAAGGAAAAATTAGCGAACGTTGGTCCATCTTTATATGTTTGTTTGAGCATTCTAACAGTGAGAATGCGCAACGTCATCTATCGGCGATATATGGAACTAAAACAAGAAAGCACAATAACGAGATTTCCGACTTCACACATTAATCACTTGCTAGAATAAATTTATTCCTCTTTTGTACGTGTACAGAATCCAAACTAAGAGGTTGGTGTTGCGACGGATATGCGAATTTATTTCAGCGGATTGTATGAAAATGAACACATTTAAATAATTTCCATTCTGCGTGGTGTAAATAAAACAATTTTTTTTTCACACTAAGAAAAACACTTGTTACCATTACTCTGCCAGACCGAGACTCCAGCGCTGACAGTTGGGGGAAGTCCAAATCCCCTTTTTACATTCAATGATACAGAAGATGGACGCAATGGCGTGAGACATATTGAAGCAAAATATATCAATTAGAGTCAGATAGTTAAGATTCTGACCTTCCTTTGCTGATAGACAACTGCTTTATACATCCACAAGAACGTGCCTCAAAATTCAAATCAAAGAACATCAAAGTTGTTCCTGCCGATACAACTTCTAAACTTCAGCCATTAGTCTAAGGAATAATAAAAAATCTTGAAGTACATTATCGAAAAAGAGAGAAAAAAGACAATGCAGTGAAAACATTAATTTGAGAACTGTGTATCAGAGTTGATTAAAGCTTGAGCCAAAGCTTGGGAATGTGACGTGATTTTATCGACCTTACACAACTGTTTTGTAAAAGACGGCTACATAATTGGAACTGAATCAAATACTTCTGAATCCAATACTTGTTTGTCATATCTGAAGGAAAAATTTCATGAATTTCAGTTGATTTCTATTTAACGAATTTTCTTCATAACGAAGTTTTTAAGTGTGACTTCGTTAAATGGAAGTTTCACTATACTTTGAATTTTATAATATTTCGTAACTTTCCTACACCAAAATATCATAGGTTCCAACCTCTCATTAATATTCCGTAATATGCGGGTTAATTTGACCCAGTTTAACAACTCTTCAAACCAGAAAAATTATTGGATGAATCTTTATTTATTCAATTTCAGGTTTCTACGTGGAATTTATTTAATTTCATTTCTTAAAAAAATTTCTGGTTCGAAACGTGTTAAACCTGGATCAAATTAACCCGCATATTACGGAATACTAATAAGAGGTTGGCACCTATGAAATATCGTCCGTCCGTTTTTAGTGCCGAAAAGCTCCGACATTTCATAACATTCAAACTATCATAATTCGGCGAGATTTGGTCTTTGAAGAATGGAATTTTTACAGTTGTACATGTAAGAGCAGGGACCGTATAAAAATTTAAAAAGTGTAACTTTTTGAAAAGTAACGGAAAAAATTTATCAACCTAATCTTAATTCCTACGTTATTTTGAAATACTTTAGCAATTTACATTGGCCCCTAATTCTAGCAGGTAAAAATATCAAAGCGCATTTCAATCTTTTTGGGACAGGTGTTGCATGATCAAAATAAAATTGGGAACAACTGTTGCACTCCCTTACTGATTTGCCCATAAAAGTTTAATATATGATCTAAAGAAGAAAAATAAAATAATCATTGTGTAAAGTTATCTCATTTTTTGCTTTTATAAATATACAATACATCCTTTGATATTGATTTCGAATTTCGTATCAGTGCTTTCTAGCTTGATCTAAACCTTTTACTTTATTGTTTGAAATAGTAAAATAGATTGTCTATACAAGGATAATAAATAATCACATTTGCATACCTCGAATTGCTCTTTAGATAAACTTCCTTTAATATTGATTTCAGATCTTTATATCTAAATCACATACTTCATTGTATTATAAAATTCAAATATATATTCGTCTACTGTTAGTTACCTGGCACCATAGGAAACACAAAAGAAAATTTTATACGATTCATCAAATGTCTCCCAAGACTGACAGGGAAGTAATTGTCTCTCTTTCTAACATACGGTTTTAAGATTCATTATTAATAACGTTAAGTCTAAGGAAGAAACTGATGCAACACATTATGATAGATATAATATCAACTTATAGCTGAACTGAAAGTCGCTTATAATTTTGGAAATTTATGATCTTGAATATAATATTGATTGTTTTAATAAGTTCTCTACTACAATAACTTAAAAATGTAAGGGTGAAATCAGTTTTACATGAGCTCAAGGTTTTTTTGTCCTTTTATTGAGATATAGATTTTATTGGATTACATCAATATTATTTAAAAATATGTTTAATCTATAAACGTTGTGAGCAGAAGGAAAATTGTCAATTTAAAATTAATATACAGTCTTTTAAATTTGCATTTGGGAAGGGGGGGGGGGAGGAGGAAAAATGTTTGTAGCGGAGGTTACACATAACAAAGTTACAATTAATTAATAAAAATATTTATCTTCAATAATTGTTTACAAATAAATAATTTGATTGTTCAATAAACTTTATTCATCTATTTTTTTTTTTTTACAAAATTTTATATTTAAAACAACAAGTTGGAAATTGTACGTCAAACGTGACAAATGAGGTGCGTTCATACTATAGCTAGTAATATAAATATTCAGATCTTGATGATTTTTAATTCTGTGAAATGAATTCTATCGTCTGCGGATTAATTTCTGTAATAAAATAATTATCTCGGTCGCTTGACGATTAAACCTCGGAAGCTCCTATAACAAGAAAGCACCAATTAAAAAAAAATCAAATTTCTTAATAAATATTTTTATTAATATCTCCTAAAGTTTTGATTCGATTTTTATAAAATTTGAACTGTCTCGTCAAAATTCTGCAAAGATAATATATCTTAAATTTCAGACCATTCGGTTGGGTAGTTTTTGCGCTGTTATATGCAGACGGACGGACAGACAGACGGACGGACGGACGGATGGACAGACAGACGGACGGACCAAGCGACGACAATAGGTGCTACGTATTTATATAATTACGAACGCACCTAAAAACTGGAGCAAAAGAAGTTTGAAAGAAAAACTCAAAAACTGGGGAAACTTCTTGAAATTCTTAATATTGGATGAACAAAGTGAAAATGACAGTAGATTTCTTTTCAAAGAAGCATTTTCTGCAATATATTCTAGTATTTCTTTGTGGATGTATGAAGGAGTTTCCGATTTATGACGAAGTTTTCAGTTAGCCGTGATGAAAAGTCTAAAAACAGTGGCAGTAATGCGTTATTGCTGGTTCTTTAGTAAAGTCTTGAAAAAATCCTTTTTGGACGATAAAATGAGTCATACACGTTATTAGTCTTTACAAACTTTAATTAAAAAGAAATGGTTATCTAAAATGAAATGTGGATGGGTTCCTTAATGATCGTGCAAAAAGTAAGCGCCTAAATGTTTGCAGGAGGCTGGTCAGAGAAGGAATTCTGAAAATCTTATGCCACAAATAGTTTCTTTGACCTATTGGCATATTTAATTTGGCAAGAGTACATGAATCATACGATATCCGTTAGGTATTAATATACGGAGACACTTGAATTTATAAAGATATACTTGATAAGTCAGCAAGACTGACAGCATGCCAACAGTACGTTGCAAGAAATTTGGAAACCTTGTGAGAAACGCATAAGTAGTAAAAAAAAAAAAAAAAGAAGTTACCGCTAAGCCATTACATGATTCAGAAAGAAACATATGCAGAAATGACAAATTTAACGAACTCTGAAAGAGGAGCAGTTTTTATGTAGTCCGGATATTCTTTATCTAATAACTGACTTATGTGGTTGATTTCGTATAGATGACAAAAGATTAGAATTTGCGTGGGAGCGTTTAACGATAGAAATAGCTTAATTATTTTTTCATTTATTTAGAATGGGAAAACATAGAGTTTAAATGAAATGTAAAATTAATCAATGAATTTAAAAAATGATATTTTAATAAAGGAAATAGTTAAAACATAATTTCACATCACAGGATGTTCTTCTTATTCTTTTCCCCTACTAAACACAAATAAAGTAAGAAAGATTAAGTTTTTCTAGGACAAATATTAATTTAATTGGATGAAGTAAAAAAAATATTTTAATTAATCAGAACAAATTTATTAAACTATTAAAACTGTTAAATAGATTAAAACCTATAAAGACTATGCTACACACGATGTTTAGCAATAAAGCCTATTTAAAAGTTCGTCTATAGTTTGGAGAGCTTAACATGTCAGTTATAAAAAGAGGAAATGGATCTAATTGAAAAAAGAAAATAAAATTGGAGAAGAAATTAGTTTAAACTAAGTAGTATTTTTTTTTCAATTAATGACAGTAGCAAAATGTTATTCCTCTTTTTATATAGGGTATCCCCTTAAAACCACCCAAACCCTGCACAGCCAGATTTCTCCCTTGGAGTACATAAAAAATACCGAAAGAATTATACCTCTACGACACATAGTTTTCGAGAAAAATGCGACAGAAAAGTATGACGTCACATCCGGTGCAAAAAAAAAAAAAAAAACTTTATTGGAAACCATGCACATCGGTATTTGCATATGTTTATGTAAGAAGATGTCAACATGTCCACCACATTTCGCAATATTCACGAACGGAATATATTATCACCATTAGATTTGAGAAAAAGATTACTATAAGATTACCGGTAGCTACTAGATGCAGCTTTTTAAATACGATTCAAACGACGGCTTGACGTCATTCTACTGCGCACGCATGAATGATTCGATATGTGCGGTGGATATTTTGGGCATCTTTGTCTGCAAAAATATTCAAATACCGATGTTCATGTTTCCAGTAAAGTTTTTTATCTTGCACTGGTTTATGAGGTCATACTTTTCTTTCGCATTTTCTCGAAAACTATGGGTCGTACAGGTATAGTACTTTGGATATTTTTTATGTACTCCAAGCGAGGAATCTGGCTGTGTGGAGTTTGGGCGGTCTTGATGGGACACCCTGTATAATGTAAAAATAGTCGTAGGCATGAAAAGTTCATGTAAAAGTGGTTTCATCCATGAGGTTTTAATGACACTGTTATTTTGTAAGATATTTTATTACACTGTTAGAACGCAGAAAGTTACATTTTAATAAAATGTTCATCATGTGTAATATAAATTATTTTTTGTTAGAATTAAAAAAAAATTATGCACTATAACTGGAAATTTATGAAGCAAAAGAAATATACTTAAAAGGAAATAATCCGAAAATCATAAATACATAAGCTTCCTTAAAATAAAAATAAAAGATATCGAATACATAGTATCTCTTTCTCCCAGACATTTTATATAAGAAAACGTCTTTTTGTCAAATTGAAGGATTGACATTTTCATTTTATTTATCTTAAATTTGAAACTCAGAGCGTGGAAAAATTTGTAACTCGAGTAAAATAATATTAAATTCTGAAATTTAAAACTGGAACAGCAAAAGAAAATTATTCTACAGAGGCCTGGCATTATAAAAGTTTTCCTTTTTAAATAATTTTACATTTTTATTCATAGAAGCAATCTAGAAGCATAAAATAAATTTAAATGTCATTAAACTTACAAGATGAGGATACGATGTCGGAAGTGAGCCTTAATGTATTGATTGAGAATCGTCAATAATATTGTCGATATCGTGTTTAGGAAATTATTATTGTTCTTTCCGTAGAAGAAGGTTGCCAAAGCCTCGAGAGAGGTTGAACTTCTAAAGCGGCCCCATAGTTCAGATTTATAATATTAATTTTTACCCTGGTGTGGACGACGGGCAGTTATTTTCCCCGGAGACGGGTAATTTGCGTCCCAAGGACTTTGCCGCACGATGAATTTAGCGTGCACCAGATATTATCAATGTTACACGTCGATATTTGGCGGTCGTTGAGCTTCGAATTCGCAATCCTCCGATCACGAGTCCGATGCTCTGCCAACCGGGCTATCGAGACCCGAGATGGATGAATGAGGTAATGTAACAATAATGTATTTATGTTTTATATATTTTTAGGTTTTCTCCATATAGACCTACCTCAATCAATTTTGCTTTAATAAATTTACAAAATTGGAAAGAAAATTTAATTTTTAAAGTAATATTTTGTCATTGATTTTATAATAGTGCTGATATAACTATTGAATTTTGCCTTTTTTGGGAGACATTTATGTCCGTTTAAGTAATGTAAGCCATTCTTTACATGATAACAATGTTAAAAAATCTTATAAAATTAAAACCTATTTAAATTACTTATTTCTGAAGATTTGACCGAAATACAATATTTTTTTTAAACTAGAGAATAGATTTGTAATTTTATAAACAATTTCTTTGTGACAAATATTAGAAATAAATGTTTAACATAATATTTTATATTTTAGTTTCTTCACCAAAGTAGTGTGTATAAATTTCACAAGAATCCATTTTTCCCTCCAAAAACCAGATTTTATGGAACCTGTGAAAATGAAATTAAACAATTTTGTATTAATAATATTTTTATGAAACAAACTCCAAAATTATTTATATGTATCGTTCATGAAATTAATCTAGAAGACACAAAGAAATTCATGTCAATTTTAAAAAAAGTAAAAGTGATCTCTTTAAACCCTTAGGGACGAGCCACACATATACTTGACGCATAAGATGCTCAGAATCCTCGATTATTCCCACCAGTTAATTTTTATTGTAAGTTCTACCTCATTAAATCAAAGCATTTCTCCGATTCAATTAGGCAAAAATTTTTGTTTTGAAAAACCGGTGGTAAAAGATTAAGAATTCTGTAAAGGACGCTCGTCCCGAAGGGGTTAATTTTGTATATCCAGAGAAATTAGATAAGTCTTGGGTGAACTTTGATTAAAACTGCTTAAACACCATTACGTAATTTGTTTGTCACAGTAAAAGGAGCATCTTGTGTTAAAATTTCTGATAATATTGCACCATATAATATAGAAGAGTGTCTTTTGTTATCATTTTTGCCAAATGAGTGATGCATTCAAAAGCGGCGGCATAAAATGTAGTTTAATTAATGTTCCCCATCAGAGCCATCGATAAGATTTTTTATTGAGGGGAGAGAGGACCTCAAATTGCCAAGTCATATTTCAGTATTTGCCAACTCATTGAAAAGCAAAAATAAATAGTTTTCGCCAATTCAACAAGTTTCCAACTAGTTTTATAATTTTGCCAAGTTACCACAATCAGAAAATGTAATATAGTTCTTATTTGTAAAAAGTTTAAAATTATTCCCAATTAGATTTGTAACTTTTGCCAAGTCTATCAGAAATAGAAAGTATATTATAGTTTTCATTAAAGTTTTAGACAAATTTGCCAACTAAAAGTTATTAAATTTGCCAAGTGTAACAGCATTCGGGAACGTTTGGTGGGGGAGGCTTCCCCCCGTCCCCCCCTTAGCGAGGGCTCTGTTCCCCATTAGATCCATGTCAAATCCCATTAGACCTGTTGTCAGGGTCTAATGTGACAAAATTTCAATTCATAAATTAAATAAATTCCTGTTTTAGATATTAAGCTATGAATAACATTTTATATCTATTAATACAAAACTGTTTAAAGCAACCGTCTGTTAAAAAAAATCAAGGAATTTTATAAATTTCACTTTCTATAGCATGAAATGTGAAAAATGTAACATTAGGGCCTATGTCCCTGCTTATCGTAATCTTTTTCTTTGGGAATTCGTTAAACTTTACTCAGCTTAGAAGTAGAATTAGAAAAGTAGTACACTCAGATCTTTTCAAACTTCGGTGGTTTGAAGGTTCTACCTAGGTATAACAAATTTCACATGATATTTGAGCTGATATGCATAAACAAAATAATAATAGATCATTGAATTTTTCAGTATTTTAGGGCTTTTGCTCTTTTTTACTTATATTATTTTTTGGCTTTTGTTATAATGTGTTTCATGACATTACGTTGGTGTTCCTTTATTGAATCTGCTGTTAATTAATTACATATCTAAGTTCTTTTATGCTGTATATTCATTACACATATGAAAATTGATCAATAAAGTAAGAAGATGTAAAAAATCCCTAAAGGCATATACTAAATTAAAGACTTTTAATATCGATAGAAATGCTAACTTTACAACTTCATTGTAAGTATTTGTTCGTTATTTAGTATGAAAACCTCTTTTGAAAACCGACAAACACATACATAAATAATACTAGTATCGTAATAGAAATTTTATTATTTCTATTTCTCTGCCTATCATTCCCATTAATATTGAAATAAAGTTAAATAATTACATGATCTCAATTATTAACAACAAGTTTAATAAAAAATCACCAGCATAACACATTATAACAAAAGGGAGAAGATGATTTCATAGATAATAGTTCGGCATACTTATAAAAGCCCCAAAATATTGAAAAACACAATATGCTAATACTATTTTGTTCATGCATATCAGTCCAAATTTCACATGTAATTTATTTACGTAAGTCGGACCTTTAAAACGCCACAGTATGAAAAAGATTGTAGCGTACTAGTTTACAAACTCTCCATGTAAGACAAGCAAAATTTTGCGGAACGAAATACTGCAGCAAATGAAAATGTTACATAAGTCGTTTTGGAAAGTGCATGACATAAAATTGATTATCAGCTAGTTGTTCTTCGTGCAACAAAAGATGCACATATTGAAACTTATTAACTTTACCAAGAAAAAAATATAATTTTAATATATCAATTAATTAATCTATGGGTTTCAAGTTTTCTCTTATGTAAGGGCTTTGAAAAAGTTCGCCATCCCCCTAATTCTGCCGCCATTCATCGTAAAAAAAATACTGATACTAAACATTTGATAATAAAGTCTACTGATAAATGTTGGGCATACATTAAAGTTTGGGAGTCATTTGCATATTAAAAACTGTATCAACTTTCTTTTTTCAAATTTTAACTCACGTTTGGCACTATATCTGTATTCCTTGGATCAAATCATTCAGAAACGTATTTTATGCATTTTTTCTTAAATCGTCAAAGGATTAAACAGATCAAAATTTCAGGGTATTAATTTTAAATCCACGTGGCAAACATGAATTTGCTCCCAAAAATTAGCCGATTGCAAAAATTACTTTTTTAATGAGATACAATGAATGAACCCAATTATAATCTAAGAATATTTTGATTAAATAACATATTTTTAATTATGACAATGATTAACAAATTCATGTTAAAAAAAATGGATTATGAACTAAATAAAATTTTATATAAAAGAATCTGCACTGTCGGAAACATAGCTATACGAATTTACTGCCCATTACCATCAGTAGTCTTTGAGATAGAAATAAATTTTACTTTTCGACGGTGCACAGTGGGGCGTTTTGAGGATCTAGGTGGACAAAATTATTGCGTTGAAGTTTAATTAGGTTTTGCTGGGTTTTCGAATGTATCAGTAATAAAATAACCAAACAGTGGTAAATATTTGACTTATTTAATTATTTATATTATTATTATTATTATTATTATTATTATATTATTACTTATATTATTATTATATTATTACTTATATTATTATTTTTTTTTAAATTATAATATTGTATTGTCATTGAAACTACACATGTATTCAAAGTTTCAGCTCAATCGGATAGTTAAAAGTGGTGAAAATTGACTTGCAAGATTTGAATTAAACACTCAGACGCACACTTCAAGTTAATATAACTTAATGATTCGCAAACTTTCGCGGGAGCTGTCTTAAGTTTTCAATACTTTAGGAATGGCACTTTGATTTAAAAAAATGCTTATTGCTTAATAATGCTTAATACTGTATTAAAAGTCATGATGAAGTTTGAAAACAAGATGGCGCTATTTTCAAACAACAATAGGTTAAATCGTGTGACAAACATGTGACATATGTCCAGTAAACTCCTGCTTTCAAATAAAACATAAAAGTCACGACTTGCTTTCGAACTTACATAAAAATAATGCAACTGTTGAAAGTCTCTCAAATCAACTGCCTTCTTTACGGTCGTAGTTAATCGACACATCGAGTTTTTTCAACAAAACTCGTACGGATCTCGACAAAAGAGACATTCAGCTACCAGTATACGCAGTCTTGTTAAATTCCGAGATAATCGGAAAATGAATTTTGTCCACCTAGATCATCAAAACGCCCCACTGTGCGGTGTAAGGAAACCATCTGTTACAGTTTGCATCCACAGAAAAGAAAATCTCAGAAAGTAATCAAAAAAGTTGTATCTATATATATATATTTATTTTTATCCCCCCATTTGTTGTATGAAGTTTCCGTGTTGTCTTTTACTGTTATGTACATGCATGTATATATATAGTCATAGAGTTATTTTATATTTAGATTTTTTGTACAATTTTTCTGGTTACTAATTGAATGACTCGAATGACTCTCCTACTTTTCTGCGTTACATCTTAGTTTTATTATTCTAAATTTATGGATAAAAGTGTAAGATATTTTTGTTATAACTCTATAAAAAACTAGTCGTTGCGGGCCACCGTAATACTTACCCATCATGGATATGCATAATATAAAATATGAAAATAAAACATGTGTAAACTATTTATAAAATCGTGGCTTGTAATCTATAATCGTGGCGAATAAAATCGTGGCTTGATGACGTTATAAACCGTAAATGCTCTATAACTCCAAAATTGATAATCATATTAACTAACGGTTTACTGCATCAGATTAAGCGTCTCATTTCCAATTAAAATATATTTTTGAATTGAAATTTGAATGAAATACAGAGTTATGAAAAATCAAAGAGTGTGGAAAATATAATTACAAATATCTCGGCAACTAATTACCCGATCGACTTCATTCTTTATGCAAAATTTATGTATTTTTACTGTCCTTTATATTCAATCCTTAAAACAAACAATTTCGAAAATTTGTGTCTACCTTTTATCAGAACGAATATTTCGAGAGTCCGAAAAAAATAGTTCCGGATTATCGAGGTTACTGAAATTCAATAAGCTTCTTCCCATTATTACATACTAAGTACATACGAAATTTCAAGTCTCTATCTCAATTTGTTCGGGAGTTAGAGTGTTTACAGACACACACACAGACAGATAGACGGACGGCAATTTTTCTTTCTAAAAATATGTTTTTCGGAATCTCCAGTGTCTGAAACGTGTAAATCCGTCAAATTTTTTTTTTCGATTTTCAAAACGATTACAAGACTTACCCTACGTATGATAGGTGTATGATGGGTAAGTAAAAATGGATTATATACATTTCCGTACTGATTTGATCCAAGGAACTCAAATTTAGTGATATATAACTATAAAAAATTAAATAAAAATTTAAGAAAATGAAATTCGTACAAATTTTAATCTATGGATGACCCCGAAACCCTAATCCATGAATAACATTTAATGGTAGACTTTATTACTAAACGGTTGGTTTCAGTATCATTTTTATATGATGATGTGAGGCAGAACTAGTGGTGGTGTATTTTTATTTTCCCTCAACTGTACTTATTTTTTATATTAATTTCTAAAATGTGTCAAATTATTTTTAGTCATGCTGTATGTGAGCAATATTATAGTCGTACAATAAAAGTCATACATTATGTGGCTTAAAGGCATGGCCTTTGTTGTCCTTAACAATGATGACATGATCTTTAAGACTTGAGTTTAATTGAGTTTTGACATATTTAGAATGCAAATTGCTTCACCATTTTTTCTTAAATCTTGAAAATAGTTATCGCTAGAAGGCGCTTAAATTTTAGTGAGAGTAATTGAAAAGGAAATATATATATAAAAAAAATCCTTTGCTACAGTATTACAATTTATTCTGAGAGAATTCTCAAAGAATTCCGGCTTGCCTCTAACCGGAATAGTGGAATAACTTAAAAGGAAAGAGAGAATTAATTGCGCCAAAAGTTCCTGACCTTAAAGTTTCTTGTTTCTGCCTTCATATGTAGAAAGCGGAAGCCGACATCGATCTTTACTCTGCTTCTTCGTTTAGGCGTGTTACTGAAATTTAAATTTTAAGTTGTTATTTCAAACTGACATTGTAAGTTCAGAAGAGTATGCAAATGAATATGAATCAATAACTGAAAACTTCACAAAATATGAGAGGTTATTTCTTATATTGTTAATGAGTAGGATTTTATTTTAACCTTTTACAAACTAAATTCAGATTCAGGTATATTTTATTTATTTCTTAATATTTCACTTTTAATGTTATAGTTTAGAGATATCAGTTATTAAAATGGACAGAAGGTACTTTTATACGAGATTTTTAAGATTTATTTTATTTACATTTTTTTTCTTCCCGGAAACATGAAAGTTAAACGAATTACAGCAAGTGGATGTCTTATAAATATTACTTTAACTTGTGTTTTTTTAATAATATGAATTACTTTAAGTAGGTCTGTCAATCCCAATCTGTGTTCCCAATAAAGAAATAAATGTTTAATGCACTAGACTAGAGCAAGTCATCTCTTATTTAAACTACAGATTGAGTAGATATTGCTTTTGATCACCAGAAAAATAGCGTGAGATTTGATGGGATAAAGTACTAAGAACATGAAAGGAAATCCAAAGAATAATGCTAGAAAAATTACAAAAAAATATAAATAGGCATGGTCATACTAAGGGGAAAGGGACAAGTGAGCTCCCCCTAACCTATGAAAAATTAAGAATAAAAAAGTATAGACAAGCATGTAAACACAAAATTATGTTTGTAATTGTGAATGAATTGATCATTGCGTGATGTCATTATATGGTAGTTTAGATTGAAGGTTTATTTTTTTCATTTATTTGGTTACAAAAGCAAATCGAAATTGTATCATAATTTGATTCTTTTCTTTCGCTATTTCTGCTTAGATATCAATGCACGGTACAAGTATCGAATTATTTTTTAAATATCAATAAGTTTAATGCAATTAAAACAACAGATATGAATAAGTGTAATATATATATATATATATATATATATATATATATATATATATATATATATTGATAGATATTTCTAGTAGATATTGATTTTTATCACCTGAAGAATGGCGTGAGATTTAGGATCATGAAAGTACTCATGAAATTACTCATTTTGCATCATGTACTAAGATCATGAAAGAAAATTCTTCAACTCGAATCCGAAATGAAAAAAATAATTCATGTTTTAATGCAATTATGCAATGTAATCTACAATTATATCTCGAATACCAACTGTTTTTATTTATATATTGAAAATATAAATAAAAACAAGGAAGAGTCACTATCACAAAGATTCTAACAATAATACATACGGATGATTTAGCTGTCTTAAAATTATTATTGTTATTATACTTTGTGAAATCCTGTCACCCAATTAATAGATTAAATCCTTAAAATCCAATTTTTTACCCTCCTCTCTTACATAAACATCAATGTGATAAAAATTACTACTAATACTATGATAAATATAATTAAAAGACTACTTTTATTAGAGGTTACTTTTTAAAAATCACTACTTAAATTTTTAAATATAGATGTTTTTCGAATACACTACACTAGTTTCGAATAAACTACTAAAGCTGCAACTACTTCTAAATTTGTCACTAAATTATGGGGGCTCTGGGCAATTGCCACACTTTCCCATACAGAAATCACATAACCTTTTCAACTATGTTAGAATCGAAAGTGAATATTTTCTTACACATTCCTGAATTCAGTTTTGTTCGTAAACACATAAAATTGGAAGGTGCTCTTATTTAAAATCTATAAAATCGAACATTTTTTTCCATTTTTCGAAAGTCAGGAGATCTTTATGAAAATGCTTCCAAAGATTGCGTTTTGAATAAAATTTCTGAACGGAACAGCCCGATAAAGATCATCATTGAAAAACAATCGCTTATAACTCAACTTGTAATTCATTTGTCACAAATTATTCAATTCCAAATCATTTACTTAGTCATGCCGTCAATTGTCATGGTTTTAAGTTCACAAATTAATTCGTGAATGTGTCAGAAAGTTTCCCGTTGTTGAGCGGGAAAATAATTTTTTTTTTCTTTCTTAGAACCACAATAATAGAGTTGTGTACGAATCAGGTACAACCCAACCCAAAACTGACATATTTTACTTCGAATCCGAAATACTTCATGCCTTTTCTTCTCCCTCCTCTCCCTTCTATACATATATAAAAGTTGCTGTCCTTATTATAAGCTATCTATGTGGCGACTAGAAAGAATCTATAGATTGTATTTTCCGTTTGAAACTGCTTTTTAAAAATATAAATGCATACAAATAAACTTTGCAAAGAAAATATAAGACATTTTCTGTGAAAATCTAATTGAGAACAATTTTTATAAGTATGTAAACATCCACCTGTTGTAAAACTTTCATAAAAAAAAATACGGCAGAATCCTCGAATAAGCGAGCTTCCCGATTTGGCGATTTTTTTGACGCACGCCAAGGAACGACGCGCGCCAACCAAGAAATCGGCAACGTCCGAATTCTACCCAATCAGAACACGTGCTTTTCGGCAGACGACTTATTATTTACACACTTCGTCAAGCAAATTCTTTCACAAAGTAAACCGTGAACGTAGCATTGATTTTATTTCGTTTTAAGAATATTTACAACGTTTTAGTAAATTTTACCGCCACATTTTTTGATTTTTACATACTTTTACCAATATTTTCCTTGAGATATTTCAATTTTTACAAACTTTTACCGATATTTTCCTTCAGATATTTCAAATTTTTATAAACTTTTATCAATTTTTTCGTTCGGTTTTTTCCTTTTTACACATTTTTAGCTATTTTTTCCGCCGGATGTTTCCGTTTAAAAAACTATTTAGGTATTTTTCCCTCCGTATTTCTCCATTTTTACAAATTTTGAGCAATTTTTCTCTCCGAATTTTTCTATTTTTACAAATTTTTAACTATTTATTCTTCCGGATATTTGATTTTTATAAATTTTTTCCTCCGGATTTTTCCATTAAAAAAAAGTTCTACCCTACTTTTTCCTCCGGATTTTTTAATTTTAACCTATTTTTTCATTCGGATTTTTCGTTTTTACAAGTTTTTAGCTATTTTTCATCTGTATTTTCCATTTTTAGAAATTTTTAGATAATTTTTCTCTGGATTTTTCCATTTTTCAAATTTTTAGCTATTTTTTCCTTTGCATTTTTCCAAATTTTAGCTATGTTTATATATTTTTTTTTGTTTTCATTTTTATAAATATTTAGCTATGTTTTTACTTTTTTTTTCATTTTTATAAATAGTTAGCAATGTTTTTCCTTTTTTTTTTCCTTTTTATAAATATTTAGCTATGTTTTTACTTTTTTTTTCATTTTTATAAATTTTTAGCTATGTTTTTACTTTTTTTTCATTTTTATAAATTTTTAGCTATGTTTTTCCTTCGTTTTTTTTTCATTTTTTCAAATTTTTAGCTATTTTTTCTTCCGGATTTTTCCGCTTTTAAAAATTTTTAGCTACTTTTTCCTCCGGATTTTTCCGGTTTTAGAAATTTTAAGTTACTTTTTCCTTCGAATTTTTCAATTTTTAAAAATTATTAGCTACTTTTTCCTCCGAATTTTTCAATTTAAACAATTTTTTAGGTACTTTTTCCTCCAGATTTTTCAATTTTTAAAAATTTTGAGCTACTTTTTCCTACGGATTTTTCAATTTAAAAAAATTTTTTGCAATTTTTTCTCCAAATTTCTCAATTTAAAAAAAAAATTATCTATGTTTTTTCATATGGATTTTTTATTTTTACAAATTTTTAGCTATTTTTTCCGCCGGATTTTACCATTTTTACAAATTTTTAACTATTTTTTTCCTCCGGATTTTTCCATATTTTTAATTTTCATTCTTCCGTATTTTTCATTTTGATAAATTTTTAACTATTCTTTCCTCATAATATTTCCATTTTTACAAATTGTTAGCTACTTTTCCTCCAGATTTTACAATTTTCACACATTTTTAGCTATTTTTGCCACCATATTTTCCCATTTTCCAATTTTTTTGCTATGTTTTCGTCCGATTTTTCCCATCTTAAACTATTTTTTCCACCGGATTTTTCCACTTTTAAGAATTTTTAACTATTTTTTCCTCCAGATTTCTCCATTAAAAAATTTTTTTAGTTATCTTTTCCCTCTAGATTTTTCAATTTTTACAAATTTTTAGCTATTTTTTCCGCCGGATACTTCATTTTTACATACTTTTATCAATTTTTTTCTACTTTTACATATTTATAGCTTTTTTCTTCCAGATGTATCCATTTTTACAAATTTTATCTATTTTTTTCTATGAATTTTTTTGAAATATTTATCAAGTTTAATAATTTATTACCTTTAACAAATAAAAAATATCTATTAAAATATGGCTTAAACTTTGAAAATTGTCACAAAACGGAATAAAATCAACGTTTACTTCATGAAAGAAATTCTCATAAAAACTCTGTAAATAGTAGATTCTCTGCATCAAAGCACACGCGTTATAATTGGAGAAAATTTCGATATTCCTCATTTTTCTAATGCATGAAATACATGCAAGACGCGGTTGACTATGCTTCGAGTACATTAACCGAAAAAAAAAAAAACATCATTGGACGCATGAAACTCACTGTGTAGCAATCTCTAGAATGCATGAAATTCATTCAAGCCGTGGTCAGTAACTTGTGTATGTACGCTTCGCGTACATTAACCGAAAAAAAAAACATCACTGGACGCATGAAACTCGCTGTGTAGCAATCTCTAGAATGTATGAAATTCATTCAAGCCACGGTCAGTAACTTGTGTATGTACGCTTCGCGTACATTAACCGAAAAAATATCACTGGACGCATGAAACTCGCTGTACAGCATTCTCTAGAATATACGAAATTCATTCACGCAGTAGTCAATAACTTATGTATGTACCCTGTACACTTTAACAACAACAACAAAAAAAAAACATCACTCGATGGACGAAACTAGCTCTACAGCAACTTATAAAATACACGACACACAATTCTTATCCTATAAAATCAATAAAAATTAACTTACTTTTATTTCTACCATGTTGTCTTCTTTGTGGAAGTCCCCGGTTTATCGATATCGTCATCGCTGTCATCCAACAGCAAATCAACAGGAGAATTATGTCCGCTGTCGTCCAACAGCGAAACAGAATCTAAATTCGCATCATTGCCTTCCCCCACCACATCCCGCGCTCTTGGGGGGTAATTTCGAACGATCGTCCTCAAGAATGAATCGAACAGTTGACCAGGATCTCTTCTGTGACGCTTCTTCCACAAGAATTCAGCAAGGTAGCTATCAAGAGATACTTCATCTTCTGCATCTGCTACCTGCCGCTTTCCGCGAAGGTTGCGTGTAATCTCGCTCCATAAACCCTCTATCGTGTTCGTGTGCGCCCAGTAACCGGGTCCTTGAAAAAATATTTATGATTGACGGAGGCCGTTACATAACCTTCATCAGAAAGGCAATTATAGGCCCGCCAACAATCAGAAATAATCTCAGTTCCCGGTAAAATCCGCCTCTTAATAATCTCTAGCAAAATCTCTTTCGTTCTAGCTTCCACTACTTCCACAAAACACTCATTACTTCCATGCTCAACACCACCAAAAACCCACTTACTATCCACATGCTTTCCTCTATTAAACTTTCTCTTCCCAAACATACTCTCATCTATCTCAACGACCTTACCTTCACCTCCCAAATCCCTATCTTCAAACACACGCACAGACTTGCACACCTCTCTACAAAAACTCATCCAATCAGTTGCCGTTTGCTTACCCACTCGCGCCAAATCCACAATCTGTTTATGCTCATATTCGTTAACCCAAGCATACGTAACAATCAAAGCGTCAATCATACTCATTCTACTCCCTTGAAACCAACTACCAAGCCTTACACTCCGCCTTACACAATGCTTTTTCCCTTTCTCACTTCTATCGCACCGCCATTCAAATCCATCAAGATTATTCTTTTCACATAATTTCATACCATTCCCACATTTCGGACATTCATACTCGCTCGCAATCAAACCTTTCTCCATACAATAATCAATCACAGCTTTTTTACAACTACCACTCAATTCCAAAACACTACGAAAATCATTCCATTCATTACTTGAGACGGACTTTCGAGGCATCCTGACACTTAAAATAGAACGCTTACGAAACGATATTTAAAAATATACAAAATTGACCCTGAAAAACAAAACTACTCACTCAAGAGGACAAAATTCAAACTTACCCCTAAATAGCTTTCGAATATCTTTAACTTTATCGCATAAATTAGTTCGAAGCAGCAGAAAACAAATTCTCCAAACAAATCCTACTTCAAACGTCAGTGGTCAAACGATTCAAATGCTGTATCTCTAGCTACATGCGTATTCTATAAATCCAACATTACGGCATACAATAAATCAATCAACCCCACCAAACGATTTATTTACCTATACACCAATCAAATTTCCACATCAAACAACGTACGCGTTGTACTAGCTACCTCCGAACTGTAGGAATCCCACATTACCGCACACAATAAACCAACCAACCCGACCAAACAATTTAATTTACTCATAAACCAATCAAATTTCTACGTCAAACAACGTAGGCGTGGAAAAAATGTAAGACACAAACTGGTAGCAAGAAAATATCATTTATCACCTCGCCAAACCCAACATCGCCAACTTCCTCGCTTATTCGAGGATTCAATCAAAAATACTACTTTCATAATTAGAATCTAAAACATAAACTAAAACGAAAACATAATTTGGGTTTGGGTTTAGACTGGAAAGCTATACAAAAACTAGATACAGAAGAAATGTAAATTATAATTCTGAGAAAAAAATTTAATATTGTAAAATACGAATTTGTAAACAATGGAAGTCTTGAAAATGATAATATTTATATTAATGTCGGAACTACAATAATTTGTTTCTTTGAAATAACAATATTTATATACTTTTAAAAACAATACTATGTAGATGAGATGCATAATACAGTTTAAATTTGTTTTCCAACTACACTGGTATTGGTTGAAACTTATGACCTTTTTGTTGTTATTTTTTTAATTTGCTCTACTGCTATTAAAACAAATGTAACTGAAAAGACATTTCAACAGACACATGATATATTATAAACAATTGTGTAAAATTAAAATAATTAAAATTACAGACATTACAATACACTTTCACAAAACATTAAAAACATATTAAAATTGGACGTTTCGGATTTACATGGAAAATCCCTCTTCAACAAACATTTTTTTTCTTTTTTTTTTCTTAGCGTAAGTCATAGTTTAAAAATATCAACAAATAGAAAATGCAGCGTATCAAAATTTCAAAGTCAAAGTTACAGTTATAATAACACGGAGTATTCATTCGGGATTGCACCTGCTTCATTAAGAGGTAAATCTGTAATTTTCGTATACCATGCTTCTAAGAAAGTACGAGTTCTGTAGTTGCTGCACTTCGATCTGATTACAAAAGATTTAGCAAAATCTGGAAAATGGTCAGTTTTTATTGCATGATCCACTATTTTGGAATTTAAATTTTTATTTTGAAATGCACATCTGTGCTCCTTTAGTCTTGTCTTAAATTCCAAAATAGTGGATCATGCAATAAAAACTGACCATTTTCCAGATTTTGCTAAATCTTTTGTAATCAGATCGAAGTGCAGCAACTACAGAACACGTACTTTCTTGATGCATGGTATACGAAAATTACAGATTTACCTCTTAATGAAGCAGGTGCAATACCGAATGAATAATCCGTGTTATTATAACTGTAACTTTGACTTTGAAGTTTTGATACGTTGCATTTTCTATTTGTTGATATTTTTTAACTATGACTTACGCTAAGAAAAAAAAAATGTTTGTTGAAGAGGGATTTTCCATGTAAATCCGAAACGTCCAATTTTAATATGTTTTTAATGTTTTATGAAAGTGTATTGTAATGTCTGTAATTTTAATGATTTTAATATAAATATAAATATGTTCAGACGTAATATTTTTGTTTACTTCAAATTGTGTAAAATGTTAGTTATAATTCTCTATATCTAAAACACAAATCATCATTAAATAATTTTACTAAATTACCTTTACTTTTATCATCATAGGCTTCAAAAACATTTTCCCTATGATGAATTGATGCCGCAACGAACTGAAACCACGACAAATTGACGCTGCGACGAATTGACGCTGTGATGAATTGTGAGCTATGAATTGTTCCGCGATGATTCATGCGCGATGAATTGTTCCGCGAGGAATTGTGCGCAACAAATAGTCGCAACGCTATAAAAAATGAGGCCATACTGACAACTCTTGTCAGCACAACAATTTGTTGAGAAATAAATGCTTGTATGAATCCTATTCTAACGGCTAAGTGAATAAAGCAGCAGGTTAATGCATCTACGAATTTAAAAAAAAAGTCTGCTTTAAAGGATCTGACAATACTTCTGGTACTCAATATATGTTCGTGCGACATAGCCACATATATATATTCATAATTTGCTGATGAAGAGAAACTGAAATCACTTTTAATAAGCATAATGTTATAGCTGAATGTTATACTCATAAAATGATAAGCGCCAGGATGCATCAGGAAAATTACCTGAATAAAAATCTCATATAATAACGAAAAAAAAAAACGTTTTAAAAAGTTTCTTGTTTTTAGAATTATTTTCTTACCAACCGAATAATTCATCTGAATAAGAAATTTTTTTCATTGATATTTTAAAAGAAAGCTATAAAAAATAATTAGCAAAAATTAACGGTATTATATACATTATTATAACTAATGTTTCAAGTAACTATATTACTTTTCGTTTTTACAAATTGACATCCATGGTGTTTTTTGTATACGTCATAGTGTTATTGTAGACCACTACCAGACGCGCAGATGTCGCATAAAACCGTACCATCTTCATGCCATTCATGAATCGTTTGAATCGCTCAGAAACTGTTGCATAACAAACACTAAAATTGTCAGGGGCACACAGAGAATGTTTCTGGATACAATCTGCTGTATCTAGACTTCCGATATCTAAAATAATTTTTGAGAGAACAGGAAAAAACCGGGATAAACCGTCAATCAACCAATCTGTCAATGCTGAAAAACTCGAAAACTAACTGATGAATTTTAACGAATCTTATGGCGATTGAAAGGTCTAATTATGGTTTATAAATAATAATAATTACATTTTCAGTTTCTGACGTATATATTTTAATTTAAAACTGGATTGACAAGTACGCCCCCCCCCCAAAAAAAAGGAAGAAAAACTCGAAAGATCTTACACAATATAAATGCAACACAGCAGGTTGATACGCAGCTAGTCTAAAATAAGCGACATCTACGCATGAGGCAGCTCATAAAATTTGTATAGACTAATGTTAAAATTAGTTCGATTTTTTGCACATAGATGGCGCAGCGATGTCCAAAACTGTAAGAATTCTTAAGTGAACCTGTAAAGAGACGTCAAAGTTGTTCTTTTTTTTTTTTTTGTTCGCTAGCTGACCTGCCCGGCGTTGCCTGGTACCATAAAAATATAGCATGAAACGCGAAAACATTCTTAAAATCACAGTAAAATATTGCGAAATGCATAAAAAAACGCTGTACGAATTCCGAAACTACATTGTGCTAGAAGATCGAAACCTGATTCCTTTGAATATTGTGGAAAAATCGCAGCGAATCGCGAAAAACACTAAAATATAAAACATCCCAGGGGACAAAATTTACCGTACTGGGCTAAAACAGAATTTCTTATACAACGCGACGGTCAAAAAATCTTTGCAAAACACGTAAAAACTCTAAAAATAGCATAAAAATTCACGAAAAATTTGAAATTTGCTGTACGAATTTCGAATAAACTATATTGAAAAGAGGACAGAATTTAATATATTGGGATAAAACAATAACATCGGATGCATTAAGGAGAAAAATCGCCTCGAAATGAAAAAAAAAATAAAAAAATCACTAAAATTTCAGAAATCGACGCAAAACGCTAAAAAACCCTCTAAAAATCGTATTGAAACTCGCGGATAACAAAATAAACTATATTAGGCTAAAATGTTGGAAACTGAATTCCTTTTACGAAGGCCAAAAAGTAGCCGTGGAATGACAACAAATGGTACACAGCGCATTGAAAATCACAAAAAATGTCAAAAATCGCGGTGGTCAAAATTTACTATATTAGGCTAAAATTTTGAAAAAACGCTAAAAATTCCATAAAAATCGCTAAAACATAAAAAAATGCAGAGAACGCAAAAAAATGCATTGAAAACCGCATTAAAATTCGCTAAAAAAATCAACAATCGCTGAGCACAAAATTTCCTGTAATTGGCTAAATGTTTGAAACCGAATTCTTATAGCAATGTTGATAAATCGCCACGGAACACGAAAAAAACACTATAAATCGTATTAAAAATCGCGGAAAACAAAATTTACTATATGAGGCTAAATGTTTGAAACCAAATTCCTTTTCAATTATAAAAATATCGCCGTGAAATCCGAATAATTGCTAAAAATTGCATTAAATACTGCTAAAAATTCAAAAATAGCCGAGGACAAAATTTACTAATATATGGCTAAAAGTTTGAAATAAAATTTCTTTTCCGGATGTCAAGAAATCTTCGCGGTACTCTAAAAAATGCTAAAAATCACATTGAAAATTGCGTTGTAAATAGCTGAATTTCAAAAATTGTAGAGAAAAATTTTTTGTATATTTGATTAAAAGTTGAAACCGAATTCCTTTTACCAATGTCAAAAAATCGCAGTGGATCGCAATAAAAAAAGGCTAAACATCGCATTAAAAATCACTAAAATATCAAAAAACGCAGAGAACGTTAAAAATCGCATTCAAATTCGCTAGAAGAATCAAAAATCGCGGGGAACAAAATTTCCTATAATTTGCTAAATGTTTGAAACCAAATTCTTTATACGAATCTGGATAAATCACCATGGAAAACGTAAAAACGCTATAAATCGCGCTAAAAATAACATTAAAAATCGCTAAAAATTCAAAAATCACGGAAGACAAAATTTACTAAATTAGACTAAAAGTTTGAAACCAAATTCCTTTTCCGAATATCAAAGAATCGTCGGGAAACCCGAAAAATCGCAAAATACTGCATTAAAATCGTTAAAAATTGCATTAAAAATCGAAAAATTTCAAAAATTGCGGAGGACAAAATTTACTATAATAGGCTAAATGTTTGAAACCAAATTCCTTTTCGAATGTCAAAATATCGCCGCGAAACGCAAAAAATCGCAAAAATCGCATTGAAAATCAAAAGAAAATTCGCTAAAATTAAAAAAATGTAGACGAGAAAATTTACAATCTTAGGCTAAAAGTTTGAAACCGAATTCCTTTTACCAATATTAAAAATCGCTTCGAAATGCGAATATAAAAATCGCATTAGAAATTTTCACGAAAAATTCAAAAATAGCTGTACGAATTCTGAATACATTTTATTGAAAAAATGACAAAATTTAGTATATTGGACTCAAAGTATTAGAACCGGATTGTTTTTATGAATGCAGAAAAAACGCTTAAAAATCGCATTAAAAATTGTTAAAATTAAAAAATCTTGGAGACAAAATTTACTGTATTAGGCTGCAAGTTCGATAAAGAATTCCTTTTCTGAATGTCTAAAATTCGCCACAATACCCGAAAAAACGCTAAAAATTACTAAAAATCACATTAAAAATCACTAAAATTGAAAAATCTTGAAGAAAAAATTTACTATATTAAGTTAAAAATTAGAAATGAAATTCCTTTTCCCTTTTTAAAAGAATCGCCGAAAAAGTAATAAAATTCCCGAAAACTTCGACGTTACTGTCCGAAAATAGTAGTAACTGACGTCGGTATTTAAGAAAATATACTTTTAAATATAAGTAAAAGGATAGTTGAATTAACCCATTCCTGTTGAAATCGGGCCCATAGAACCCGAAAAAGGAATGCGACGTTACTGTTCAAAAATGATGGTAACTGAAGTCTATATTTGGAAACACATACTTTTAAGTGTCAATAAAGGAGGAGTTGAATCTAAAATATCTCTGCCACAAATTATCGTATAAAAATGACAACCCATTATTAAAAACGTCTACTAATTAATGATATACACAAATTACGTTTCGAACGTCGTCTACATATTAAAATGGTGACAAACTTAAAAAATTTCAATACTATACCTAATTTTATACATTATATATGGATTCTTCGGTAAATTGTACCTGCGGATACCAAAAGGAAAATCATTCGGCCAAGTAGTATAGGAATTACGCAGATGTAAAATTTTAAACGCTTAATATTAAATTAATTTTTAAATGTTTCAAAACAGATTGCGATGCATGTAGTTTTTCAAGCATAACTCAAAAACTATTTGCCAATGTGAGCTGCATTTTTATATTCACATATTTAAAGCATCTGGAAATCGATTTCTGTTAAACAAATTATAAGCTACAATGTATATATTTTCAAATATTAATTTTATGATACATATTTTAATTAATATTTGTCAACAATTTGTATCGTAACTTATATGCATTTTAAGAGAAATCTGTTTTCATAAGTTTTAAAAATAAAAAAATATAGCTCATTTCGCTAATCAGTTTTTGAGTTATCATTAAAAAATACCTGCATTGCAATCTATTTTGTAACGATTAAAAATGAGTTTAACTTTAGGAATTCAAAATTTTACATCGGAATAATTTCTAGACAGAATGATTTTCCATTTGGTATCTGAAGGTAAAATTTACCGAAGAGTCCAAATATGCAGTCAAAATTAGGTCTTAGTATTAAAATTCTTAAAGTTTGTTACAATTTCAATATGTAGACGACCTCCTAAGCATAATTTCAGCATAGCATTAATTAATAGATTTTATTTTTTTAGACCACTGACCAGAACCATACCTGCCGCGCTTTTCCCCAGCTTAATCTGTTGATGCCTGTCAACGAGGCGAGGATTCGCCTGATATCCGCATAGCGAAGATCTGTTTGATAAGTTCTCTAGGCCGACGTGCCTTCTTCAATTCCTTCTATATCTCTCCCATGTGGAGAGCAACACATTGTACAGAATAATTTATTTAATTGCTTCTTCATTATTACACGTAGTGATAGCTTTTCTGATTGCTCTTTTATGAGAACTTCTCCTTTCCTTATTGCAAAATTATCTTATTAATTGTAAAATAAAAATCCTATTTCATTTCAGTCTGTTTGTGGAGATGGTCATTCACTTGTAAAAATGGTATCTAGGGATAAAGTGGTGGAGGTTTCTTCAGCCAGCCATTCACAATTTCTGTCAAAGTGCACAACAATAGGTTATTTTTCTGTTTCTGTTCAAGTCCATCAAACACTCAGTACATGTCGTGGTGTAATACCAGAACCAAAACTTTTATTCTCTACAAAAGAAGAACTCTTACAAAATTTAAACGATCAAAATGTTATAGATGTACGCCATATCACTATTCGTCGGAATGAGCAAGTGCTTCCTACGAGACACATTATTCTGACTTTCAATAATCCTATCTACCAGTTAGAATTAAGCTGCATACCTGAGCTGCCCCATCCGGCATTATATTCCTAACCCTCCCATTTGTTTTAAATGTCAACGTTATGACCACAGTAAAACTACCTGTTGTGGTTCTTTTACATGTGCACGATGTTCAGAAGTCGGCCATGAGGGTAAATTTTGTAATAAAGCTGAACGCTGTGCAAACTGTAAAGATGACCATGCAGCATACTTCCGCTCTTGCTCAAACTAGATCCGTGAAAAAGAAATGCTTGCTGTTAAAATTACTCGGAAACTTTCTTATTCTGAAGATCGCAAACTTGATCCAGAACCCCATCGGTCGGGATTTCATACTCTAATTTACTCAAGCAACAATCAAAATCTATAAGGCACATAAGCACCCAAACGGAAAGCTCTTTTCCACCAAATGATTCATCTATGACGCTAACCAGCACTGTAAAGAAGAAAACACGTAATGTGTACTGTGACACTATTAAAAGAGCCTGCACTAGAGCTTTGGCCACCATCATCGGAACCTGTGAAAATAGAATACCATAATCGTCAATCGAACGTGAGTCAGATCATACTTTCGTTTCATCTGCAAACAAATTGGGAAAACCTGTTTCCCTTACACAAAAAGCAAAACCAAAATCATGTGCACAGAAAAAAAGGAAGAGAACCTCAATCCAAGTCTCTTCACAGTAGTAAACTGTGAAGGGAAAAAACAAGAAACCTTGTCTTGATTCATAGCTTCCTACTATGGATTTTAAACAGCTGCTTCACTAGGGAAACTGATTCTTATGAACTAACACAAATGAAGAAAACACTGTTTTTGAGGTATTTGAATCTACGTGATTTTAACTTTGCTTCTTTGACAATCATAGTTAAATAAATATGCTTCTGCTATAAATTTTGGACATTTTACCGACTGTTAGCTTAGAGATTTGTATATATTTTAACTGTGATAACTTGTGTTTGTCAATTTTATACATGATGTTATGACTTCATTGAATGATTTTAATTGCATTTATCATCACATTACCCTTTTCATTTAACTGTGTTTTCATTCATCTTGTTTTTATGACAAAGTTTTAAATCAATTTTAAATTTAAATTTGTTGTTTTATTTCTAACCTTTTTTTGGCGCAGCATGTCCCTAAAGGGACTTTGTACCATAAAACCCCATTCAACCAACCAACCAACTTCAGGAGCAAAAACATTCTTTTACTATTTTGACTGAAATCACATATCTAACGAACCGATTTTCCTCAAATTTCACACACTTCATTGTTGATTACAATGCAATATTCGGGTGTTTTCAAGGTTGTACTTCATCAGAGGCAGGCTGCAGGAGCAAAAACATCCTTTTGCGTTTTATATTGAAATCTCATATCTAACGAACTTATTTTCCTAAGATTTCAGACACTTCATCGTCGATGACAATGCAGTATTCAGTTAGTATGAGGACGTACCTCATCAGGGGCAGGGGCTCCAGGGCCAACAACATTATTTTACGATTTTGGTTGAAATCAAATATCTAATGAACCAATTTTCCTCAAATTTGACACACTTCATTGTCGATGACAATCAATATTAGGGTAGTATGAGGGTCGTACCTCACCAGAGGAAGGCTCCAGGGGATAAAATATTATATTGCGCTTTTGGTTGAAATCACATATCTAATGAATCGATTTTACTCCAATTTTGCGCACAAGCTCATTTTTGATGAGAATGCATATTCACGTATTTTCAGTGTCGTATCTCATTAGAAGTAAGATCCAGAGTTCTTTTATTCATTTTTGTTTGGAACCATTTTAAATTTTGGATTAAAAGCGTGTTACTTATTTTTTTAAGTTGTTTTCTCCTTTATATTGAAATATCAAAATTCAGACTTCAGAATGGGGAAATCTAAATTTAATCTATTTGAAAATGATTAATACTCATTTTGTTTCATTTATTTTTTTTTCTTGCAGATATATTATTTTGTTAGAAAACAAGAAAGCAAGAACGATTTACGTTACGGCAAATTACAAGTTGTTTATCTCACGAAGGACATTAAAAATTGCTTAGATGAAACTTTTAATTTTTTAATGGTGTGCTTAATGACCCAAAACATTAATAAAACATATTCAGAAGACGTTTAAGTAATAGTTGTTTTGAGTTTGTTGAAGTAGATAAACTATTATTAAAAGAATGGCTGGATCCCTGTATTTGTTCATCATGTGATTCTTAAATTGAAGTTTTTTAAAGGAAAATTTCTAAAAAAATACATTTAGACCGGCAGCAAAGTATTGTTTATATTAATAGTTTTTTAATAAAATAAATAAGGATGATGTTATTTAAAAATAAACAGCTTACATGAGATCATTCACCGTATAGTTGACAAAAAATTCATATGTAAGTATCTCTGTTTTTATTTTATTTTATTTTTTTATTTATTTATTTTTTTTATTAAGGTAATAAGAAATTTTTATGAAACACGTGTGTTTTTAGTTAAAACAGGGAATAAAACTATAAAGTCAAATAAATTTTAATTAACTTTTTAAATTTAGGCAATATTTAGTCAAATTTTAGTAAAAAGTAACATTTATGCCAATACTTCTATAACAAAATCTAACCAATATACTTTTTTCAACAATTCATTAGTAATAACTTACCTGTATTATGGAGCAAAATATTTGCAATACCTATGAAATTTACTAACATATATCAAATTTTGCATGCACAACATGATTTTTTAAGAAATTATATATGTTTCAATAAAAAAAACTCTTAAATTAATAAACACATACTTACAATCTATATTTTGCTTCATAACATACGAATAGAGATGAGCAGAGCTTTGTGACAGAGTTTTATTTCAATATCTTGAAAATCTTATATAAAATGTAATTTTTTTAGGTCAGTTCCAATTTTAGAAAGTTCAGTTCCGGTTTATAATTTGGGCTAGAACTTTGCATCTGATTATTGCTAAACTAAAAATAAAGCATTTTTGAGATCCTAAATATTTGAACTTTAATTTAAAATAGAAAAAAATCGAAATGTTTTGCAAAAACAGCGATTTGGGGGGTAGGCACATACCTTAAGCCTATTTCAGATTGCATGTTTCAGGAGAGATATTCATTGTAGGAATTCACATAATAAGGATTTTGAGGCCATTTAATATGATAATGACATTAAGAAAATTTATGTCATGCACGTACATCCATTTTTATCCTTGTGTCTTTAACAAATTAAACAAGTTAGAAATTGTACGTCAAACGTGATAAATGAGGTTCGTTTGTACTGTTATTATTTCAGTGAAATGAATTTATATCGTCTGTTATTATGATATGATTAATTTCCGTAATAAAATAAGTACATTTTAAGTTGGCAACATTTTATCTTTTGTTGACATTTATTGAAAATTCCAATGGTGAACTTAAGCCTACCTTTGAAAATTTCAGAACTTGAAATCCATATTTAGACTCTTTTTCTATTTAATATCTATTCCTCCGGAAACATTTATCCAAAAAACTGTCGGTAGATTATATGATTGCTATAATTAAACACTTTTAGCATACAAATTCAGTTTTTAAATTCAGTAATGCGTAAAAATTATTACTCCATCTTAAATATGACGTAATAACCATGGCAACCTAGAATCATTACCTATCATGGGATATCATTGAATTAATTACGTATGATAGGATTTAATAGAATGAAGAATGTGACTATAACTTAGTCATAGAGGTTATAAAATGTCATATACGTCATATGTTACTGTAACGTCATACATGTAAGATAACTTGGCGATACATCTCGGTCGCTTGACGATTAATCCTAGGAAGCTTCTATAACAAGGAAATACCGATTTTTAAAAAATTCAAATTACTTAATAAGTATTTTTATTAATATCTTTTAAAGTTTTGGTTCGATTTTCATAAAATTTGAAATGACTCGACAAAATTCTGCAACGATTATATATATTAAATTTCAAAACATTCGGTTGGGTAGTTTTTGCGTTGTTATATGCGAACAGACGGACAGACGACGACTCTAGGTACTACGTATTTATATAATTATGAACGCCACTAATAAAGGGGAAATTAAAACAGAAAAGGAAGTTTAGATAAAAGAAATTTTCTGATTGTTGGCTAAAGAAAATTATTGAGAAATAGTTGTTTTTAATCGAAAATAAAAGAGGCCTTTTTTAAATGAAAAATAAATTCCCCATATTTATGAATATATGTATATCTATATATGCCCCTTTATCTCAGAAATGCACTGAAATTTTAGAAAACCGTGTAATATGTGATCAATTAATTCAAGGGATATATCCTCTGGTTATACATATTTGAGTCTGTGGGTCAAAGAGGATGGGTGTCTGAGAAGTTCAGCTTTGAAATTTCAAATGGGAAAGGAGGAGGAGTTTTGTGGCATATCGCTGGAAAAGTCTCTTCAAGACAAACAATTTAGTAAAAAAAATGTCCTACAATATTTCTGAAAGATGTTATGGCTAAATAAAGTTTTAGCTTCCAAGTTCATGAAAAATTAAATAAAAAAAAATAACCTAAACCAACTTAACAAGAAAGATGCCGATATTGACTACCTTCCACTTCTTGCATCTGAAAAAATTCATTCCTTACTGCCTTAAGTGTGGCTGGAGAAATATTACAGCCTTTCGTAATTCGCTGCTTTAGCTAATAACACTAAATTCTAATAGTGTGTTTTACTTTTATGCAACACATTTAAATTTATTTTTCAGAGAAAAATAGGAAGTCACAAAATATATAACTATAAAAAAAAATGAGCTATAGAAATACTAACTGTTGTACCCTCGGCTTCGCCTGCGTATATCTCTGTTTTATTTATTAAGAAAAACAAAACACACACATGTTTATTTTATTTACTCACACAGAAAATATATGAAGGCAAATTTTTATGCAACGAATGAAATCTAATACAATGTGCTTCAAGTGGTAAAGTTTTGTTAAAAATGTACAGTAATCTTTATTTATATCCCGCGATTGTCAGCAGAATTTTGCTTATGCTAGTTACTCTAACGCTTTCGGCCTTAAATATTAGTACTGAATACATATTCTTGTCGCGCTGTAGTTATTGTCAACGAAATTAGGATCCCAACTTTTTGTTGTGGCATTCGTCTCGGCGACATCTTGGTGATGTTCTAGAAATTGAGCTGTAATCAGATATGATTGTTAACTTGCTCACTGCATAGATTAAAATGCTACTTGAAATTAAGACTGAACAGTCTTATAAGATGTTCTAATTGCAAATAGATGAAGATTACCCACATAAAAATGTTTCATTAAAGTTAATTTAAAATTTTCGTCGTTTTGCCCGTCACAGAATTCGTATGTCTAGCGAATGAAAATATCCATGTAAAAATTAAATAAACGATCTATGCAAATATATTGCTAGTTAATTTATAAATAAACAATAGTTGTCAATAAATCAATAAAATTTTTTCGCATTAGGACCGGCGGACATTAAGATGCAGCCAACACACGCAAGGCAAACTCTCAGGTAGATAATTGAAATGAACTGAAGGAGCGCATATTCACTCCCGCGCAGTTTTTTCTGACGCAGATCTTGCTCGTTACTTATAATTGAAACACAGTTTCGAATGCCAGTCTCTCACGTGTAGCAACAAATTAGCACCTATTTTATACAATTTAAAATTTTAACAGTTATCACCTTGTCTGTGCTGTACGATTCAACGCATACAATTTATTTTAGAGTTAATATGATGGAAGATATTTGAAATTATACTACTAAAGATCTCAAATTAGTGTGATTAATTCTTATTATTTATTCATTTCTAGCTTCCCATTGTATGTATCTACATTCTAAACTAATAATTTCTCTAAACTAATAATTTACATTAGTCATTAGTGTTTTGGTATGTAAATATTAAAAATATTAACGATGTAAAGTAAGATTTAATTTAATAACTAGTTATAATTTTGTTTTTCTAGGAATGTTAATTTTAGTGATAAAATATTATATATTGAGCCTTCTAAACATTCTGGAGTCCCATAAATTTAAAATTTTAAGTTTGAAAATCAGAATTCTTTATTTTTCAATACTCCACAATAATTTGTTCTTGAATAACAAGCGAAAATGCAGTTTCTTCTTTTATAAATTACTCATTCTGCAATTTACAAAACATTTTGCCCACATTTAAAAATAACTTAAAAAATTCATTTCTTTCTGAATATCACTGATATCTATTTTTTAATTTTTAATTTAAATAAAAAGGGAAAAAAAATACTGTACAAAATTACTCTTTTTAAGTACACATTTTAAATGAAACGAAACTTTGAAAAAGCGATAAATTGTCCAAAATTAATATAGGATTACAATTATTATTTACTAGCATTCTATTATTAAGTGAATAATAAAACTATTATAACGCTATTAATATTATACGCAACTATTATTAAGCGAACATTCGTTTAAATTCAAATTAAAACGCTAATGTAATATAAACCGTTTTAAAATCAGAATGTGATTCTGAACTTAAATCTATCTACTCAATCATGTCAAAATATATGTAAACACTAATTGTTACCCGTGACTTCATCCAAGTAACATTTAAAGAAGATTCAATGCATTAATTAAGAAAAAAATCACTCACGATAATTAAAAACATGTACAACTAAAGAAACCTTTATCACATTTTATTGAAAAAAAAATACTTCTGATGATCTCAATTTGCATATTTATATTTTTATATATAAGATCACTTTAATTTGTTACATCTGCTTGAAATGTCATATTATTTGTCTAAGATTAAGTGTCTTGAGTAAATTTACTTCTTTGTTATTCTATTTCTATTTTATGCTTTCATGGATATTGATTTCATTTATGTTTCCGTTTCAAAGAATATTGCTTACAGTGACTATGTTAGTAAATCATTTTGAGGAAATTTGTTAATTAACAAGTCAGTTCAGACATGAGTTTGAGGTGATTAAAGTAATTGAAAAATCAACATACAACTTTAAGTTTATATTCCAAAATACTTCATATTTTGAAGAAAATGGAAGATATATGCTATTTAAAAACTAAATTAAAACGTGGTGAAACATAGGTGTTCAAAAATAAATCATAAAAATAAGCAAAAATAATCTTTAACTGTTATATATCTATTGCATTTTTATTTCACAGTGCCATCTTTTTCACAGATGTATATCAACCAACAATATTAAAATGTTTATCGCGCTCGAAAGACTCTCAAATCACAAATTCTTCTTTGCGAAATAATTGTTTATTGCTTTCAATCTAAAAAAAATCTATTATTTATGAAAAAGGCATCCCGATTAATAAACATTGTTATATCGATTGTTGTGTTATAGTATAGAATTATAGAAGAGTCTAAATTTGATAGGAATATACTTCAATGAGGGACAAAGATTACCTCGAAGAGATATTTTCAAATATAGATTTAGATATTTTACAATTTAAAGGATTTATCAGTTATCCCGTCTCACGTATCTAGAATAACTAATAAGTATCGAACAGGATAACCGATTAATAGCAGGATTTTTTACAGCCTTTTCTTTTGCGCTTTTCTGTAATCAAGGTGGTATTAGAAAAAAGAGGGGTTGGAGGGAGAATTTCTTACTTAATTAGTGGCATTGGCTTTTCTTTTAATTTCTGCCTTAGTCTCCAATTAAAATTAACCGCTCACAAGTTTTACACCAACTTAATATATTTTTTTTAATTTTAGTGAAATCAGGATTACAAAAGATTGTACGGTAAAAGGACGTTAAACATTTGTACATGCAGACAACAAATTCTGTGAAAATTATGCCATTTTGTGTAATTCCAATAAGATACTTATTTTTTCTGGTTGAAAATCAGCACACGATTTAAAATATGACGAAACTTTTACCAGAGAAAAATTTCGTACAAACTAATCCTCGTCTATATGAAAAAAAAATTTCACGTTATGAATCATGTACTAATATGCATTTCTTTTTATTTTCAACATAAAAAAGTGCTTAAAAAGTTAGCTTTTATGGGACTATTTTCTTTTATTCCTAAGACTAAATAAATATAGTCTTAAAAAAAGTCTTATTAGTCAAAAAAAAAAAAAAAAAAAAAAAAAAAAACCCGGAAAGGATCTGAAAATCTATGTTTTATAAATGTAAATGCATTCATGACGTCATGGTCTCCTGTAAAAACCATACATTGAATGTTGAAATCTAACGAACGGTTATAGAAATTGCAATTTGATCTAAAAATACGGCAACAGGAAAAAAAACGAAGCGAATTCATATTGAAGATATGAAGTAATAAAGTTAAAAATAAAAATAAATGTTTCAAATAATTGTAAAAAATTAAATAAATTAGCAAAGTATGATTAAAATGAACACCATCTGCTTATTACAATGTTATTCTTGACAGTAAAAACTTTTCTGTACTTATTGATATTCATGCTCTATGCATTGTTAAAAAATATTTGAAAATGCATGTTATATTTCAAATAAGACGCCACTTTTTATACCCAGCGAAATCTCTTTTTAATAATATTAATCGCTTTTCCCTTCTTTTCCCGTGAATCTTGACGACGTTTTTGGCATACAACTCTCTTGTGTATGTAACGAATCCTCATGCACAATAAACAGTATCAGTAAAAAATATTTTATTTTTTCATTTCAAATATGGTGTCATATACATCTGCACTTCTGTACTTACTGTTAGTCATGCTCCTTGTATTATTAAAAAAATGTAAATGTCCTCTTTATTTCAAATATGACGTCATATTTTACAACGCAATCTTTTCTTAATAGTATTTCTTATAGTGTTTCTTATAGTATTTCTTAATAGTATTTTCTTAATAGCGTTCATTTTCTTTTTCGGTTAATCATGACGTCATTTTGATAGAAAACCTTTTGTTGTACGTAACGGATATTCATGCTTCATGTATCGGTAAAAAATATTTAATTTTTCGTTTCATATGTGACGTCATATTCACCTGTTTTTTTTTTTTTTTAAACTCTTGAGAATTTTTATCCCATTTTCATTATTCACGTGTAAATGTTTCATTTGCAAATAATTTGTCGTGGAAAATTTATTATTCCGGGGTTTGAAGATTTGCAACAATAAAAAAAGTCGTTACATTTTATAAGATAAATGTCTGTTGATTCTCTATGAAAAGAATTACATTTTGAATTATTAAAAAAAACAAAATTGAATAAAGTATATAAAAAAATAGCCTAAACCTTTTCTGGGTTTTAATCTACGGTTATGCAAAGATACAAAGGTAATAAATGATCCGTTTTGACGCTGACTTCAGCCAAACATTTGACATACACTTTCACATTTGTTATTAGGATACATGCTGAGTTTCTTCAACAATGTCAATAAAGGAGACGAAAAACTTTGTCGCAACATGTGCTCACCCTGTTTCGCGCAGTGTTTCTCTGAGCAGTGTACCTTCACCTGTGCGTGACAGCTGCGTCTCAATGTGATCCTTGCCTTACGGTCGAAAAAAGAAACGAAAATCTCAACAGAAGAACTCTTTTTATTCTGTTAAAATAGTGAACAATACCTATGCAATTTATGTTACATATTGAAAACGAAATTTGTAAAGATCAAGGATTAATGAGAATTCTATCATTTAAACGTCGAAATTTGCTTGAATTCGAGAGAATCTATTATAATCTTTCCACATGTAGCAGTAGACGATTTTTTATAAAGTATTTATACATTATGATAACTATAAAGAAATAATCGGTTACATTTTATAGGAAAAATCCATTCATTTTGTATGCAAATAATGAAAATTATAAATTTATTGAAAACTATATGTTTAAATTGCATAAAAAGTAACCTAGATTTTATTTTGTGTTATATTCTACCTATATACAACGTTTAAAATAAATCCGTAAAGTGGAATGGAATGTCATTATTAAAACTGTACATATATGTGTAAACATTTATTTTATTTGTATTCTTTTTTAATTTAAATAATTTTATATTTACAGGCTAAATTTGACCAACTCTGCCAAACGAAAGGAGCGATCGCCTAGCACTCCAAGCCAAATATTTAAGCTGAATTGCGTCTGGAACGATTTGTTTAGAGTTATAAATGGATTTTATTGAGCGTAGTGATGTCAGTTATGTAAATGTAACATGACATTGCCATTCCGAGGGATTTGAGTGATGTATTGCAAATGAAACACTAAATTTCTCTACTACAATGCCATAATGGTTTATCGTAGGCTCATTCGAAAGCTGGTAGAATGGATAAGTATTTGGAAAATTTCACCGACTGTAGCTAGAAGGGTGTTTTCAATATTGCGGGTAATTCTGACGACAATTTGATTTTGCACTTCGCCAATGTTTAAGCTCTTGTAGATTGTCGTTAAACACTTCGCGACAAGTGTCAAGTATACGCGAAGCATAAGGTGCTCAGAATCCTTTAGTATTCCTACCAGTCATTTTTAATTGTAAATTTTTCTTTATTTAATCAGAGCATTTTAGTGATTTAAATTGGGCAAAACATTCTGTTTTGTACATCAATTCATTATACACAGCACGAATTTATACACATCATGTAGTACACTGCAAATCTTTATACACTTTTTAGAACACTTATTTTGTCACATTTTTTAGAACACTTTGAAGCGCATTTTTTGGATCAGTTTTTAGAATGCTTCTGAGAACTCTTCTTTTGTTCAACATACTTTCTAGCGCACTTTTTGAAAGCAATGATTTCACAAGTGTGCACAAATGTGCTCCCAATCCGTTCTCAAATGTGTTCCCAAGTTTAGATTTAACAGATATCCTGAGCAAAACACTTTCGGTACACTTTCAGAACACATTCTTTATAGCAGCGCATATTCGGAACACATTAAGGGAATGCATTTAGTACACATTAGGGTAACTGGAACACTTTTTTGAATCAAAGTGTTCCAAATGTTTTCCCAATGTGTGTGGGAAATTTGCAGTGCATGTAAAAAATTAGTTAAACTTAAAAACACACACCGCAACCAGTGATAAAAGATTATAAAAAGTCTGTAAAAGATGCTCGTCGCGAAGGGGTTAAATCCAGATATCCGCATGGGAATGGTGCCCTCTTATGAGATTTTTTGTGCTCGAGCCGAAATAATTTCTTATTTTGCTTAACTTCACAAATTTTGGTTTTTCAAATGTGACGCAGACGACGCATTTTCCATCTATCCGCCTTAACTCAGAAATTTAGAGATAGGAGAGGATTGGTGTGGTGTTTTACGCCCCACATGGACTTTTCTATCATCCCCTTTCATTTGTCAGATTAGGTCAAATACAGCCTGTATATATTTAATTATGGTTCGGAAATAATAAAAGACATCCCATTTTTCACTGCGAAAAAAAAAGGTTCGTTCAAGAATCGAACCTAGAACAAACAAGAAAAAAAATCGCACGCCAAGCATAGATTATGAAACGCTTTCCAACACTTCTAGAATACAGTAACGGAACTTCACCGTTTAAAACGTGAAAAAAAAACATATAAGTAAACAATTTAGAAAACGCATAACAGATTTGAAAACTCGATTTCAGCAATTATTGTTCATTGCCGGAAAGCTACATGAACTCTTGTGTACATGATCTATAGATTTGTATATACATTAGAAAATGTACTAAAATTTAGCTTAGTTACAAATCGCGTAACACAGTCGAAAATTCATCCTCTGCAATTTATATCAATAGACGGAATTGCATTCAAATAATTTTGTATTTCTCTGTATATTATCTATAGATTTTTAAACACACCTTCTTATAATTAAATAATTTAATTATAATCAAATTATAATAAATAATCAAATTATAATAAATAATCAAATTATAATAAATAATTAAATTATAATTAAATTACTTAATTTAATTTTTAAATTAAAATAAAATTTAATTTAAAAATCTCATAATAGAACTGAAAATGTACTTTCAGAAATTTCCATCCATAGACCGCAATGTACCCAGTTCTTCGCACATCCCTGCATAGGAATTTATTAATATTCTACAAACATCTTTTAGTATACAAATATAGTTCAGCTGGAAAATACATAACTCAAGTAAAAAACACTTTTATACAATTCTCATGCTTACACACAGTCATACTTACGGATTATTTTGTGTAGTTCTGTATATGATCTATAGAATTTATACACATCACGTAGTATGTAAAAAAATTCGTTAAACTTAAAAACACACACCACAAATTAAAAACAAAACAATTCTAGCATTTATCGCTCACAAACAGTACTGTAACTGAAGTGTTTTGTGTATCACTCTAAATGAACGATAACGGTCACATCATATTCTACAGTAAGAATCTCGTCATGCACATCAATAATGTATATAAATTTCATTATGTTAGAAATAGTGTACTATCATTAAAATACGCTGCAAACAATTTTTACGATAGGTCATTATGTAACAGAATACTTTTGGGAACCCTGTAAATAAATGTAAAATTCTTTGCACTCGATATTCTACAGAAAACATGTTTTAGTGCTTTTTAAAAATGCATATCAATTTCATTATGTTTGAAATAGTGTAACATCATTAAATTACACCACGAATGATTTTTCTCATAGACAATAACGTAACAGAATTCGAACAGGATAAACGAACTATAAAGTCTAAACACTCCATTTTCTATAGCAAACATGCTACAGTAAATCTCAATAACATATACGAATTATATGATCCGAGTATATTGATGAGAGTTGAAATACGGGCAGACGGTACACAGAAAAATCGAAGTCATAAACACTTTTGAATTATGTTAGAAAATATTAAAAAGCTGAAAAGTAGCGCGTTAACTATCATGCTGCTCAGACACTTCTGAGAGGCTGTAATTTTTCGGATTACACACTGTAACGTAAACTTCAGGACTTGTTCTTTCAAAATCTGCTTCACATTGCGCATTATGAATGTCATAAGTTCATCCATGGACTATACTCAATCAATACACAAAAAGTTATCCTCAAACACTGTTTCCGACTTCGTGCCTTTTCCTTATGAGATTGAAAGAAGTAAAAAATATTTTGAGTACTGATAAAGTAGAAAAAAAATTATTTTATGTTATTTTGACCTACTTTAGAAACACTATAGAGTTTAGCCTTCTTCCACTCGAATTACAATTTCGGATCATAGATTCTTTCTAATTGATAATTTTAGATGATCGACATTTCCGATATCTGAGTTTGTACAGTCCCTCGAATTTTAACACAAATAATTTCTAAAAGTTTTCTTTGCCTTATTTATCTGAGATCAAATAAGTCAAAGAAAAATTTTAGAAATTACTGATGAGTAAATTTAGGGGATTGTACAAACGATTAAAAAAATCCGCCTACGACAGCCACCATTTTTTTGTCAGCGCTCAGGCGTAGTATTCAGGAGGTGGTGGCTGGTGTTCGAGGCTAACGAAAAAGAAAGGCTACCGCGGTGCTTTACGCGTATCTTTTTTTACAGACCGCCGGAGTCACGTGATGCTCGAATGCACCAATGAAGGGGTACGAAAAGAGCATCACGTCACTCTAGCGGTCTGTAAAAAAAGATAAGTAGAATGCACCACGGTAGCCTGTCTTTTTCGTTAGCCTCGCTGGTGTTGAGATGACGCAACGGTCAAAATAAATGCGTATGAAAAATTAACTACCATACCAAGCTACCGCTATTTTAGAATTTAAAAAAATGCCTTATTTAATGACAGAAATTTTGTGATGGAAGAAAGCGAAGATTATCTTTCGAAATTTGTAATGGCAATCGACTTTCAGCAAACGAATATGCAAGATAAGTGTATAAATTCTGATTTCCCAGACTAGGATTTCACGAAAGGGACGCAAACAAAAATTCAAAAGTTGGTTATTTGCAAAAAATGAGTTGCTTCCATTTTTAATGTGTAGACTTGCGTCATATAGAAAAATATGCTCATGCGCTGTTAGAAAAACGTATGAAAAATAGAATTAAAAATACCACAGCAGATGATAACACTAGGGGAAAATGGGAGGGGGGGGGAACAGCAAGCCATTTTAATGTCCTGCAACGGAGAAAAAAGAAACCGATGTTTCATCAAATTAGGAAAATTTCTCTTCTATGACGGAGAAAAAAATGGACGAAAGTTTCTTCAATTGAAGGATAGTTTCTCTCCTGTAACAGAGAAGAAAGAAACGGACATTCTCCAAATAATGGAAGTACACCGGTAAAATTTCAGTGATTTGAAGAAAATATTTCCGAGAGTGAATAATAAAAAATACATTATTCCGAGTCCAATGACTCCTTTGTTGTAATACTATTTATTGTAAATGATTTGAAAATAGAAAAAGAGATTTTTTCCGAATTGGACTGTAGAAAAATACTTTTTGCGTACGAATAGGATAATTTTCCGCCTTATAATCAACATTTTCTGAGATTAATGCGCACCATGTTACGTCAACATTTAAAGACATTGCAAACTCATGAGTAAATCACATTAATTAAGTTGATAAGTCAATAAATTTTGATAAAATGAAAACCGAAATGAGTCAAATGGGTTCACGTTTCGAATAATTTCGAAGAGCTTAACAATTTCCATGAAAATAATTTTGCATTCGATAAATAAGTTGTGTCTGACAACGGACTGACAGTTTCATAAATGCAACATTTCACTATGTAAAATATAGCAGCTATTGAAGCTATTGTTGGAGGTAATTAATGTGTGATGTTGGGAATTGCTTTATTGCGCTTTCTTGTTTTAGTTTCGAATATTACCGACAGATGGCTCTGCGCTGTCTATTAGAACACTCAAATAAACGTATGAAGTTGGATCAAAATTAACTCAACTTTTACCCTTCATTTTTTTTTTACTTGTTGGGGAGCCTAAAAATGGTTTGCGTTTTGAAATTGCAAGATTATTTTGAGCATTATTACAGTTTGAGACAGTGTAGGGCCATCTATTGGTGATATATGGTGCTAAAACATGGAAGCAGAATAAAGAACTGCCTGAGCACTGATTTCTCATCTGCAAGAATAATTTCAGTTACTGTCCCCGTTTGCTTGTTATTGAACTTTAAAAACCGCCTGTCTGTTTTAGGACACCTTTTATCTTTGCATGCACAATCAGTAACATGGGAGTATTTACAGAATCTGAAATTCTCTGAATGTTGATTGCGAAATGTTAATGTGTAGATAAGAATTGCCACGCCTCGATTTTAGATATTTTGGTGTATACAGGAAACAGTTACCTTATTTTTGTGAACCACAATTTTCTTTTAGAAATTAAATGACATGCTACAACTTCGTAACCGGAATTTTTGTAGTATACCTTACTATTTTTTATTTTGCATGACTATATTTTTATTTTTGTCGCGAAGGGTTCTGCCATAGGTTTCTAAGTACTAAAACAATGTGAGTCATTGCTATGAAATATGGCTCCTATACAATACTACTATTTTTAATAGTAATTTTAGCCTTATTTAATAGTAGAAGTTCTGTGAATTAATAAAATAAAAATTACTATTCGAAATTAGTCGCACTCAGTGGGCGACAAGTTGGACAGCTCTTCTTTAAATGGTTATATTATAATCAATCTTCTCTATGCCTTGGTCAATATCGGCAATATTAAGATGATACCATTAGCACCTCAACATTGTTTTCTAAAATTGCAAATCGGCAAGAAATCTTTTACCATGTCATTGCCAATATCTCCGATGTAAAGTCAATATTTCTTCAATAATGGTATTTCATTGCAAATATATCCAATGTATGCTTAATATTGTTGTAATAGTGGTATTTCATTGCATATAAATTTCAATATAAAGCCAAGATTTAACCAATATCCGGTATTCTATTGAAAACATCTACGACGAATACAATATTCACGTAATATTTAGCCCCAATATAACCAATATAACCAATACTGGTTATACGATCAATTATTGCATTAGATCGACCACAGTTACTTTTTTTTCTCATTGTCATAGTTTTAGCTTTTTTATTTCAACATGATTTCAGAATAAACGGAGTTTCTTCTATAATGTGTTTAAATAATTTAGTTTAATAAAATATCTATATTATAATTTAATATGCAATTATTCAATCTATAGCTATTATAGTATTATGTATAGAGTTATTATAAAAAGACAAGCAATGCACATATATAAAACAAAAACAAAATGAACGCTCACAAACAGTGTGTAACAGGACAAAATTGAAAAAAGAAGTCCAAAAATATTTAAAGAAAAAATACAAAACAATGTACAATATTAACAGCTGGAAATCAAGCTAAATAACAGTTTTAAAATAGCCATGTTTATGAAGAAAAGAAGTCAAACACCTTTAAGCAAAAACTGTTTAGCTTGCCTTCGAGGAATAAAAAATCTTTTTCTTCATCAAGATACTAATATTAAAAATCTTTGAAAGAGCTATTATTTGAGGTTAGTTGTAACTATATTGGAACGCATAAAAAATGAAAACCCCCTGAAGATATTGAGAGTTCTTTAAATAACAACTATTCATAAGAGACAATGAAAACATGAATATTTCGAAGATGCAAAACTCTTAGATGCAACAGGCTGATGAATTTAAAATATAAAATCAGTATTAAAATTTATGCTAATATGAGCATCTCAGGTATACGTTTTAAAGTATTATCGGATATGTAATAATTTAATGGGAAGATTCTTGCAAATACAGGCGGAATTAATAATTTATTTTATCTCAGGTGATGAAAACATATGTTTTGTAAACTAAAATTTTCATTGCACCTTTTAAAACCTCACAATGAAAAGGGTGACTTTAACTGTGAAACATTTAAACAGAGCTCGCAGCGTAAATATTTTTCGACATTTCTTCCACTATTTCAAATAAACAACTTGGTGGTAGATGCCTTTCTCAGCTGCAATAGAAGTCTACAATAAATATTATGGTTTTACAACAGTAGTAGCAAAATGAGAAATTTTTAGGAACGCTGCAAGCCTTAACTTAAAATTTAATTGAGAAAAAATTTAATTATAAAATCAAATTTGTGCCACCTATCTGCTCTCCTACTGGTTAGGGAGCTGGCTATTGGATAAGAGGTGCCGGTTCGAATACCAATTAACGTATGGATGCATTGCATCGGTGCGAGATTGGGTGAATTTTACCCATCGCAGCCTACCCCTTAAGGCCATTTCCTGTTTTGCCGCATTAAACAAAAAAAAATTAAAAGTAATGTTTTGTAAACTAAAAAATTGTAATCAACAAATACGCAGAAAATAAAATCATGCAGAATCTAATACATAAATTTATTAACCATAAATAATGTAATCTTCATAATCTATGTAATGTCCGTTGGGGGAAAAACGCACAATTTAAGTAAATGAAATCATTTTAGAGTGATTTATTCAACTTTGCTTGCGTTGAGCACAAAATCTACTGAAGAGCTGTATCATTCTGGCTTTATTTTTTTTAATTCCTACTCATGATAGTGCTCTGGAGGAAATCCTGTCGATTTATATAATATCCAAACCCTAAAGTTTCATTTGAAAGCGACCTCCATACACGATAAAATGATTCTTATCGACTGGCAAACCGTGCCAATTTCACAAAAACGATTTTCACCAACTCGCAAACCTACCCGAACCCGAAAGATTTTAATCTAAATCCGACTAATCCAACCCTAATCCGGTCTTTGAACCATAAAATGAAAATATTTATTATTAGAAATAGGAATGAACAATACTATCTTAATGTATTTGCCCAAAGTTTCAACTTCAAAAACAAAGCCAATTCAGGCAAAGACACTTCCTCCCCCTTTAATTTAAAAATTAGAGATGTGTTTAGCACAAGGTGCAGGATTGTCATCAAGATTAAGGAAGAGGTTAATTGAATATGTATTTAATAAAATTATAACCTTCTTTATTATAATTTTTTTTAATGTAAATTTATGGAAAACCGAGGACGAACAATATAAATAATTTGATACTTTCCCGTGTTGATATTTTTTATTAGCTTAACTGTACATATTTTAAAAATTAATTGAAAATCAGTGCTTCGAAATGGATCCGAACAGGGAAATTGTAAACTGGAAAACAGTTATTTCTGATGAAACAAAAACCGGAACAAAAATAGTTGCGGTTTGAAGCCATTAAATATATCGTTTTTCATCTAAATTTCATGTTCTGTACTTTCTTTTAAAAAAATAACAAGTTTTCCCGAAAATGACCCATAAGAAATAAAGCCCAACCCGGAAAAATTACAGATCATTGAAGAAAAACAAGTTTTTTATACGAAAAAGTAAAATAGCCTTCAAGAGTTACTTCTTAACCTATTGTGCTTAGATTTACTTATTGCATAACAAGAAACGTATTATAATGTAATTGTCTATTTGTCAACCTATTATTGCTAGCCACATTCACTTTAATTTCCATCATTTCTAATGCCGTTCATTTTAACACACAGTGGACGATGATATATCAAAATCCTTGACGTGTCTCTGTTTAAAAAGCACACAAGATACGATGACTATTTACATACAGTAGTATTTTATTATAGTAGTAGTACTTTAGTGGTAGTAGTATTATAGTAGTAGTACCATATTCAATTTCCGTGATGACTGGTCAATTTTTATGAAATTTATGGCCTAAAGAGTTAAAAAAAAAAAAAAAAAAAAAAAAAAAAAACCATAAGAAAACACACAGAAAGAAAAACATAGCATTTTCTAGATCGATTGCAATGGAACTAAAACAGGACACCACCAGAACTAGCAAATTTCAACAAAATAGAATTATGAATATACTGCATCCTTTCAAAACTTATGCTTGGATATAGAAAATATATGTACAAAGGAATTGTATCACATACTTTGCTGGAAGTCGTTTAAAAATAAAAGCCAATTCTAGGCAATGCAGGAATCGAATTTGTGTAATTAAAAAAATAGTCTAAATGCTGCCGTAAAAATGTATGAAGCACATTATAATTAATTTGCTATTAATGATGTTCTTCATTTCGTAGATATCAGCAATTTCTATTCAAAAGGTATTACATCTCGATTTTTCTGCAAATATAAATTTATCCCAATGAAACAACTAATTGCTTATCATTGATTTAGCAAAAGGTAGGCACGTTTTTTTTTATTTCCATATTTACGAAATTTACTAAGAAATTTATCCTTGATGCTTCGCCAGTTGTCTCCATAGACGTGTAAAATCAAGACAAACATTGATCCCAAAAATTTCTTCTTATTCAGCTGAAAGTTTTGATACTGAAAGTCTTGAATTCTGTCTCATTTATCATAAATTAAACCTTCAATCTCTTTTTAATAGCATAAGATCCAGATTTTAAACAAAATAATAAAGCCATGCACCGCGCATAGATTATGAAGTTTTTTCCAACACTGTGACAATTTAGTTAAGAAACTTCATATTTTCATACAGTGGAAGGAAACTTCTAAATAAACAATTTAGAAAACATATGGCAAAGTTGAAAACTCATTTTTAGCAATTATCGCCTACAGGTGGTAAATAACACTGCTCTACACGATTTTCGGGAGAAATAATTCAATGAGTGTTTCATAAAGTATTTTCATTGCTGAAACGGAAAAATACAATAAAAAATACTCTATCACGTCAGGTTTTCTTGTTATGTAATACTAACGATCCCTTTTGTGTCATTTTTGGCACACAATAGAAGCGATCTGCTAAATCAAATGAGTGATCTACATGGAACCAATTGATAATGAGACATTCACCCGACACTAATAATGACACTTTAAGCAATGGGTCATTTTTGTGTAACCTGTTTGAAATCATACACTCTGTCAGTAAAGCCATTATTCATCTAAACCAATATTATTTTTATTTATGACAAATTAGATTTTTCTCGGCCTTAATCTGCGGAAGAGTAAGTGTCTTATTTGGCCCACATTAGCTGCGCCCATGATGTGAATATAGTAAATACTTTATAATGTTACTTTAGTTTCTGTTAATTGCGCTCTGTTAGTGTCTGTTAATTACGCTTAGTAAATATATAAACTGTGCATTATGTAATAGTTTTGACATCGTTCTGAATCTGTAACGAAACGAGATAAAATAATGTTTTTTTTTTATACTTCATCCAGAAAAAGGAAATTGATTAAAACTACAAAACATGTTTTGTTGAGTACATTTTTGTTGTTTTAAGCAAAATTTTTAGTTGAAGTAAAAAATTGGTTTTGTTGCTTGGACAAAAAAATATTGTTAACACTCCTACAAAATTTTAACGAAATTTCATCAATTTTACTTGAAGTAACAAAATCTGTTTCTTTAATTTTACAATAATTTTGTAATTTAAATTTGTAATTCCAGCAAAATGTTGTTGTTTTTGCAAAATTTAAATTATTGTGCAGTAGCCATAACTCTCTCACGTAACTTGGTTTATTTGACTTATATTGTTATATAATTAAAGGATTAACTTAATTTTTGGAAAATTAAAACCTTTTTTTAATTGGTACGGACCAGGGTAGTTTTAAAAATACCCCTATCCCATTTATTACTTTCTTCTATCTTTACAAGAAAAAAGTATTGGATACATGAAAATTTCCGACTTCCGCATTTTAGAATGTCATGAACACGATTTGACTGTTTTTAGAAAATGACTGTCTATGACTCTGTCTGTCTGTATGTGACAAAAATTTTGTGGGCGCTCTATCTCAAGAACTAACGCACGGAATTTAGTAAAACTTTATATTCAGTTACTTCCTGATATAAATTGTTGCTGATTAGTTTTTGGTGTAAATCGCGCAACAGGTGGAGATGCTATGTTGCATTTTTCACGATTTCTGCAATAGCTCTATCTCATTTTCAGCAGTGAATTACGCCTGTAATCTTTGAATAATAACCAGTGAATTTTTATCCTGCTTTTTACAGGTGTAATTCACGGCTGAAAATGAATTTAAAATTAACTATATGTTGCCGTACACTCTAAATAAGAAAGAGTGACTATTCACTCTGGAAGAGTGGATATTCACTCTATCGCAGAGTCAAAATTTGCCCAACCTCTTTAAGAGTGACTATTCACTCTAGGCAAAAGTGAAATTGTTCACTCTCTGAAAGAGTGAATACTCACTCCCGAGAAGTGAATATTCACTCTAAACAGGGGTGGATACTCACTCTTTCAGAGGAGTGACTATCCACTCTTGCAAAAAGAGTGGGTTTTTTCACCCTGATAGGAGTGAATAGTCACTCTTTCATAGGAGTGGCTACCCACTCTTTCATAGGAGTGATTATCCACTCTTGCAAAAGGAGTGGATGTCTCACTCTTGAAAGGAGTGAATAGCCACTCTTCCATAGGAGTGAATGTTCACTTTTTATGGAGTGAATTATTTTTTTTTGTTTCTTTTATGGGCATTTTAAAAGAATCATATATTTTAGAGCATGCAATGAAAATAGACACAAGCATGGTAAAGATTGGAATAAAATACTTTATTGGCAATATTTATGTAATTCATAGTTTGTAATGGTAATTGAACTCTTAAGGAAAAATTCAATTAGAGTTACATAATGAATTAAATTAGATTACTGACAGAAATAAACTAAAATATTTTATTCCAAGCTTATCACTATTGTGTTTGCTTTCATTGCATGCCTTATAAAGATATGATAGTTTTTAAATGCCCATAAGGGCAAGTAATTAACCAAAATCTTAATCAGTTAATATTATTTCTTTCTTTTTCAAATACCCATTAAGTTGTATTTAGTATTTTAATAATTCCTGTAAAGTACGTTATTTATTTATTTTTTTTTCATGTGTAATTCAAAATTTAAATCTTTAGATCTCAGTATTAATTGCTAATGAATTTAAATCTAATCAAACATTATTGTTGTTTACTGTATTTTAGTTTTTTTTTAAAGTTTTATTAATAACTATTTAATAGATGGATATTCTATGATTAACAATGTGTGATTTCACTTTAATTTTTATTTTAAATATAAACTATCTTTTGATTGCAAAATAATGCTAATTTACTGAAAAGTACAAAGTCCTATTATTCTAAAATCATACATATTATTTCTGTTGTCAACATCCCTTTTTCTATGAATTTACATAACACACAATAACACAGGTATCCTCCTTTGAAAGGTTTTTGAAGCAGCTTCTGACATAGTACTACCTCCACATTTCGTTAAAATATGGTTTTTGATTAAATATTGCTATTAATTAAAAACTAAATCAACATTGTTTTTATAAATGAAATGCAAGATTTTCCCTCAAATTAGTGTTGCCACAAAAATAAAATAACCGCATTATATAGTGCTGAACAATGATAAAAAAAAAAAAATAGTACAAAAAAAGATAAAATATCAATTCTCCACATAGGTTTATTTTATATTTATGGTTAAAAAGCAAAATTGATATTGAAATGTTTAAAAGAAAAAAAAGACACCATCGATCGGTCGAAGCAGTGGTATTTCACATGTATAATAAAAGGTATGCTTTGTAATCCCAGCTAGAAAAGTGCACAAAATCTGAGCGTATTTGGCACCTCTGCTTGTATATAAAAAGTGCAAACTGAATTGTGGACAAGTGCATAATCAGAAGAGTCAAATATGCACAGATTTTGTGCACTTTTTATTTTACACATTTTTTGCATACCAAATAATCCCTAAATTGTGCATTTTTTATGCATAATCAGAACCTCTGATTATGCATAAAAATGCACAATTTAGGAATTTTTGGGTATGCAAAAAATGTGTAAAATAAAAAGTGCACAAAATATAAGCGTATTTTGCACCTCAGATTTTGTGCATTTTTTTAAGTCGATATTTTGCACACCGAATATTTTAAACATACAGTTAAATCAAGATTCAGCTTACTATGAAATTTACTGTTATCACTATAGAAACCCACTTTTGGAAAGATGCATAATTATAAATAAGACTATGAACAATAATTTTAGCAGACTGCCAACATGGGGAAAAAGAAAATAAGCTTAAATTTAAATATGTAAATTTTATAATTAAAAATAACATAAATTTTATAATTGAAAATAACATTGAATACAGTAAAAAACAAAACAAAAAACATGTCCAATATTATTAAAACCCAATAAGAGAAAATTATTACACTTACTTGAAAAGAGCTGCACTAAATTATAGTTGTTGGTTGAAAATGTTTTAACTAATGTATTTGCACTTAGAAAAGGTATTAAAAAAAAAAAAAATTACTTATTTTTGTTTATTTACACACATGCAATCAGTTTTTTCTCATCATTTCACCAATGCAGTCATTGCACATTTTGACTGTTGCAACTGGATGCAATCATTCTACTGACTGCAGAGGGCTTTGATAGACGACCCTAAAATCTAGCTGCTGTTGGGAAAAAGTGAAAGAAAACACGGCACACACACACACAAAAAATGACCATTGCGGTACAGCCGCTGCGTTTATTTGAAATTACAACATAAATAATCAACTAATGGTACTTGTTTATTTGTTTGAATTCTTTACAGTTAACATTTAGTTGTAAAAACAACAGTCGTTGCATACTTATAGTGCAAATACCCCAATACTGTCAAAAATTTTACAAATTAAACCATAAGGGACATCTAAATCTACCAGAAACAGTTCGCATAACCTTTAAAACACAGATAATAGGATTCCTTCCACCATGTCAGTAATCTTCAAAATGTTCAGTAGATACTTTATCTTTGGCATGGGCTGATGTATCTTTGGATGATTTCCATTAATAAAATCAAAGCTGTATCCAGTTTGTTTCCTGTGAAAAAAAAAATTAAATTTTAAACCAGGCAGAAATATACAAACTGAACTACATTAAAGCCATTACATAAATATAAGAATTCAATATTGAATTTCATTAAGTAGTTTCCTTTTCTACTGGCAAAAAAACAAAATGTTAGTTAAAATTGATCTACTTATTGATGGTTGTAATGTAGGATAAACCAGCAAATGTAGATCATATAAAAAAAAATTCCAAATCTCAATTACTTAAAAAAAAAAAAAAAAAAAAAAAAAATCATCTATTTTATTTATTTATTTTTTTTTTTTTGGGGGGGGGGGGGGGGGAAAGGGGTTATTGTCAGAAGAAAAATAAGAACTTATTTAGGAAGCTCAACTTTTTTTTAAGCAAGTTGTGAATCTTTAAACAAAGAATTTAATTTCAATGAATTTTTAAATAAAGCTCAATTTTATGTATTTTTAAAATGAAAGTTTGAAAAACTGAACATTGTTGTCCAGGCAATTTTAATTTATAGACGAACCTCGGTGGGCAAAGAAGTTTGTAAGTTAAACGGATAATATTAAATATTTTTTGAAACACTACAAAAGATTAAAAATCGTTAATAAAAATATCCCATTTTTGATCAAACTAACATATTTTTAAAGGTTAAAAGAAAGATTAAACAAAAATGTTTTAATTATTACACCATAAACGACTATATACATGGATCAGTAGAGATCACTATAAAAGCTACTAGTAATTGAAGCATGTTACAAATAGACAACATTACACACTAGTTGATGTCCATAGGTGTAAAAACTAGGCGCCAATTGGCAGATTCTCAGCAATTAATTTTATTACACTATAGAACACATTATTCGGAATTAAAAAAAAAAAAAAATCATTCAAAAATTTTCTGATTTTATAAAATTTTACTAAGACTTGGCAGATAAATTGAAATTTTTTTTTTTTAAATCTTTGTTGCAATGTGTTAACCACTAAAATAATGTTACTTCAGTGGCGTAGGCAGGAGACCACGGAGCCCTTCCCCCACAGATTTATTCAGAGATGTTCATAGAGGGAGACACAAGGTATGGACATGTAAGTTTTCTGCAAATTATTAACTTTTCACAGAATTCTTCATAATCAATTCTTTAATCGTTCACTGAAAAAAAAAAAAAAGAAAAAAAAAAAAAAGAATTTAATCAAACAGTGGCAGGGATTTTTTTTTTTTTTTTTTTTATCTAGAATTTCGTCCCAAAAGATGTAGAAAATAAAAACAGTTTGCCGAACAACCATGGAAATAAATAGCAAATTTTGTCAAGAGATCACATAAAAAGTCACAAATTTCATCAATTTGATGTGGGGGGAAAAAAAAAAAAATCAAATCAAGAATTTTTTAAAAACAAGTGCAGAAAAAAAACCATGAATTTCATCAATCAGTTGCGGATGGAATCTATAATCCCGTCATTCGGCTGCGGGGAAAAAAAAAAAAAAAAAAAGAGAATTTCGTTGAACAATTGCTGGAAATAATTGCAAATTTTGTGAAACATAAGAAAGTAATCACAATTCTCATTCAAAGGTCACAGAAAAAAAAAAAAAAAAATTGACGAACGATCAAGGAAAATATCACAAAATTTGCCATGTCACATAAAAAAAAAAATGAAATTCAGTGGGAAGGGGGATAATAAATATTATTTAAAACAAATTTTTTCAGCAAAGAAAGAAAAATCAAATCTGTACATTACTAAAATAAAAGGAAATTAAGCCATATTTGTAATGTTACTTTGCATTTCATTTGAAATAAAATATTACTTTTGATATTAAAATGGATTATAATATTTTTCTCTATTCTAAAAAAAGTAACCGGTGCTCTTTCGACTTATACTAAATAAAGTATTACATATAAAAACATGAAATTGGTAACTTTATAGAGATATGTATGACACACTGAAACGGACAGCTTTTAATTCTAAGAATTATTTTAAGCACTGTTTAATGTCGAAATTGGTCAATTTATTTCAGTTATATTATAAGCTTTATAGGATCAAAAACTATAAATAGGAACTTAACCCTTTTTGCAGGCACATATTTGACTAGATTATAGTACAGCCGTACCGAGTCAGGGGTGGATGCAGGTTTTAGGTAGATTTCATAAGAAATACTACCTATTATATTCTCACGTAAGTTGGAAATTTTGAAAAATTTTTGCAGATCTACGCCGATCATGACTCCCAGAACCCAAAACCACCCCCAGTTCAAAACTTTATATATCTATCTATCTATGTCACTTTTTTCTGAACACGATAACTGGAAAAATTCTGCATAAATCTCTTCCAAACTGATACATAAAATCAAGGGGCATAAAATCTCGGTCAAGTTCTTTAATGGGCAAAATCGAACCAAGGGGGGAGGGCGGGGGCTTTTTGTGAAAACAGAAAACCCCCCATAAGATCTTAATTATTATACGTATCTAATCTGTTTAAAGTTATTAATACTTCTAGGAGAAGGTCCGAAAATTTATGTATGACAGATTTTTGATATAATTAAAAATGGCTCCAAGGGGGGGAAAAGGGGGGTTTTAGAAGAAAAAAATCATAGCTTCGTCAATTCACAAGATATCAAATCCGCGTAAATTTATTATTAATCCTCTTAATATTATCTAAAACTTTTATATTGATAAGTTTTTTATAGGACCAACCGTTATAGCAAAAAAAAAAAACCCTGCTGGCTCCGCCTGCAAACAAGTTATTTTTCGAAGTAAGCGGTTCCAACTCCCGCATCTTTTCGAAACTGATACATAAAATCAAGGAGCATAAAATCTCGGTCAAGTTCGTTAATGGGCAAAATTGAACCAGGGGGGGGGGGCTTTTTGTGAAAACAGAAAACCCCCCATAATTTTCTTAATTATGATACGTATCGAATCCGTTTAAAGTTATTATTACTTCTAGCAGAAGGGCCGAAAATGTATGTATGACATATTTTTGATATAATTAAAAATTGCCTTAAGAGGGGGGGGGGGGGGGGGGGTTAGAAGAAAAAAATTCAAACTTCGTCAATTCTCAAGATTTCAAACCGCTTAAATTTATTATAAATCCTCATAATATTATCTAAAACTTTTGTATTGACAAGTTTTTTATAGGACCAACCGTTATACTAAAAAAAAAAAAAAAATATCCTTGCCGGCTCTGCCTGCAAACAAGTTAGGTTTCGAAGTAGGCGGTTCCAACTGCCGCATCATCGTAAAAAAGGTCATTTCTTCCGCAGTTCCCGACAAACAGGCGCCCCACGGTCTGCGTCTTCGAAATCTACCTGTGCCTGTAGGCCGAGCCGTCAGGGATTTTTTTTGGGGAGGGGCCCCATTTTGCGAAATGTAAAGGTTATTTTTGTGAAATTTATTATATTTTTGTGAAAAATAACATTTTTTAACGAAAGTTTAAATCCAGTTACTCAAATTTGAACCAAGCTTTTATCAACAAAAACTTTTAAATTCTTTTGCTGAAGTTTTCATCTGTGGTGAACTTGTTTGTTTACAAATTACACATTTTAAAAGTCACAAAATAATAATTAATAAATAGTAAGTTTTTATGGAATAGAATTTGTAAAAGGGCCAATTTTATCAAAACGAATTTTGTGAAGGGGGCCTGTTTTATCATAAAGATTTTTGTGAAGTGGCCCTAAATAGCCCCAAATTTTGCCTGGATCAACCCTTGCGAGTACTCGGTACTTGTCAAAATTTCAGCGAGTACTCTGCCAATACCAAGTAGTTGCAAGAATCTTGCTTTCTAAGCATATTTGAAGACAAATGAATTTAAATCTGATCTACAAAATGTTACTTGAATCTAAATGTATAATATATGCAATAATTTGTAAAAACTATTTACTCTGTACATAAAAATTTATCTATAAATTATAGAAAAAGATAAGAAAAAAAAACCATGTAAAATTATATTTAAGAGAAAAGTATTTTTAAAATCTGTAGGAAAAGACTAATTTTGGATTAAAAAAAAGTATGTAGAAACAAAAAATACAATAAATACTATTAAAAAATAATAATTATTAAATTTGTTGTATTGCAAATTATAGTGCAAAAACACTAATCATTCTATATTTTCAAGAGATAGGACATTTATTTTTATTATTGTAAATTTGACTAATGATGGGTTAAAGAATCAGTTTTAGTATCATATTTGATTGATTGAACTTTATATATATATTTTTTAAATAATACTACTGCTGTATTTATTTTTTTTATTTACTAAAATTGTCTTTAAAAAGGTGCAAAAAAATTTCAAAAATTGAAGCTAATTTAAAAAACATGATTAGATTATATGCTCAAGATGTATGTTTATGAATATATAAAAACACACATACACATGGAAGTGTTACCAATAAATGCACTGCATTTTCCCATCAGCAATTCTTTCTTACACACAATTACTCAGTACACAGAAAAGCACTACTCTGTACACCATTAGATTGTAGTGTGCTAAATCCAATAATTTTTTTATTCGACTAATTTTGTAGAATTTGTATTTAAAATTTCATTAGCTGAATAAAGATTTAAGTCATAGTTTGAAATGGCCAATTTTTTTTTTTTTTTTTTTTTTCCCACTTATTGTTGTCAGCTTTTAAAAAGCCCAAATAAAATTTACAAATACTTTTCAATAAAAAAATATGGGTACTTTTCTTTCGGTTAGCCTGATGCCAGTGATATATACGCACACACATGCACGCACATATGTATGCAGGGCTTGAAATTCAATTTTTCCAAGGAGGGGAGTCTCCCTACCAACATTTTAAAATGGAGGGGAGTTGTAATATTTGGGAGGGAGAAAAAAAAAATCTTTAAACCCCACTATTATTTTACGTATTTTTACCCCACTATTTTTTTTTCTTTTCCCTCTTTTCGGTCGCAGGAAAAAATCTTTAAATACGTCTATTTGTCGTTGGAAAAAATTGTGAATTTAGTCAATTGGTTGAGGTATAAGATAATGAAATTAATCTTACAAGCATGAACAGAAATAGAGAAGGATTTCTAACGAAATAGTGTTAATATTGATTTCCGACTTTGGGACTTCATGGCAGCCAGTGTACAACTGTGCTAAGGTAACGCCACATACAAACAACAATACAGATAAATACCATAGAATAAATCTATTATACCTACCAGACGATTTGAAGAGGTAGATGAACTAATACAACTGTTCTACACAGACATTGTATTTGAAACATTTTTCGAGAAACGATTTTCTTCTTCGAAAGGCAATTTTATTAGAATTCCTTATCTATGTCTATGTTCATAGAAAAAAAAAAAATCTGTAAATTTGTCGATCAGTCGTGGGAAAAAATGGCGAAGTTTGCTAATCGGTCGCAAGAAAATAACACAAAATTAGTCAGTCGAGAAAAAAAATCTTTAAATTTTTCAGTAAGGCGCGAGAAAAAAAAAAGTGAATTTCACCAATCTGTCACCAGAAGAAACAGAATAATTCACCAATCGGTTACGTAAAAATTCGCAAAGTTCGTTAGTCAGTCAAAGAAAAAAATGTGAAATTCGTTGATTGCTCATCAGAAAATATTGTGAAAATCCTCAATCAGTCGTGGGAAAATATTGTGAAATTAATCAGTCGGTCGTGGGGAAAAATCGTGAAATTCATCAGTCTAACGCAGAGAAGAAAATCTAAATTTTTCAGTCAGACACAGGTTAAAAAAAAAAAAAAAAAAAAAAAAAAACACACGAACTTTGTCAATCTGTCGAATAAAAAAAAAAAAATAGAAATTATGCAAATTTCGTCGATCGATGATTTTTGTAGAACAATCACGGAAAAAACACAAATTTTGCCGATCAATCGTGGAAAAAATTCAAAATTCGTCGATCGATCGCGAAAAAAAAAAAGAAAAGTTCGTAGACCGATTGTGAAAATAAAATGCAAAGTTCGCCGATCTGTCTCCAAAACAATGCAAAATTCGTTGATCTGTCGCCAAAAAAAAAAAAAGGCAAAGTTCGTTGATCTGTCGCGGAAAACACGCAAAGTTCGTTGATCTGTCGCGGAAAACACGCAAAGTTCGTTGATCTGTCGCGGAAAACACGCAAAGTTCGTTGATCTGTCGCGGAAAACACGCAAAGTTCGTTGATCTGTCGCGGAAAACACGCAAAGTTCGTTGATCTGTCGCAGAAAAAACGCAAAGTTCATTGATCGGTTGCGGGGAAAAAAAAAATCACGAAATTTATCGTTCGGTTGCAGGTAAATTAAATAAAGCAAAATTCTCCGGAAAATGGTGAAATTTTTTGGGCGGGATTTCAAAATTTTCGGCGCAAATCCCGCAATCCCACTCTAAAATTCAATCCCTGTGTATGTATATATCACTGGTGCCCGGCTAACCGAAAAGTATCAAAATATGTTTATGTGTGAATATTTAAATAGAAAGATAACTTTAAAATAATTAAGCTATTACTTACGAAAAGCACTAAAAATCCTTTTCAGAAAAAGTGCCCATTTCGTTCAGTTGAAGTGCCCTGTTTTAAAAGGAGCACCATACTTCCATCTGCAAGCTACTCCCTGAAAGAAAGGCAATAAAAGAAAATCAATATAACCCAATAAAGAATAGTTTATAAATGATTTCACTCGGGGCATATAAAATTAAATTGTTTTCGGAGGCTGAATTTCTAGCTTCTGCTGTTAACATTTTTTTAAGTGAAGCTTATTTTATTACATTAATTGTGCAATACTTTTATAATTATGATGTTAATAGTAATTTAAATTTATTTTATAAGCTTTTAATTAAAGTTTTCTAGATTTTATTTTAAAAATTATCAATTGCATATTGTTATGTATCAACAACTACACATGCTAAGATGAAAATCTGTATAAAGCAGTTTTCCTGTACTTTTCGATTCTGGTTCACAGGTTTTATTGAATAAATATTTGACAAAGCTGATTACATTGTTTGCAATATTACGTAATTTATGATCACATACTTTTAATTTAAAAATAAGTCGGCTATTAAAAAACTTTTTAGAATTCTCTTTGTAAATTTATTTTGAGAAGGAGGAAGGGGGCAAAGCAACTGACACAATCCTTTCCCTCCCTGGTGAAAAAAAAAAAAAAAAAAAAAAGCTAGTTTTAGCTTTCCACGAGGTTTAAGGGGTGGGACCTACCTCCCCTCCATCAACAAATTATAACAAACAAAATCAAAGCATATTTTTGTATTTTTAAATATTTTTTTAGTTTCATTTTCAATTGTTTTTGTATGTTAATAAGTTTAAAAACTAGTTTCGTAAATTGATTGCAATTCTAAAACAGTTCAGAAAATGCTCTGTTTATTATAATCTAAATAATGCTGCTTATTATAATCTAAATAATGTTGTTTATTATAATCTAAATAAAGCAAAGTATTTTACTTTAAATTAACAAGAATTTAGATTGCAAAAAAGTGGCCATTAAACTAAAAAAGTGTACCGGTTTCTGTTTACTAACTAGAAAATTCACTGTTTGGCTAAGAATAATCATTCTCACTGCCACATAATTTTTTGTTTATGTACATATTTTCTCATGAAATTGGCATATTATGTTCCATGTGTAGTCCTTTTTAGTATTCTCGCACTATAAAACTTTATACAACTTGGTAAAAAGTACTGTAATAGGATAGATGTTGGTCCAACCAGTAATGGACCAACTTCAACATTTTTGGTTTATAAAAAAATAACCAATAAAATTTCAGCTTTTTTATTTTATTAATATGCTTTCTTTAAATTCTAGTTTTAAATACAATCATAATATCAATTATCTATTACTTTTTGTGGGGTGTCCATTACTGGAATTTAGGGTGTTTTGATTTATTTTTGTTATTTACAATTAAATTTCGATTCACATTAAGAAATGCGACTATGAGCATGGTTGAATATTGTTGGTAGATTAATATAATATTAAAAAATGTGGAATATAACAATTATAACTATTAATTAAAAATTTTTTAAAGAAATTCTTTAAGGGTGTTCATTATTGGCACATCTACCCTATAATAAGATTTTAGTCATACTTACTTATACATATAATTCATTGGATTCTTAAAAGCTTTTTCCTTTTTTGCCAGGATAAAAAAAAAAAAAAAAAAAACTTTTCGGTTAGTCGGGCACCAGTGATATACGTACATATATAAATATACATGTATATTCATATATATATACACATGGATATAGGGTAGATGTGCCAGTAATGGGCCACCTTCAACATTTTTGGTTTATGAAAACATAACCAATAAAAATTCAGCTTTTTTTATTTCATTAATATGCTTTCTTTAAATTCTAGTTTTAAATACAATCATAATATCAATTATCTATTACTTTTTGTGGGGTGTCCATTACTGGAATTTAGGGTGTTTTGATTTATTTCTGTTATTTACAATTAACATTTCGATTCACATTGGGAAATGTGACTATGAGCATGGTTAAATATTGTTGGTAGATTAATATATTAAAAAATGTGGAATATAACAATTATAACTATTAATTAAAAATAATTTTTAAAGAAATTCCTTAAGGGTGTCCATTACTGGCACATCTACCCTATATCACTGGTGCCCGGCTAACCGAAAATTACAAAAACATGTCAGTAACACAGCGGACATACAGTAACTGAGTGGACATATGTTCAACACCAAGAATGTAACAATCTTAGAAATGTGTTTATATATTAATTAAGCAAAGGTACACCAAATTGATAGAATATTCTATTTTTTATTTTGAAACTAGGGCTTTAACTCCTTAGCAGTGTAGGAAGATTCAGAAATAGGATTAGTTAAAAGTCAAAATTAAGCACTTTTATGCACCTTTTATATGAACCAACACATGCTTTCACTAAGTTGCTGAATATAACATATAGATTAAATATTTTGATAAATCTCTACAAATATATAAGTACATAGTAAGTAAAATAAATTAAATAATTGAATGTTTACATGCCATAGTTTATGTATTATGAGCAGATATGTATCGTTATCTGGTATAAATATTTAAAAATAAAGTTTCCAGTGAGAGAAAAGTATTGATTTTGTTGGTGTAAAGGGGCAAAATATACCAGAGTAAATTTAAATATGGTAATTTAGATTTGAAGTAAAAAATCAGTTGAGATTTTTACAGATTTTTCATTTTTTAATTTCTGGATTTTAATTACAGTATAGGACCTATTATCCGGAATTCCAAAATCCAGAAAAAAAAAAAAGTTAAAGTTTTCTAAATTTGTAAATTTTTACTAAAATTTTGAAGATTTCTGAAAAATAAGTTTATTGTTTTAATGTATTAATCTCTAAAATAAAGTTACTTCAGTGGCATAGGCGGGAGGAACGCAGAGTCCTCCCCCCCCCCCCCCCCCCTCCTTCTCCCGAAATTAGAAAAATAATTTTTCTGACAAATGCTACTTTAAAATTTATATATTTGTTTTTAAAAAATCATCAGAAATTTCACACCTACCTCTATCCAGTAACACATGGGACAAAATTAAATTAAAATCACCTGTATATTTATATTTTTATAGAAACAATGCAAAGCCATGTGGAATATTTTCTTTTAACTGAGACTTATAATTTAAACCCTGATAAATAAATAAATAAATTAATTATTAATATAAATCTAGTTACATAGAGGACAGATGAAAAACAATCGGACTTTCAAAAATAACTTTTGCTCACATATATTTCAAAATTTAACATATGAAAAAATGGCTACATCGGATGTTATGTTAACCACGTCGGTTAGTACTTACAATGTTTATTACACAAAATTACTACATAAAAGTCAATAACTTACCTTTTCTGTAAACAATGTGCTGATGTAAGTTGTCCTTGTACTTTCTCGTCCAGATTTATGTAATTGTTGAAGTCGTGTACGTGTTTCTGTCATTAAAATAAATTTATATGGATCATTCGAGACGACAGACTTGTAGCTATAGGTCTCAAATCCCTCCCTTGAAAGTTCAAAGATGATGTAAGTTGAAAGTTGCATGGAAAGAGAAGAAAAATTCCAATACAACTTTGTGTTTTTGCCGCGCAAACATGCTTGTTGTTGCTTTTATACTCTCGAAAGCAGAGGCAGAGAGACACAGGCTACGTCACTAATATATCCTCGACACCTGTACGGGTTCTGCTTGCGTTTCACAGCAACAGATGTTCGAAATATCAGTCCTCAAAAGCGACTAATTATCGCATATCGCGACAACAAAAGTATAATAAATTATTTGCTTTATATAATTTAAATCATTTTGACTGTTTTTGGGTCATCTCTGGGAGATTTCACAGGGGTAAAATTATAAAATTTCGAATCTTAAAAATTTTAAATAAAATTTTAAACTTTCAAAATATTTAAATTTTTTTAAAATTTACCAAGATGAAAATTTTTTAGACATTCCACCTATAAATTTTGTAATTTTCGAAAAAACTTTGAAATTTTACTTGAAATTTTGAAATTTTTTTTGGAAAAAATTACATTTTTAAAAAATTCTACAGTAAAAAATAAGTGTCTTAAAACCATATAAATTACTGTTTTTGGGTCATCTTTGGAAGATTTCACATGGGTAAAATTATAAAATTTCAAATCTTAAAAATTTTAAATAAAATATTTTTTTTTTTTTTTTTTTTTTTTTTTTTTACCAAGATGAAAAATTTGAGATATTCCACCTATAAGTTTTGTAATTTTTGAAAAAACTTTGAAATTTTACTTGAAATTTTGAATTTTTTTTAAAATTACATTTTTAAAAAATTGTACAGTAAAAAAAAAAGTGTCTTAAAACCATATATTTCTTCATAATATTCTTCATAATAATCTTCATTCTCCATTTCGATTTTGCTCATTAACGAACTTGACCGAGATTTTATGTCCCTTGATGGAAGAGATTTGTGCAGAATTATTGAAGTTATCGTGTTCATAAAAAAAATGATATAGCTATATAGACAGATAGATAGATAAAGTTTTGAACTGGGGGGTGGTTTGGGGTTCTAGGGGTTATAATCGGCGTAGATCTGCAAAAATTTTCAGAAATTCCAACATAGGGGATAATGTAATAGGTAATATTTCTTACGAAATCTACCTAAAAAGAAAAAGAAAAAAATGATAATTTCGTTTCTCTCAATAAATAAATATGGACAAAATTATATAATGCCAGGCTTTCACTCTTCAGCGGAGTGAAATATTTCACTCTTGTCAAAGGAGTGAGATAGTCACTCTCGACAACGGAGTGACATATCTCACTCCTTTCTAGGGAGTGGAAAATTCCACTCTTTAAGGAGTGTATTTTTATAAAATTCACTCCAAAAAGAGTGAAAATGCCTCTCACTCTTCCAAAGAGTCAACTTCTCACTCCTCCCAATTTTAGAGTGTATGCTAAGCTTTGTATTGTCGTCTCATGTTTGCCGCAGAAATTTGCGTGCTGCTGATGACCTTTCCATCTTGTCTGCGGTTGCAGCCGGTCCGACATATATAAGAGTGAGAAATGCCGAGTTGGGATATCGTTCCTTGTAGCGCAGTAGTAAAGCCTCAGAACGCTGTTCTGAGTTCCCGGGTTCGATTCCCGGCTTGGGGCATTTTTTACTTTTACGCTTGAAAAGAAGCAGGGCAAAAATTCACTTGTTATATTTCAAGGATTTCACTGCTGAAAATGAATTAAAAAATAGTTAAAATTGCATTTTAGATTGGTTAATTTAACAGAAGTTTTGGTAGTATAAACAAAACAAATTCGTAATATAATATATTTTATTATTTAAACAAAGAAAATATCTTTTGTTGTAAATATTATAATTGTTTCTTTAACAAAAACCTTTTGTTGTCAAAACAAAGAAATGCCTTAAAATTACACAAAACAATTGTTCTTTTAAGCAAAAGTTTTTGTTACCGAATCTGAAAAGAACTCTTAAAGTACCAGATAATTATATTTATTTTGAGAAAACTTTCAACAAAAGAATTTTGTTAATTGAAGTAAAATTGAACCATTTTACTTGAATTAACAAAATATTTTTTTCTGACGATAAAAAATGTTTTGTTGGAATTGCAAAAAAAATCAGCAATATTTTTTTTGTTGATTCAAAAAAATTTCCATTGACCCATATTTAAACGAAAAGTTTTGTTGAGTCAACCAAATTTTTTTTGATTCAACAAATCTTTTTTCTGGGTGTTTTTTCTATCTATACAAGAAGAAAGAATTTCATTCATGAAAAAATTTGACTTCTGGTTTTCGACGAATTGATACGTTTAAGAAGGTCATGAACACGATTTTAGTAAATTTTTGAACGTGAGTCTGTGTATCTGTCTGTCTGTATGTATGTGACACAGATTTTGTGGGCGCTCTAACTCACGAACTACTGCGTATAATAGGATGGAATTTCATGTGAAGTTCTATCCTTATGTGAACTGGTACAGCTTTTGCGAAAAAAATCTTCCAAAAGGGGGGTGCCGAAAATCGATGATTTGTTTGATTTATGTTATGCTTATAACTTCAGTTTATATGCGCAGAAATCAACGAAATATCAAATTTAAAATCCTCGTGATAGCAATAGATTCTTATTCAATTTTGGTTGCGGTCATCTGAGAGGGGAGTCGCAATTCGATGCTTTGTTCGAAATATGCGATGCTTATATCACCAGTTTAAATGCACACAATTCAATGAAACTTCACGTTTAGCATCCTGTTTATAGTAATACATTATCATTCAAGTTTCGTTGCAGCCATCTAAAAGGGGACGCTGAAATTCAATGATTTGTTCGAAAAATGCGATGCTTAAATCTCTAGTTTAAATGCACATATTACAGCGAACTTTTAGCTTTAGAATCCTTATCACGGGAATTGATTGCCTGAAGTAAATACATTTCCTGCACTAAATGTCTTCATTTCTACTATTCAATAATAACATTATACGTATATATATATAAATAAAAACCCTATTTGCGCCTATGTTATACCCGCTTTCACGCGGAGTGAACTAAGTCTTTTAGTTCTCAAACTGTTATAATATGATACCAATATTGAATTATTGGTTCTTTTAATGGGATTTTATTGCTGGGTGGCTTCTGTGCAACAAGTCTCTTTTGTCGCTTCCATAGATTTTCAATTGGGTTAAATTCTCGGCTATTCCCAGAACATTCTGACACTGGAATATGATTATCTTGAAGCCATTTTTTTCACACTTTAGCAACATGACATGGAGATGAATCCTGGTGAAATATAAATGATTCATTATGTTGGAAAATATCACATGCGGAAAGCTTTATTTGGGACTGAAATATTTCATTTATGTATTTTTGGGCATTCAAATTTCCATTAATCACACAAATTCTGGCCACCTTTTGATTTCATACAGCCCTATATTATAACACTGACTAGATGCTTCACGGCGTGTGTAATGCAATTAAGATATTCCGATTTTTCTAAGTACGTATTTTATGTCATCACTATCAAACGGGGGGATTTTAGTCTCGTCAGACTAAATAATACTGTCCCATTGTTCCGCTGTCCTATTAACATAAATTTTAGCCCAGTTTAATAATTTAAACCTTAGTTCGACAGATAAAAATGACTTTTTCAAGGAATCATTGCTGTCTGTGCTGAACAGTCCTTGCGCTCAACATCACATTAGCTTACGGAATTTCACCTTGTATGCATCCAGATGATTTTCTTCTGCCATCTATGCACAGTCTCTTATTTTTTCTATTATTACTTGCCGTTGTACACCCTTTCTTGCCTTTTCCAGTTTGGTTTTGTAGTGACATAGTCTCCTTATACCGCTTCAAAAATTTAGAAATGCCCTCTTTTGTTACAGTTCCTCCAATTTGCTTTCTTATTTCTTCATAACTGTAACCTTTTTCAATTAATAGTACTAATTTACATCCATTTCTAGGTGACTAGCCAACACTTTGCGCCATGTCTTTAAATTTCTTGTGTTTTCAGTGGCAGCTCGTCAGGGGGTTCACAATCACTTTTCGCCAGAATTTGCGTATATCAAATTTGACCTTTTCTAATCGTGGTATGTTCTACAATTAAACAAGGAGAAAGTAAGTTTATTAAAATACTGGTAGTCTGATGAGCCGTTACTGTATGTTTTACATCCAACTCTAATATCAATTGCAGAACTCCTTGACGAATGTCCTCTTCACAGCTCCAAAGCATGACAGTTGAATCCCACTGTTATCTGAATGACTCATTGCTAAAACAGGATGACACCTGATTGGTTCTCTAAACACTCATGCTCACTGGCTGCATTAAAATAAAGGAAAACTAATTCATGTTAACCTAAGCAAGTTGTGTTTCTTTTTTGTTGTTGTTGTTTTTTTGTCTATAACTTTTGATTAAATACTAATGATTGAACAAACTTTATTTCGTTACATTTTGGATTAAATTATCTTTCCACTTATAGATAATTTTATGGTATTACTTAAACAGAAAGTCGTATTATGAGCCATCAAACCTCAAAAATGCACCTTTAAAAAATAGGCTTCCATAATTTTGGCCACTACTGTAAGTTCCTTGCACCAGATGAGCCCGGGAAGAGGAATAGTTTATACATTTTTTCTTAAAATTTCACATAGTTATAAGTAATAAAAAATTTTGCTAATGTTAAACCTGTGAAACAAACTTTTATTTATATCGTTTCAAATATTCTTCTGATTGAAATGTTTTTTTTCTTAATGAGATACAATGAATAACCCAATAGACGTAATGGGCACAAACGGAATCTAAGCATTTTTTAAATTCAGAAAAATGTTTTAGTGAAGAAAATTATTATATAATATAATATTATAATATTTATACTATATAATAATATTGTCATAATCTATATATTTAAAACGCTAAGCGATTTGTTTCGACAATCCGTGAGAACAAACTACTACATCAAATTACATCATTCTTTTTTTAAATGAAAGATATTTGGTCACAGATTTGTTATCGTACATTCGTTTGTTCGAAAATTTAATTAATTAGCCGTAATCTTAAATTAAAATTTTACTTCCGCTTATGACGTCATAAAGTCGGCAAACGGATTAACGCCCACTGTTGCGACGTACAGAGTTTATTTTCTGAACTCAGTGATTGCGAGCATAAAAAATAAATATTAAATATTAAAAGCACGTGACTTTTAGGCCGAATTTTTTAATTTGTAAGTTAAAATGTTTAAGTATTTCGGTAAAAATATTTATCCGTGTGTTTTATACGCAAATAAAAATTCATATTTACTGTGACGTCACGGAAATATTGTCCATTGGGTTCATTGTATCATTAAGCATTATAACTTTGTTGATGCCATTTTTTTCATTACAATTAAATGCAACATATATTTTTATTTGTATGCATGGTGCTTAAGCATAAATGTACGTGTGAAAAGTTTGTACCGGTGAAAATGACGTTATGCTTAGCTTGAAATGCATTTTAACATTGATAAAACTAAAAAGAAAAATTTATATGATTCTGTCAACATGGCGTAATATTAACTGATATTTCAATTTTTAATTTTAAAGATTAGAACTGGAGCCTTTATTGGTTGCTTCATCTTGATTGCATACCTTGATTACATGTTACCAATTCTTTTTTTTTAATTATAGGATTAAGTTATAGGAATTATAGGATTTAAATTATTAAGATTTCCTTTTTTAATAAAAAAATTCACAAAAGTAAAGAATTTCAGGAAAAAAAAACTTGAAATAATGATTGTATTTTTAGCTAGAATAAACAATGTAAGGCTAATATTTTATAGAAATTATTTTGTTAGGTTTGTTATAAGTTCATTTAACAGTTCCTTATTAGCGGCAAAGTCTTATTTCTTTCACTGTGAATTTTTCTTTCGATGTCAAAAAATGGTAGTCTACTTCTGGACGCCAACCAAAACACAGTGGCAATATTTAGAAATGTATAACGGTTGTGACAACAAACGGCACTATCGCTTTAGCTTTCATTGCGCTAACATCACTTCTAAATACTAAAAATTTAATTTTTTTACTAAATTTTACAATTTCAATTCTTACATCCTCAATTAGAAAAAAAAATTAGCTTTCGATTGAAATTTATTTGAAATCTGCCGCTTAATTTAACGACTTTTTTAATAATTTTCAAGCATGAAATATTTTTCAATTCTATTTCAACAATAACCATCCGTTTGCTTTAATAATGTAAAATAGCATCTTGGAAAGTTGCAACAATTGAAAATAGGTATCCCTAACCTTCATGAAAAGTAAAAAAAGAAAATAATAATAATAAAAACCTGATAAATCATAAGATCAGATTATCCATAAGATAGAGTATTTTGGCGCTAATATAAAATCTGTCAAAAGAAAAAAAAACTATTTTTAGTTTATGATTAACATAAAATTGATATGTTGAATTCGTTGATGTATATGTTGAATCAGAATATGCTAGGAACTGTTATTTATTATTTTTTTTAAAGATCCATCGGATGTTTAACTGTATAAGAGACCTACTGTGATGGAAAAGGAATAATCATCCTGATTATGTAAAGGGATAGAAGAAACCATACAAATAAATTACAATTGAAAACATTAAAATTCTCCCTCATCTGCATATTAATTTATTATTTTTAACAAAAATTCTTCATTTTTACATAAAAATTGATTAGCTTAAAACAATGGATGCGTTTTAGAAGATATGGATTTGAAACGAACAATGATTAAAGAGGACATTTCAAAAATTTTAATTTAAACATTTTAAAACTTTTTTTAACGTCGAATTTCAACGGTGCCTTTGGGCAGATGCAATACATATGCGCATAGGAGCTCATTCGATTGCATTATCACAGGGGGGTGCTTATACTATGTTCTTTTATTTACTGAATATGAGATGAAAGTAGGAAATTTGTATGATACTTTATGATAGGACTATTTGTATGATACTTTATAGGTCCATGACCTTTTTTTTTTTTTTTTTTTTTTTGTCGTGGGGAATATGGTGGTAATGTCAAACTGATTTGCATTACACATTTGTTTACGGAGTGTTCATTTGGAGTTTGCATCGGAAATAGCATTTCACTGGGGGGGGGGGGATTTTTAAAATAAAATATTTGAAAGACTGTTTCATACGAAGCCCTACTTAAATAATAAAGAAGCTTATTTTACTGATATTGTTATAGTATTTTTTCCGTCACGTTTTGACGGGTTCCATCTAGTTCATATTAAAAAATTATGAATTATGACCCACACTAATTTTTACATACGCCGAATGAGAGTCATAAAAACATGGGTGTTAAGATTGCAGTTCATTCCAATCATTATTTTTCGAGATATAGAGAAATTTTACTTTTCGCTTGTCGTAATGGGATCGTATCCTATTAACGTTCAACCACATATAACAAAATCTTAAAAAGTAACCAGAAAAGTTTTATGATATATTTTTTTTTTAGTAAATAAAATTAATTTATTTTATACATTTATTTTCTTTACAATTTTCTTGGTTAATATTTCTATGACTCTGGAAGTTTTCCTGTACAATCTTAATTTAATTTTTCGAATTTTATGTATAAACCCCCTAACATATTTTCTTTGAAAACTCTATGAAGATTTAAGAAAAAAATATATAAACTAAACCTTTTCTAGGCTGCTTTGATTCCAAGGAGCTGAAACACTGTGTGAAAGTTGGGTTTTGCCATTTAAAAAAATAAAATAAAATTTATATATTTTTTATTATTTTATGACAAAATTTCCATTCATTAGCTGAAAGAAGATATAGAGATTATTTCGAGTCTAATGACAACTTTGTTTTGCCTTTATTGTAAACAATCTACGAATAAGTCAAGAATATATTTCTGTTTCTCTCTCTCTCTCTCTCTCTTTTTTTTTTTTGTTTGCTACCGCCCTGTTTGCATAATGTCTTTTCTTTAAACTGTCAACAGTATACAAATCTTACCATACTGCCTTTCACTAAAAAAATCTTCGTTCGAAATACTTCTTATGATTTTTAATCTGTAGTTTTGACCTTAAATTGACCGTAAATAATTCAGGTACTTTCAGCGCAGACTCCCAAATCTTTATGATACATATATTTCCATTAAAAAAAAAAAAAAAAAAAAATATTAACTGCCAACGAATACAAATAAAACGTAGCACACCCTTAGATAATCTTTAAACATTCACCATCATAATCGTTTCTTTCTCTCTTCGTATCATTTAAGATAAATTTAAGTCACCTTGCACTCTTCTGATACATACTCTCAGTAAAACGGCAGTTGGCTGAATTTTCTTCTGACGACATGTGTGAATAAAATGAAGGCACTAGGCCGCGCTATTTTATCCTTAAATTGTCGCAGAAAGATGCAAGATGTACCGTTTGACAAGAAAATGTGTCTACTTATCAAATATGAATGCAATTTTTCAGATAGTGTTTGTATGCATATTAAAAATTGTACCAAGTTTCATTTTTCAAATACGTAGTTAGCACACCCTGGCACATTATTTGAGTTTAATACAGCTCGGAAACGTATATAGTTTATGCATTCTTCCTTGTCTTCTAAGAGTTAAAAAGAGGTCAAAGTTTGAGATGCGTATGTTAAAGCCACGTGGCAAACATTTATATCCTGTCAAAAAATTATCCGATAATGCCTTTATTATGAGATACACTAAATGAACACAAACATAATCTAGGTACTTTTCTTAATTCAAAAACATATATATATTTTTTCTCCCTCTGACTGCTTATCCGCGATTTCCATGAGTAGAATAAAAATATCAAAATTTGTACATTCTGCAATTTCCGCAGTCATATTTTTTTTTCTTAATATAAACGAATATGACGAGTTTTCAGTATTTAATAGTCGATAATGCATTTTCTTCAATATTTAGTTTCTGAATCGAGGTTTGGTCAGCAGATAACGTTAGCTGTCTGGTAAATTTTAAAATTTGTGTTATTTGCCTAAAGGTAAATTACTGGTTTTGCAAATGGAAAAAAAAAAAAAACACACGATTTGTTAAGCAATTTTGATTACAAAATTGATCAGTCGAAGGTTATGTATGAACATTTTAAATAAATTTATATAAAATGTTATTATTTACGATACCTGCATTAATTTTTTCATAAAAAGTATAAGAATCGTCAAAAACACGGCTAAGCGATTTTACAGCTCATTTATATCATTAGATATCGAGATATAAATAAATTTTACTTTTTGACGGTTTAAAAACTTCTTCTATTATCGTTTGTATTCACAGAAAAAGAAATCCTAGAAAGTAACCAACCGGAAATATTTTCTGAAATTGTTTTTTGTATAAAGTTAGTTTATTTTATATTTAGGTTTATTTAAAAAAAATCTCTTTACGCGTTAACTGATCCTGCCACATTTCCCTGCAAGGTCTTAATTTTATTTAGCTAAATGTATGAAAAAAAAAACCCTTAACATATTTTATTTAATAACTTTAGAAATATTTAAGAAAAATGAATAAACTAAGTACTTTTCCTGGGCGCTTTGATTAAAATAACTCAAATAAAGAATCAAAAGTATAGTTGCAACGACTGAAAAAAAAAATACCCGAATGAACCAGTTTTTGGGGAATAAACTGGGTCTTTTGGGAATAAACCAGGTCGTTTGGGAATAAATCAAGGAATAACCGTTTTTTTAAATTTTATTATTATTTTTTATTGCAGTCAAAAGTAGGTAGCAACCTAGTCAAAAGGGTCTAAAAGTCTAATCTAAAAGCAGAGTCAAAAAGGCTAAAATTTTCATTTATAAAATGAAAGTACATAAGTGAAATTTTTAATATGTAGACGACTCCTATTTCCAAAATTGCATTTGTATTCGGAAATCAGATAAAATTCCCCGACAAATGGTACATCTCGCTTCTCCCTGGGACAATTTGGTGATAAAATAACACGGGGTGATACGTTTGTTTTACACGATTGTACATTCTGAGATATAATCTTAGAAAATTGAAGGCTCTAGGCTCATTGACTACTGGGGTTCCCTATACACACCTCACTTTGCATAATCTGTCTATTAAGTGGTATGGTACCTTCAAATATCTATATATATATATATAAAAGCTTTTCCTGGTTTGTATGTTCCTTATACAAATCTACAGTTTTTGACAGATTTTCACGAAACTTGATGTAGGGCAGACCGGGGTGATTCTTGGTCACTTGCAACATGGGGTGATTATTGGTCAGTTAATTTTCATTAATACTAATGATAAAATTAAAAGAAAAAAATACTGGATGTTAGACAATTTCATTGTTATTCAGTAACACAAACGATATTTTGGTTCAAAACATAATTTAATGAGAAAAAATATTTTAACTAGACATATGTATAAAACTTGAGCAAAAAATAAGGTATTACAAAATCATGCTTTTTTTTTCATAAGGTGCCTGTAATATGAAATTTAGCTACATGATGATCTAGAAGGGTTATATAGAAAGAGAAATATGCATAGAATACGTATGTATGTATATGAACACTGTATGAGTACATACATTAGGGAAATAGAGGGCTAAACATCACCCTATATACATGGGGTGATTCTTGGTCAACATGGGTGATTCTTGGTCATGTAATTTTAGCTTACAAATTACGTATAAACTCACAAATAGTGCAGAAATGTTTAATATTTGTCAGTTTTAGATGGCAGCGTCTGCATTCAAAAGTTTTTTCAAGTTCATGTGGCAACACTTTAAGAGTTAACCACATTGTTTCGATTTTTTCAGCAACCTCTTACACAAATTACATTTGAAATAACTGAGCCTTTGTTTATCAATTTCTTGGAGAGATATTGGGGTGAGTTTGAAAATTTAACTTGTATATTTAGATAATGAACATCTTTTACAGTACAAATGCAGCAGTTATCACGAACGAGGATTTCATTAACCCGTTCGGGATCATGGGTGCATATATGCACCCTCAAAAAGAGCATACAGAATTTGTTTAGGCACCAGTAAAAAATAAAAGTAATATTTGTTTTCTTTAATTAGAGCATTTTTGTGATAGTTTAAGTAAAGGTAGCTTTTTAAAAAAAAGTGGTGCCAACCGAATAAAATTTGTGTAAAAGCCGCCGGTCCCGAAGGGGTTAAATTGTGTGAAAAAGTTGTAAAAGAAAAAGATGAAAAAGAATAAAAAAATAATTAACATTAAACATTAAACAAGAATACAGCTGAAGATTCAGTAGGATCATCCTCTGAGACTAGAAAGAAAACACAGGAATGCACACAAGATACGGATATAGATATAGAAGTAGAAACGGGTGAAGCTGAAGAAATTCCGCAACTGCAAAAAAAAAAAAAAAGATTCTGATATTTCAGCTAAAAATAAATTAAGGAAAATACATAAATCCATATGTGTAGAGAAGTACTATGCTGTCTACTTTGAACAGATGCCATACATCGGGCGTGTTATTAGTATTCAGGATGATATTTTGTCTTGCAAATTTTTAGAAAAGTCTGCAGAAATTATTGCTGGCCAAAGAAAACGTATCTTGCGCCAGTGAAGCACTCCTTTGTGTTTTATGGACCAGTTAGACTCTATGGTACAGGGCCATTTCAGATGGTGCCGTGGTAGCGTTCGCGATTTGAGAACCGCAGATGGGTGTTCTGTCCTCTGAGGAAGATGAAATGCAATCTGCATACCTTAAATACAAAAGTCTTTTGTAAATAAATGTATTATTTTGTGAAATATATTTGAAGTTCCAACCATTTTAGTAATGTTCTTTTTTTTATAACATTTTTCATAACTCTGTTTATATTTACAAACAATATAAAGTATTAAATTTATTCCAAGAATGTTTCATTTAATCATTTATTAAATTTTTGAGTGTCTAAAATGTTGGTATTTGATCATAAAACAATGACCAATAATAACCCCATCCCTGACCAATAATCACCCCATTACCGGGGTGATTATTGGTCAGACATTTTTAAATTTTATTAATATTATATATAATTTAAAAAAATAAAACTAATTAAGATTGTTAGGGATTGGATTCTCTTTCTGCAAGTATAAAATTTTTGTTTCAATTCAATTTAGTTACTGAGTTATATGGATCTTTATGAACAGTGACCAATAATCACCCCACTCTGCCCTACAACATGAGAGTTTAGAACATGAGAAAGGTCACTGTCAACTTAAAAAAATATCAGACTACTCTTTACCACTTTTTTTAAACACCTTCCATAGTTTATCATTATGAAATCTTTTTTTTTTTCAATTTCCAATTCTTTCCTGTTGCCACACCCTAAAAAAGGGAGAAAAATGATAATACGTGTACTTAGTTTTTACAAGCCAATGAAAATTCAGATTCACTCACTGTATTTTTCCATTTCCGAAATTGACATCATTCTAAGTAGAAAATGCACATTTTTCATACATAAATTAAAAACTATAAGTGCGTTAAAAAAACGCAAAACTTTCATTTAAATGCATTTGAAGTTAAAATATATACTATAATATAAGCATTTCAATTTCAATAGAAAAATTAGAAACAAAATACTAAATATGATGTCACTTTCAATAACTATGACTTCAAAATGACTTTACACAAACGGTTGCTATGATTTAATTCACATTTCATTTGTATACTGCAGCTAAATCTTTCGTTATACCATAGAGCTAAGTGTTTGAGTACTTTAAATGCAAGTAACATTTTTTACGCTTTATATTAAATAGAAAATGAAACATGGCGTCAGTTTTTTCTCTTTCGAAACAAAGGTCAGGGCTTGCAGCGTTCCTAAAATTTTCTACCTTTGCTACCACTATTATGAAACAGTAAAATTTCTGGTTTATTTCTATTGCTGATGTTAAAAGAATGTACAACGAAGATTTTTGTTTTAATATAGTGGTAGCAAAGATGGAAAAATTTAGGAACGCTGCGAACCCTGAAAGGTTCACACGAGGCTAACGAAAAAGACAGGCTACCGCGGTGCATTCCACTTATCTTTTTTTTTTACAGGCCGCTAGAGTGACGTGTTGCTCTTTTCGTACACCCGCATTGGTGGATTCGAGCATCACGTGACTCCGGCGGTCTGTAAAAAAAGATACGTGTAAAGCACCGCGGTAGCCTTTCTTTTTCGTTAGCCTCGGGTTCCCATGACTGACGTCACGGCGTAAAGCGCGAGGCTAACGAAACAAACAGGCTACCGCGGTGCATTCCACTTATCTTTTTTTACAGACCGCTAGAGTGACGTGATGCTCTTTTCGTACACCTGCATTGGTGGATTCGAGCAACACGTGACTCCCGCGGTCTGTAAAAAAAGATACGTGTAAAGCACCGCGGTAGCCTTTCTTTTTCGTTAGCCTCGGTAAAGCGTCTAGAAATTGATTTCATTTTCATGTAATCGTTGTAGATTTAGTTTTTATGAATCAAAATATAAGTTTCCATTAAAAAATAATCCGGCAATCCTTCTCGATAACATATCTGTTAAATTCGTGTTTTATATTGTGGGTCGATTATGCAATTTTGACCTAACTTAAAAGTAAATATTAAGATACTCCTTAATGTGATGTTTACGAACTCCATGTTTCCATTATTTTATTTTATTTTTTTTGTCAAAATTATCGGCACGCTGTTTAATGAAATCTGGCAACTTTCCAGTTTTGTAGTTTTTTTTAGAATAATAGAAAAAATAAAATGTTTTCGTCGGTGCTATTGATTTTGGTGTAATTAATAAGTGATATTAAAACATTTAAAACTATGAAATTAATATATTTTGAACACTCCTTCTAATATTATGCGAACCGGCCATATTTTCTTTCTTTTTAGCACTTTCCAACCTAGTTGAAAAGTGCTTATGACTTCGGTTTGTCTGGCCGTATGGCCGTCTGCCGTCTGCCGTCTGTCCGTGCTCTAACTCCCGTAAATATGCTCGGATTGCTCTGCAATTTTTATATGCTATTGTCGTTATCTATAGCATGTTCCCTATTTCAACGGAAGTGTATAGCCCTTATAGTTTTTTTACAGGGGCACTCAAAAGAATTCCGTTACATTGCGGTCTATGGAGAAAAATCATTTGCGGTTTATTTAAATAATGTTTCACTATTTTAAACGCATTGAAATTTATATATATCACTAAGGTGCATTAGAAGGAGCTTAAAATGGAATAGGGTGTGCATAGCACTTATAGTTACTTTACAGGGACAGTCAAAAGAATTCCGTTACATTACATATATGGAGAAAAATCGTCTGCAGTTTATTTAAATAATGTTTCACTATTTTAAACGCATTGAAATTTATATATATTACTAAGGTGCATTACAAGAGGCTTACTGCAGAATAGTGTGTGTATAGCAGTCATCGTTCATTTACAGGGACACACAAAAGAATTCTCTACTGTCTGTTAACAATAATTCCTGGAAGTGCGTTTTAAGTTACTGAACGCGATTTTAATTTTAACTCGCTTTTTGTCTATTACGTGGTGTGTATACATTCTGTAGATCCTATACAGGGCAGCACAAAAGTTCGCGAACACATTTCCGTTTATTGACAGAAACTCCAGAAGGATAATTTTAAACTGTGCTACGCGTTTCCTAACAAAACTAAAATTTAGCATTCTATATAGTATATATACAAATCTATAGATCCTATACAGGGCTGAATAAAAGTATTCGGATATTTTTTCGAATATTGTATCTGTTGGAAATTCTTTAAATTATGTTTTTAAATATGTTATGCGTTTTCCAAATTGTTTACTTAGATGTTATCTTTTAGCTTATTAAACGGTATGTTTTGTAAAATTATTTTGGAAGCGTTGGAAAGTGCTACATAATCTATGCTTGACGCATGATTTTTCGTTCTTGTTTTAATTTTTAACTTAATTTGGTAATTGAACTATGGGCAATATTACACAGAAACCAACAAATGCTAAATTATTTATATTGTTTTAAGAGCAAACGGGTTAATCGTTTGTAATTGAGTTGCACGCAGATTAAAAAATATCCATGCTTAAAATTACTTTAAAACCCATAAAACATCAGTAAATTGAAATACTCTTTTCAACCCCATGGCATTAAAAGTACTTTTTTTTTAATTCAACAGCATAAAAATTGAATGTGAGATGTTTATATGTAGAAAACATTATAGTAAAAGCGAAATTTGTGGGTTAGGTCGTTGCCACTGCCAATATGATGTTAGCGTTACTCTCGGACATGTCTTTACTTTATAACTTTAAGATCAAATGAGTTAATCTTTCGTAATTGGGTTGGATACAGATTAAAAAATATCCATGCTTTAAAATACATAAAAATCAGTAAATTGAGATAAACATTTCAAACAAATTGCATTTTAAATGCATTTTTTCTTTCTAATCGACAGTATAAAAAATTAAATTGTGCGATATTTAGTAGTTAAAAAAATGTAGTAATTTTATAATTGTTATTTTATAATTCTTCAGACGGTACAACATTTTCCAACTAAAATTGTTCCTTTTATGAGCATACAATATTTCCTTGTATTTATTTAGGCTACCTTATGTAAAAATGAAAAAAAAATTTCTTCAAGAAAAGACTCAAAATGGTGCTATTTCAGACATTTCCTATTGTGTTCTTTAAGAAAAAAAATATGCAAATGGCGACTGCGTAATTTAATTTGGATAAACTGTGAACTGTTAATAATGGTGTCACTCTCATTTTCAATATGTAACAGCTGTATAGGATCATTTACACTGTGACTGATTATGTCTTAAAATGTTTAAGTATCGTAAAATTACTATGGTGTCATGCTTATCGAGACGGAACATATTGTATTGTCATACGAATTTGATACGCTAAAATTAGGCAATAATGTAATAGTAAGTGGTGGGTTCAATTCCTCCAAGATGTATACTGAATTATATCCCGTTTTTCTCCCCTAAGATGTCTGCCCCATATTTGACAACTACTTATAAACGAATCCCTGAGATTAACTACGCGAATTGGAAAATATGTGTTTCATATTCACAAATATGTGTTGCATGTTGATCACAAATTTGTGTTACACGTTCTCTATTACCATTATTCAATGAAAAATAGAATATTGTTGAGAAACTTCATTGTTTCATTAGATTGAAAGGAGCTACCTAAATATGAAACTTTGCAGATACCATTGAAACGACACGTTCAACAATTACTGCATATAGACGGAAATGTGTTCTATTTCTTTTGAGCGCCCATGTTTATGAAGTATATATTTTATAGATACCGCATAATATACTAAAACTTCATTAATCTTGACATCAAATGAAATCGCATTTCCACAAATTTTCGTTCATTGATGGCAGTTCTTTTGTGCATTAAATGATAAGTGCAAAGTTTACCTTTAGATTATAACATTATCGTGTATCTCAGCAACATATATCAAATTTATTATGTTGTATAGGATTCGAAAATCCAGTTTAAAACATTTCTGCCTATAGCCGGTAAGATGATAGAATTATTTTGTGTTTAGCTGTAAATGAATGATAAGTGAAACGCTCATCATTTCTTAAAGGAACAATGCTTCAGTGGACATCAATCTCATCATATCATTTTCGTAATGTTTGAAGTACTGTAACATGATTAAAATGTATTGGAAATTATTATCATCAGTAGATCAAATTGTATCCAAATTAGCGAATAGTAAATGCTAGATACTCCTTCTTCAGTATGGGTTCATACTCCATCTTTTTATTTATTTATTTTTTATTTGTATAGGATAGCTGAAATCGATCTCTAAATTGGCCTTATTTATTTATTTTTAATTTTGGTTTCAGTTTTTTATGGGGATATTTTCAGTTTCGGTTTTACTTTCGTAATGGGTTCGAAAACTGAATGTGACCTCATAAAAGAATCTGAACCAAAATCGAAAAAGTAGAAAAAGGTCCGTTTAGAGATTGATTTAAGCTATCCTATTTAAAAAAAATATTGAAATTCAAACAAGAAATTTGAAAAGAACACTCTCATAGGTTTAACGTTAGCTTACAAGCGTCTTCACGTGATTAGTGTAAGATCTTAATTTTGGTAAATGCCTTTAACCATCAACTAGATATTTTATAACACAGAGTTACAAAATAAACTTTTTTTATTTTTTCTGCCCGTTTTGGTTGATTTTAATGTCTTTTGATACGCAAAACTAAAAAATACCGAACTTTTTCTCCATCATGTAAAGTTTTCTTATAAAGTGGAAGACCTATGAAAGTTACACTAAAGATCTAATACAGTCAGAAAACTTTATTAAAAAAAATTACAAAATAGCTGCATTTTACAATTTATTACGTTTCCCCATATCTGTCTTTATGACTATATTTATAATTTACCGGCACTGTAAGAAAAAAGACAAATGTTTTTTAATCTATGAAAATCTATATTGCAAAGCAAAACATATCCGTGAGTAACGTTGACGTCATATTGACGGTGGTAACACCTGACAAGTAAATTTCGCATTTACTGAAAATTTTTTAACTTCTAAACCACGTCCAATTTCAATTTTGACACCGTTGAATAGGGAAACAAATTTTCATGTGAAATTTGCTTGAAAACTGTATCAAATTTACTGATTTTTTTTATGGTTTTTGAAATAACTTTCAAGCATGAATTGTTTTTAAATCCATCTCTATCGCGGGGAGCCCAATTATGGAAGATTATCCCGTTTGCACTTAAAACAATTTAAATATATCCGTATTTGTTTCCGGCTAATATTCCATATCGAAATCAAAATTACATCAATAAGTAAATAAAATAATGAAATAATATAAATATAATACAAATTTAACAGACATTTAATTGAAATATGCGATTAAAGCACTGAGACTATCAGAATAAAAAGGCTGCTGTAAGTAGCGAAATATTTGGCGATTTGTTCTGCCATGCGGCATGCAGATAATATGAAAGGATAGCTTTTAATAAATTTCAAAATATTATTTTAATACATTATTGATATTTTCATATAAAATTTTTTTTTGTTGTTGTCAGTGAGAAATCTAAATAAGAAATAATAAATGTGAAAAAAAATCTATTATTTTCAATTATAAAAATGGTTTTCACCTATATTCCGTAACCCGAGAAGCCCAAGTTGGATACCCTAGTATAACATAACTGCAAACGAAAATAGACAATATCCTTTTCCTAGTTTCCCACGATTCCGAAGAGAGTTATTTATCTTTAGAAACCTCAGAAGACAATATATTTGTGAGATTTAAAGAAGCATTTATAAAAACAAAGTTTCTTTTGCTGCCACTGATTTTCAGAAATGTTTCTGAGTTGTTTTATAATGTATTAATTAGTTTTCTCAACCTGGGATATGGGTTTTTCGTCTGCTATCAATTCTCAAGTAAACAATTTCATGCTCAACAAGTATCTTTTACAGATAAACATGATAAATTAACAACAATAACATTAAAATTTATATTTTGTAAATGCTTCTTTAAATCTGGAAAATATATTAATTTATGTGGTTTGTAAAGAAAAAGAACGCTTTTCGGATTTGTGGGTAACTCGGATGAGGTTGTATATTTTCGTACGGGGTTATTCTATGTTTTCGTAATTTAAGAGCCTACGCTAGTCATCCGAAGAAACTCGAACGCTAATGTTAAGTCTATAGGAAGGTTCTTGACAGATTTCTCGCTCGCATTTTAATATTTTTAAATGATTTTTTTGCATAGGATAGCTGATGCCAATCCCTAACGTTGTTAGTTTTTACTTTTTCGATTTTGGTTCCTGTTTGTTTTATATAAGGGTACTTTCACTTTCAGAACCAGTTCCAACTGGTTCTGAAATTGAAAATGTCCGCTTATAAAAAAAACTGTAACTAAAATAAAAAAAGTAAAAGATAACAACGTTAGGATTCGGTCTCAGCTATCCGATGTAAAAAAAAAATCATTTAAAAATATTAAAATGCAAACGAGAAATCTGTCAAGAACCTTCCTATAGACTTTAACATTAGCTTGAGTGTTTCTTCGGATGAGTAATGTAGGCTCTTAAAAAACATTTTTTTTTTTTACAGCTTGTGACTAAAATTTTAATTTACGAATCAGTCAGAAATATTCCATTTGTGTCAAAACTGTACCCGATAGAATTTTTTCCGAAATCAGCATAAAAAAGTACACCAGAACACCCTTCACTTTAATTCAGAAAATATTGTAGGCCTGTGTAATTAGCTAATATGTGCAGTGACTGGCAATTTTTGGGGCACCAAATGCATGTCTGTAAAATTTATTCTTTTCGTTCCATTATTTTTTAAAATAAATTTTATATTTTGGCAGAACTTTCTGCCAATAAATAACACAAAGTTTTCTTTAAAAAATTGTGGTAAGAAGATAATAAATTTGACAGCCATGCATCATTTGGTGCCCCAAATAAATCCAGTCACGAGAAGCCACTGAATATGTGTATCTTGGTTTTATTAAGAACAGACATTGCATATAAAGACATCTCTGTTAAAAAGAAAAGAAAAACTTTAGAAATAAAGTTTTAAAAAAATGAAATTTGACCTAGAAAAATAGAGACGATTCCTTTTCTCACTTGGATATCACGTGCTATTGCATAAATATACACATAAATAAAACGTAATAGATTTATCACTGTTGTAGTATTACATCTTTTATTGCTAGTACGCGTCATTTTATTTGTTTTTTGTCTGACATTCTCGTAAATGTTTAGAATCCACAAGAGGTCACATAAAATTCAAGGATTTTGAAATTGTAAGAGATCATGAATGTAGATAAGCTAGAGTGTGAAAATACGTCAAACTAAAGTGATAAATAGAATTTTATGTCATTATAAACTCCACTCTAGATTAAAAAAAAATTATGTAAGATTATTGCCAAAATTTACCACTTTTCAGCCAAAAATACAGTCTACATACATACGCAAAATGATATTATTAAAAATAGAAAGTCAGGAAACATCATAACTAATCTGAATGAGTTAAAATCCAAAAAAAAAATATAATGGTTAACGTTTAATACCATATATTAAATACATTACATGGAGGAAGGAATGGAACGTGAATTTTCTTCTGTGTTCCCAAAAACTATAAATATTTTATTTCATAATTTTTAATCTTTCTGTGATATTGAATAATTTTTGTAATATTTATTTTGTAATAAATGCTAAAATCGATTTCTAAATATAATTCTCTACACTGTAAAAAAATTTCGTAAAATTTCAGTCGATGTACCGTAAATTAACGGTACTTGTACCGTTTTCGCTCTTTACGGTATGAGTATCGTACTTCTAAGGTATATTAAGCGTAAAAACACCGTATATGTGGCATTTTGATTATAAACGCTATTTATACCGTAAAATGATTGTTTTTCAGTAAAAAATCGCTATTTATACCGTAAAATAATTATTTTTCAGTAAGGAAAAAGCTGGTAGCCCCGCATCGGTGTACAGCAACCCCTGAAGTGATGCTCTTGCCATCTCTTGCTCTTGTTACGTAATGCGTGCAGGCCTGAGGAGAGGGGGGGGGGGCAGTGCAGCCCGTACATATACTTTAAATATTTTACGGTACATTTACCGTCTAGTTAAATTATGGTTTATATACTGGTGACAACGTTGCCAGTATATGTACTCTAATTTTTGACCAAAAATTTTACAGTATAATTGTATATGTTATTTTTGATGTATAGAAAAGAGATTTTACAACTACAAATATTTGTAATGCTTCAGCTGCAAATTTTATAAAACAGATAGTATTAAATAAATGAAAATCACGCTTTCATTTAGCTTAGGTGTGTGGAAGTATAATATTCGTTAAAACGTAAATTCCACATATTCCCCTCTACTTTAGATGCACACCTCACTCCTCAATCACTTAAAGGAAGAGTAGAACAAAATTTTCACGATTTTCAAATAGTCTAGAAATTAAATTTTCGTATATTTTGAATTATCTTATATATTTTTTTAGTTTCATATAACACTACACATTATTATAGCACAATTGTATCCAAACGTGAGGAGAATATATAGAGTAAGAAATGTTTTTATGAAAATTGGACCATTCCTGTCTCTTTTCCTATCTATGAAAATAATTATAGGATATACCTGTGAAAACTGTTCACAGACGCATAATTTTATGTCCGCAATATACTTAAGTATGGGCAATGATTCCAAATAATCAAACCTCAAAGCATGTTGCTTAGTGAACTGCGAAATATCTAACAACTAAAACTTAGTCACTTAAATTTTATTCAGCGAGAAAGAAACTTTTAACTAACTAAAGCTTTGAATCTTTACACTTTTCCAATTTTCATGTAATATTTAACAATTGCTAAATAATAATATATAATAGGGAATATAGGTCAGAAACTTTACCTAAATTATTAATATTGGACAATAATACGAAACAGACTCAACTTAAACCAATCTCAATAGCATAGGAAAGCATAAATATTAGTTTCGTTTATGCGTTAACAGTTATAGAAAGCAATTTTGCATTAAATTAAATATTTTTATGGGCATGTACAACGAAAAACAACTCTTAATGAATAATTATAATGTATTTTTAAATTTTTTAAAGAATTCGAGACTTTAAGGCTGTACTTAATAATACTTTCTTCTCTCTTATGAAAACTTCTTTGTCGAATTTAAAGTACACAGTGGGACATAAATGACTCAGGAAAGTTTGTAAAATTGTTTTTGAACCAATGCCTTTCTATTTATAAAATTTGCATTAAAGTAACATTTAAAATGTGCAATTTATGTACAATTATTAAGAAATTAGAAAAATAAACTTTTGTTAATGGGTGCTTGAAAATGTTTTGTAGTTTTTTTAATTTTTTGTTTGGAATCCGTTTAAAAAAAGATGAATAACATGAATGAAACAAGTAATTTTTATAAAAAAAAATTAAACCGACATTAGGAAGTGTTTGTTACCTTTGTGTTTCTGTAGTAACCCTTTATTGTATGCACATTAGAGACTCAGGCTAAAACGTATTTGACGTCAGCCAGAAACTTGACATAAATCCGATGTATATCAACCCAAAATAGACCGAAATCCCAACTGAAAATTAATCGACCAAAATTAATCGCTATCTTAATCTATTCAGAGTTTCATTTATACATAATTTGAATATTTTGAAATGTTATTTTGTAATAACATAATATTTGTAATAACGTAATAAATTTGTAAATATAAATGCATGGTTCAAAACTGGTTCTAGTTTTTGAAGATATGTAAGCGAAATTTATACGTAAAACAAACTATTATTTTAACACATTTAATCCCCTTGGCAGAATTGTTTGCCAAATAAACATGTCTAGAACGAGAAATTTGTATTTAATAAAATGCCTAATGTAGTATATATTTGAGATCATTTAATAAGCAAAATTGCTGGTACAAAACATGTTTGTTTTATCTGCGGCGTTTAAATTTGGAAGTTGCGGTACTTTTTTGAAGATATAGAGAACAACTATGAGCACTTCAGAAGAACATTTTTACATTTTCTATTCTCCAAGTTTCTGCTCTCTGATTTTTTGTCACTGGTCATCAGCAGTATCTATACTCAGGGCTATCACTGGCGAATATTTTTTTAATTCTATTCGTGCCACTATTTCCCCAAAATAAATTTTGTGGTACTTTTTCTTCCAAATGTTGCAGGAATGAGTATCTAGATTTTTGTTTGTAGATAGTAGTACGATTAGTATAAAAAATAGTCGCCAATGGCAACCTATTATTTATACACTATATGACCAAAAGTATCCTGTCACTTTCCATTTTAGACGTTTTGTCGAATATCGAGAGAAATATTTGACAAATTCTTCTGGAACTTCAAGAATTTATATTCCTGAAAATGTTTGACCTTTATTTTGTCATCGCATCGAAGGTTTCATTACAAGGGCAGTTAGGAAAAAAAACAACAAACTGAATAAAAAAATAATATACTTCAAATCACCGTGTAAAATAAAATGTTCGAACTGATCTGTAGCTGTAGCACATGTCTAAATGGATCTTGTACAACATTTGCGTTCATTTGTATATGAATAGCAAATATATTCACAAAGAATTTTTTTTTTTAATTCTAGAAATTTCAGAATATTTTTCGCTTATAGCGTGGAGAATTTTCAACTAAATTTAACGCCTCTTAAAATGAATAACGAAAAATCATACGTCAAGCATATATTAAGAAACCCGTTCTAACACATCCAGAAAACTGTAATGAAACTTCCCCGTTAAAATCGATGAAAAGAGATGTGCCGTAAACAGTTTAGGAAACTTATAACACATTTAAAAATCCAGTTTTAGCAATCACCTTCCATAGTCAAAAAAGTAGTTGAATTATATTGTGCAGCACTGTATATGATCTATATATTTGGATATATACTACATAGCATGATAAAATTTAGTTCAGTTAGAAAATTAACATTTCGAAATTTTCGCCAATCGATGGAAATGCGATCGAAATCTTTTCTACACCGCTGTATACTATCTAAAGACTTTTGTACACACAACATATTAAGCTAAAATTTTTTTCAGGTAACAAACGCATAAGGCAACTTAAAACTCACTTCCAGCATTTACCAACCATAAACGACGATGTATCTTGTTCTTTGCGTAGCCCTGTATAGGAATTTATTTATATTCCACAAACTTCTACTAAATATAGTTCAGCAAGAAAATATACACAATTAAAAAATAGCATTAACCAATTCACTCCCACAGGCAATAATATTACGAACTCCTTTGCGTAGCGCTGTATATGATCAACAGAATTTATACACACCACATAGTATGCAAAAATTTGGTTAAACTTTAAAACGCAAAGCAAAGTTGAAAACGCGCTTACCACTCATAGAATGTAATCAGACTAAAACTGTGACCGAAATTTTTTGTGTGTTCCTGTCAATGAACGATAAAAGCAATGCAAACCATACTTTTCAGTGAGCAATTTACAGTGCACCTCAGTAATACATATAAATTTCATTATGTTTGAAATAGTGAAACTTCATTAAATTACACCGTAAACGATTTTACCCCGTAAAACAGTGTGTAACAAAATTCTTCTGTTTGACCCTGCAAATGAATAATAAATTATTTGCATTCCATATTTTACAAAAAGCATGTTTTAGTGCTTTATAATTATTATTAATTTAATCATGTTTCAAATTGCGTAACATCATCAAAATGCACTTGAAACTATTTTTTCACATTGACTGTAATGTAACAGAACACTTTTGACTGCCCCTGTAAATAAACTATAAATTCAACACACTTCATTTTCAATAGGGAACATGCTACAGTAAACTTAAATAACATACAACAATTTCACGGCAATGCGAGTATATTTATGGGAGTTAGAGCATGGAGAGACGGACAGATGGACAGACAAACCGAAGTCATAAACACTTTTCAACAAGGTTGGAAAGTGTTAAAAATGAGAAACAAGAGTAGAAATAAAACACAAATTAAAATATAAATATATTAAATGTTTGATAAAATATGAAAAACTTTAACTGTGTTTGCGAGAAAGATAACAAAAACCCGTTCCCACCCTTAATACTTAACCAATAAACCCCCAAAATCTAATCAGGCAAGCGCCTTACCACAACGAATCTATACACAAAATTTGAAAAAAATCGGATAATTCTGCTTGAAAAACCCATTTACCTGAATTAAGGGAGGTTAGCCCCCCCCCGTTCCCCCCTTTATACTTAACCAATGAAAACCGAAAACTAATGAGGCAATCGCCTTACCACGATGAATCTATATACAAAATTTGAAGAAAATCTGATAATTCTGCTTGAAAAACCAAATTAAGGGGGGTTAGCTCCCCTGTTCCCCCCTTTATGCTTAACCAATGAAACCCCAAAACTAATCAGGAAAGCGTCTTACCACGATGAATCTATATACAAAATTTGAAGAAAATCGATAATTCTGCTTGAAAAACCCATTTAACTAAATTAAGGGGGGTTAGCCCCCCCCCCTGTTTCCTCCTTTATACTTAACCAATCAAACCCCAAAACTAATCAGGAAAGCGTCTTACCACAATGAATATATACAAAATTTGAAAAAATAGGATAATTCTGCTTGAAAAACCCATTTATCTAAATTAAGGGGGATTAACCCCCCGTTTCCCCTTTTATACTTAACCAATGAACCCCAAAAACTAATCAGGGAAGCACCTTATCACAATGAACCTATAAACAAAATTTGAAGCAAAACGGTTATATCTATCAAGAGGTATCACGTTACGTACATACATACATACATACTTACATACAGAACCGGCGAGCATATTAGCTTTCAGGCTTTGATAACCTGTGAGCTAAAAACCAGTCCAATGTGGAAATTCGGAACGATATCCGCGATTTAATGAGCTGAATTTCGGTTGCTTTCTAAAAGTAACTGGATAATAAGAAAATTTCCGCAAATTCTCATTTTTCATTTTTTATAATTTTTTATTGATGCTGTAGGTCTTCTTAAAATAATCACCAGAACGCACCCATTCAAACAAAAAAATGAATTCTCAAAAATCAAACCATCGGTTTCAAAGCTACGCGTGGACATATGCGTTAAACCCTTTTTACAAGGCAGTATCTTATTGACAAATTAAGCAAAGCTTGTAAAATAACGAAACTCTCGAAAAAATTTTAGTGTTGGTGGAACAAATTCCTTTTTATGGACGACACAAATCAAACAATTGAAAAGAGGATAAACAATTCGCTATGAGTTCAAGTTGCCTTATGCACGAGTAATGGCTATATGGTTCACATAGAGCTATTCTCTAGCGTCTAGCTCAATCTTCCAACTGTCAAAAAGCGGAAATGGCCACGGCTATGAGTTAGTAATTGGCCTTGTTGAAAAAGAAGATACACGTAGAGTTTTGTTTGACCTTTGTTTCGACAAATTTCTGACTCATTTCCACGCCTGAAAGAACGAGGAATAAGCCATAATTATCGGAATGAGGTATAGATGCCACTAGTACTATGCCTGAAAATTGTTTGAAAGTTACGCCACTTATGTCAAATGCTTATATAGAAAAGAAAGAAAGAAAAAGATACTATGGACAAAGCTGTAACAGATGATGTTCTCGTATTCAAGTGGCATGACAAAAAAAAGCCTGTCACAGCTGCAAGCACTGACATGTGAATTAATCCATTAACAAAGGCAAAGAGATGGAGTGCGATGAGAAAGGAAACTATTGAAATAAATCAACCAGTTGTTATTTTATAACTAACACATAGGCGGTGTTAATCCTGATGACCAGATCATCTCCACATATTGAATTAAAAACAGATCCAATAAATGGTAGTGTCTTTTCATAATTAGAGCATGCATGCATATGCTGTAAATGCATGAAGGTTTCACATATATCTGACTGGGATAAATAACCATCTGCTGGATTTCAACCGGCCAAATTACAATGGAAACTCTCATTTATAATGGAAAAGAAAGAAAGATTCCCGGCCAAAATTACTAGTGCATGGTTCTGCTAACGAATATATCAGATTTAATGGACAAGATCACTTGTTAGAAAAGAGTACAAAAGTAAATACACGATTCAAACAATATTGTGGCAGAACAATGTACTACTGTGAAAAACGCAAGGTACCATTTTATCCTGATTGTCAAGTGGTCAGTCATACTTCGAATGTGTAAAACACACTGGAAAAATAAAAATTTGAATCCTGAATGAGTTTCGTTTTGATGTCATATGTATGGAAAATGAAGCAAAAATAATCCATTTTGTCTCGTATTGGAAAATATCCCTTATTACAGTTAGTTTTTTGTTGTCTGCATAAAGTCTAATTACTAGATTTGTTCTTTTCCATGGACATTCACTTAATTGGACTATACTGTTTTCATAGCTGCCAATCTCCCAATTTTTGTCGAAGTAAATTAAACATGTTTTGACCAGAAAATATATTTAATAAAAGTGCATTTTCTGAGCACTACTTCTTTGATTTCATTTATTCAATATAATTTCTGGTAAAAAATATGATTATTTAAGTTGAAAAAAATCGGAAGTTTGACAGCTATGTAGTCCCTAGTGGCAGGTTTTCATTCCATGCTAAAAGCTACCAATAATTTCACAGTAAATACAATTATCTTCCCAGGTATTAATAATAGACGACAAAAAAAATTGTATGTGGCATTTTAAATGTATGGAATCTCATATAATAATACTGGAAACAAATGAGTCAATAGCAACTGCTTTTTGAGATTTGAAGCAAGTGACAATTTTAATTATTCTCAATACAAATTAAATACGCAATGTGCAACATAGATTCTATTTATTGAAAAGTACTCCGGGGGTACTACAGGGTTTCTATTCTTATCGCTGACTAATAGTAGGAGAAAATACATGCCTGGAAACTTTTTCACTCAGTTGTAAAATTACAACTCATATGATCTATTTATCAATTAAAATAATTGTTTTAAAATTAATCAAGTGTATTTACGTATCCAGCGTTTACTAGAATTCCATTATCTTCGATTTATTCCGTTGAGTTGTTTCAGATAACATACCATATACTATTATCAAAAAGATTAGCTAGGTGAAGGGTGTTCGAGATATTTACCCTGATGGCTCAGTTCGCAGAGTATTGGCAACTTAAGCCAAAAGGTCCCCGATTGGAATCTTGGCCTGGACACTTTTTCACTCAGTTGGAAAGGTACAACTTATAGATGACATATAATTTATATTTAAAAAAACCTTCTCCATGCTCTAACAAATAAAACAGTGAAAAATCCATTCTTCTACGACCAAAAACTTACCAAGTCAAAATAAATCGAATTTTATGAATTTTCGGCAGATCTTAACTCGATAGGTTTTGGTCACACAAAAATGAAATTTTTACTTTTTTGCTTGCTTTATGGCAAAAGTTTGTCTAAATATAATAACTATAGGATTAGGAATGTTTTCACGACGGAAGTTTTTCTAAATATTACAGGAAGTATAAAAATTTCAGGAGGTATAAAAATTTAAGTTTCGTTGTGTTTTAAAAAAATAATTATTTTCACATAATTGGATTTTTATACGATGAAGAACAGCAATTGACACATTTTTGCAATTGGAACTATACCTCTAAAATTTTGATGGTAGGAATTAGATATTGGTCAACGATAAGAAGGGATACACTGTATATCCTATACGTATATCGTATATGGGTTTATCCTTTCTACACCAGCACGAGGATTGTGGAAATTAGTTATTGGTTAATGAGAAGATAGGACACCCTAAATAATAAAATGCCTTCAATAATATTTATTAAGGAGAACGCAGGGGTCGCAGCGTCCTATAATTTTTTATATATTTGATACCACTATTTTCAAACTATAAATTTCATGGTAGATTTCTTTAAAATGTGCAATAGAAGGATATTGTGAATATTATATTTTGAAAATACTGGTGGGGATTATTAAAAAAAAAATATAGGACACTGCGAGCCCTGCGAACGATAATCAAAGTTTATACAAAGTTAGCACTAGACCAAAAAATACTCAAGTAGCTAAATCTCCGAGAGATTATTTATTTAAAAAGATTTTTGTTCACAAAGAAATTCTGAATGTATTTCATACATTTTACATAAGAAAATAACATTTAGGATTTGGAATATAGGACATAATGGTAACACATCGATACAATTAATGTTGGTTAATATTACAAAATAATCGCAGCATAAATCAAAATAAACGACATATGAAAATTATATTCTTATATTCGTTTATAGGTTCATAATAATACAAAACAAAAGTTAAGTCAACAAATTTGTCATTTATTTTTATGTCGAAAAAAAAGTTCGAAAAACTGTGAAAAAATGTTCGAGATGAGTTTATGTATTTTAATGCTATTTAATTAACGAGCCATTTAGAACTCAGTACACCATACCAAACCCAGATTGTATTGGCGAATGAAACCAATTCCATATATTTAACCTCTTTCCTTGCTTTAGATTTCAGTTTTGGCCTCGATTGAGCATCTATTGCTTTCAGCGCCAGCTATCCCTGCTATTTGTAAAAAAAAAAAAAAAAAAAACGGAAATTGCATTAAAAAAACTCCTGACATCATGCATTACTCTCCTGTAAGAATTTTTTAAATATCTGTCACCGTTCGCAAGTTATTAAATTTTAAAATCAGTCAGTTCATTTTAGGGCACCCAGTATTTCGTATTGTCAACAAAACTTGTTTTGTTTTCAGAATTTTCCAAATGGTGCAAATTTTAAATGAATTTCAGTTCCTAAAACAAGTATCGATGAAGTTCTTTCAAGAATATAGTGAATTCTAACCTTAAATCAACTATGAAAGAAAGAAAAAATAATTATGTCCATGAAACTAAGTTCTGTTCTTATATTAAATAATTGTCTGAGTTATTCTAGTATGATATTCACAAAAAATTAACTTTTAAAAATTATAAAAAAGCTAAACTTAAAAAAAAAATAACCGCTAAACTAAAAAAAAAAAAAAAAAAAGCTAAACTTAAAAAAAAGCATGTTGAAAGTTGTGTCTAAAAAAAGTATGATATAAATTTTTCAAGCGTATATTTGGTACTTATTAAAATTTTTCTATTAGCTTAGTTTTCATATGTAAATAAGTCAAGTGCCTATGTACGATGTGTTAATAGAAACCTTTATCACCCGTACTATATATTCCACAATGTGTTTACGAAAATTAAAAATTAAAAACAAATTACGATGGACGGCCATATTTTTACATTTTACGTAACTTTCTAAGTCTCCAACTGTGTAGTTAAAATCGAGACTGTTGTTTGTTATTCAAGCTAAAATTTTATGATTTTGTACAATTTTTTAAAGATAGCCGCCAAGCACATCATGCATATTTTTTTTAATTAAAAATTTTCAGAAACAACATTACGGCGTACTTAGTACAGAAAATAAGGATTTCTATCAACATATCATACCTAGGCACTTGACTTATTTAAATTTAAAAACTAAGTTAATAGAAAATGTTAAATAAATACCGAATATAAGCTTGAAAAATTGATATCACACTATTTTTAGACATAACTTTCAAACTGTTTTTTTAAGCGTGGCCTTTTTTAACTTTTTAAAAGTTATTTTCTGTTTATATCATTTACTCTTTTATAAAACAGTTTATATAATTTAGATAATCTTCTCAGTGAAATTACATGAGATCTCGCTGAATCTTGAAATAAATGCTTTTAATGCATACATAAACCCATGATGACCTAGGGAAGGAATAGCAGGACACAGAGTCTATTTCATTTATGGCCTCCTTTCTTACTTTGGCCTCTCTTCTTGCTATCGCAAGAAATGACACATTTTCAATATTTTCCCAACACTAGGCACACATAGATCTTATAATTTTATTTAGGCAGTTATTATTTAGTAATTATGCATGTTAGTGACATACATTTGTAACAGTAGGAAAATGTCTAATTAACAAATGTTAAAAGTAAGTGGAAAGTAGAAAATTAGTGCACTAAAATACATATTGCGTGAAGAAATCACTTTATGAATATCTTTAGTTGCTTTTAGAAGTAGCCGTTTCACGAAAAATTGTTTTAAAACTTAACCAGAAACACCTGTAGATTTTTAAAATTTAACTTTTTAAACTTTAAAAAAATGGATATTAAATTTGGTACACTCTCTCATCTCTTTGTCGACATATATACTTTATTCAGGTCTTACTTGGAGTTATAATATTCTTACTAAGAATCGGCTAAATTTCATATTTACATAAGTTTGTAGATTAATACGTAACACTTCATACATTTACAATGCTTCGTTTCAATACTTAAGATTATTTCACTTTGTTATAAACAATTTGAATAGTCAAAAGGGCGCTACAAATTCAAATTAAGAGAAATAACCACATTATGAATATTTTCAATTACTTTTAAAAGTAAGCGCATTTCACAAAAAATCATTTTAAAACTTAACTAGAAACAATGCAGATTTAATAAATTAAACTATTTAAACTTTAAAAAAATATATATACTTAATTTGGTGCAGCGCCAATCCGCCACTGTCGGTCTAACTAGTTAAACTTATGTACTAAACTTGGTGCATCACCCCACTCCCCATACAGTTATAAAATACTTAATTTACAATGACTTAAACTTATGCTTACAATGATAATTACTACTATTAAATTGCTACTATTGTACTCAAGTTCTACATACAGTTATAAAGTGCTTTCTGTGACTTGATCCTATGCTTACTATGAATCCGTTAAATTTCACATTTACATTCGTTTGTAGATTAATACATAACTCTGTATACATATATTTCATCGTTTCAATACTTAACAAGAACGAAAAATCATGCGTCAAGCATAGATTATGTAACACTTTCCAACGCTTCCAAAATAATTTTACGAATCATACTCTTCAATAAGCTAAAAGATAACATCTAAGTAATCCAAATACTTTTATTCAGCCCTGTATAGGATCTATAGATTTGTATATAAACTACATAGGATGCTAAATTTTAGTTCAGTTAGGAAACACGTAGCACAGTTTAAAATTCTCCGTCTGGAGTTAAATAATACGGAAATGTTTTCCCGAACTTTTGTGCTTCCCTGTATAGGATCTACAGAATTTATACACACCACGTAATAGACAAAAAGCGATTTAAAATTAAAATCGCGTTTAGTAACTTAAAACGCACTTCCAGGAATTATTGTTAACAAACAGTAGAGAATTCTTTTGTGTGTCCCTGTAAATGAACGATGACTGCTATACACACAATATTCTGTAGTAAGTCTCTTGTAATGAACCTTATATAAATTTCAATGCGTTTAAAATAGGGAAACATTGTTTAAATAAAGCGCAGACGATTTTTCTCCATAGACGTAATGTAACGGAATTCTTTTGACTGTCCCTGTAAAGTAAGTATAAGTGCTATGCACACCCTATTCCATATTAAGCTTCTTCTAATGCACCTTAGTGATATATATAAATTTCAATGCGTTTAAAATAGTGAAACATTATTTAAATAAACCGCAAATGATTTTTCCCCATAGACCGCAATGTAACGGAATTCTTTTGAGTGTCCCTGTAAAAAAACTATAAGTGCTACATACTTCCGTTGAAATAGGGAACATGCTATAGATAATGATTATAACATATAAAAATTGCAGGGCAATCCGAGCATATTTACGGGAGTTAGAGCACGGACAGACGGCAGACGGCAGACGGCCAGACGGCCAGACGGCAGACGGCCAGACGGCCAGACAAACCGAAGTCATAAACACTTTTCAACTAGGTTGGAAAGTGTTAAAAAGGTGAAATGACGGAAAAGTTGATTTTCACTATCATCACAGATTTTTTAAAATTCTGTATCTATGTTTATAATTAACTTAAAACGATATGTTTGGTCTCAAATTGAAGAACTTATTCATTAGATTCTTCTACATTTCGTTTTATTTTTCTGCGACTCTTGGTTCTTTTTGTATCGGATAATTTACACTGGCATGTTTGGTCGAATAAACATTGATAAGTTCTCTATTGTAAGTAATCAGTAAGTGGTCTAATGTTTGTTTATATGTCGACATGTTTTGTTTAATGTTACAATGTTTGTTTATATGTCTTCTTGGTGTTTGTTTGTTTGGCAGACTTAGTATATTTTTAAAGCTTGACTTGGCAGAATGAACATCCTGATTGATGATAATGCAATGTTTTAGCAAGTTAGAAACTTTTACAAACATTTAAAAATTCTTTATCATAGTTGCCAGATTTCCCGATTCTTAAATTCCGCTAAATTCGAACAGAAATATTTGCTTTATATAACCGTAAAATTTCAGTGATTCAATAAGGCGAATATTTCTATATTAAAATAGTGGTATTAAAAAATCAGGTGATCTAGCAAGTATGCTTTATAAACATGCGACGATTATAGTTAAAATTCCGGTTTCAATATGCTGCAACCTAAGAAGAACTATTGGTTATTCTTTTTGAGAAGATAGGTCCTGCGAATCCGGTAACATTATTACCTAAAATTATTACCTAACATTAAGCAGTATGAATTTTATTTGCACAACCACATTACTCTGGCACTGCAACAGACAGCCTCAGTGTGTAGCAGATATCTTCCATAGATGCTTAGATGCAATCGACGAGACGACCATGACCAATTCGCTCGAGGCATATATGATTGTGTCTGTGGTCTGGACACAACTAACTTTAACACTATAGTCATATTATTATATAATATGTACTAAAAAATATACAGTTTACGACAACAACAACATATTATCATTGATTGGATTGTTTCAATCTAACTTTTAACCATTTGCATTGACGAGCATCGTGGCCATTTCAATTATTACATTCAATGCAAATATATACAGGGCGTATGGTATGACACAAACTATAACATTATAGACATCTACTCTATATAATCAAAAGTCTCCACATATTTTTGATTTCAGACTTTTGTCGAATATCTCGAGAAATACATGACGATTTTTTCTTAAATTTTGGGAATGTAAAGGACATGTTCAATCTCAGATTTTTCAATGAATATGATGTCATGATTTCAATTAGGGAACTAGAAAAAGGAATTAAAAAATATTTGCAATCAACCTGTATCATAAAAAGAAAGTAACTGAATTGTAGTTCACTACATTGTCGATATCTTCCTCAAATTTCACGATAATTAAGTTGTTTTTTTATATAACTTTCGCGTATATAAATAATTACTAAATTATGAAAGTAAAAATCTACTATAATTATCGCAGAGGCAGTTAATATTATTTCATACAAATGTTCATATGTTATAAAATATTCTACGTATTCGTTGTCTAGTTGCAGCATAATTTTCTATCTGACCTTTGTCAAATAGTCTGAAAGTGTGGGGAATTTGGTTTAAAACCCTGCATGTTATAAACAAAAAGTATGCGGATTTTTGTTATTTTTTGGAAGAAATATTTATATGTTTATGATTATATGTGCAATTCTTATATAACTGTATACAAACATTCCACAGAGTTGAAATTCGTTATAGCTGCAAATCATTCCGAGTTTTCTAGGAGAGAGAGTGAACTCAAATAATACTTTTTTCAGTCAATTTTTTAGGATCTTCTATTTGCTCTTGACTAAATAGTCACTAAAAGTTCATGAGATAAAGGATGTTCTATACATCCTCAAAGGACAATTAGTCAAATATTTCCACTAGACATTCGACAAAATGACTACAGTCCAAAGTGTTCAGATACTGTTGTTCATGTAGTGTATCTGGGTGTTAAGGGTATTAACCCTTAACAAACGAATGCCACCATATTCACGGCAATCATTTTTTATTTTCTAAATGTGTTGTTTCCAATTATTGTTTCGCACCACTTTTTCTGACAAAATTTTTTGCATTAATAAATTGCTGAAAATTTTAAAGTATACGGGCAGTCGCGTATAGTCGCAAAATCCTTAAATTCGATACCAATATTTTTGCACAGAAAATTTCGTTTCATCGAATCTCAAAATTTCAGCAATTAAATAATCCAGAAAAAAAATGTCACAAATTGCGGTGAAAAAAAAAAAAAAAGTGAAAATAATACATTTAGACAATAAAAATTTGTTGTCACGAATATGGCGACAGTTGTTCGTTAAGGGTTGACTACCTATTGGAACTTGATGAAATTTTCACTTTTTCTTTTAAAATAATTTTCATAAATATAGAAATCTGATATAAAATGGCTCACTAGTGAAAGCTAGTCACTCAAAGCCGTCGTACATAATATGATGTCCGCAATAACACATAATTTTAGCCGATAATTCAAAACAATTAAAAATTCATATAAAATTAGGAATTGGTGCAAAATGTTTGGATTAGAATACGTCTAAACTTTATTAGTTCAAAATAAAACATATCTTCACTTAATATATCTAGTATTGCATTTAATTTATACTTAATGTATTTAATCTTTTACAACTCTCGTTTATATGAAATAAATGTATAAATAGTGATGTGAAATTTGGCAAATATAACCCTTTCTTTTATTATTAGTATTAGTCAGTGATGAAAAATAATCACAGTATAAAATTTATCTAAAGAAAATATAAAAGACTCAAGTTCTGTTATTTATTAAAAATAACAGAACATTAGATAAAAATAAATTAAATTTATTTTTATTTACGTACAATCAAAAAGAAATTCGAGATGAGCATATGCAGTTCAATATAGTTTCAATAGTTTCAGATATTTAGATGTCTGTACTAGATATCATGCGCTTTACTAATACATATAAATAAACATATTCAATGCGCAATTTTAGGTAGAATTTAATCTTGCGTAATTTTCTATCTCCAAAATGAACTTTCAAACTTTTCGAAATACTGCAAATATTAAATGAATTTGAAAGCCTAATATAAATATTTATACTTTCAAGGACAGAGTTGATATTTTAAGTTTAAATGATTTATGTTAAAGAGATATTTGCTCCGTAACAGTGCAGATTGTGATCTTACGAAATAAACTATTCTCAAATATTCTATTGTGATAATGAGGTAATTCCTGACGAATTTGAAATATTAAAAAGTATTTATAAATTCTTTACCCATATTTTTACTGCTGAGATATGAATTACACAAACCCATAATGGTAAGATCCATTTTGAGGGAGGGAGAGTTTTTTTTCGTTTTAAATAATTAAAGACAGATGGCTAAAGGCAAAAATCAAATTTAACCCTTTCGGGGTCGGGTGTACTATTAATAGTACGAGGGTCGATCCAGAAATAAGGTTACCATCAAATTTACAAATAGACAACATTGTTTATTCTCAGAGAAATTTACATCGTTGGAAAGAAGAAAGTTTGCTCTATTTCTCTATGTAATCGCCATCTTTTTCTACCCATTTTTGTAGACGGTGCTTCAATTTCTGTATCACAATGTTGTAGAACTCCGGCGCTAATCCGCCGAGGAAGCGTTTCACCTCTTTTTTGATGTCATCGTCGCTCCGGAAGTGTTGGCCAAGCAAATGTTCCTTTAACTTGGGGAACAAGTGGTAATCAGTAGGTGCGAGGTCCGGACTGTAAGGTGGGTGGGGCATCACAGTCCACCCAAATTGTGTCAAAAGTTCCTGTGTTTGATGGGAGACGTGAAGTCGGCCGTTGTCGTGAAGCAGCGTTATACCGGCTGTCAGTCATCCTCGTCGGCGGTTCTGGACGGTGGAGTCCCTTTGGCATGCAAAAGGTGAATTACGGAACGAATATCGTACTTGGCGGGATCAACAATGGGAACATCCATCTTGGACGGCTGCTGAGCCAAGAATGAGCGGCGCAGCCAAGCACGGCCGGGGGACTCGCGAGTGTGGGAACAGCCGCGCACAGCGCTGTTGCCGTATTTCGCCTCGCACCTTCCCGCGCGGCTGGAGCTCTTTGAAAACCTTATTTCTAGATCGACCCTCGTACATATCTTTTCAATGAGTATTATTTCGTCTTAACAATTATTTTTTTATTATATGTCTGTAATAATAGTAGTATATGTCTATACATTTATTATTATGACTTTTTTTATATTTCAGCATTCAGTAATGATAAAAATAATAATAGTTTGCTTAATTCTTTTTTCTTAATTCTTCTTTTATTTCAAACATATGTTTACACAATATGTTTTACTCAATCTTTAAATTTAAAATTGGGGCGACATTTTCGAACGGATAAGTTGTGATGAAATATAAAATATATTAGAAATATTTTATGCCTGTTTAATACTGTTGCAATATGACATTTTCCCAAACGTCTTCAAAATTTCTTCCTTAGTCTCTTGTCACATGAATAGTTCACAAAATAATAATTTTTTTTCAGATTTCAGTAAATGACAAAATCATTAAATTTCAGTAAAGTTTAACTTTCGTGATTTTGATAGCTACTTTTAATTTTATTAAATTAAAAGTAAATTTTGCCAAAAACGGAAAAAAAATTCGGACCCGAAAGGGTTAATAGAAATATCATGGACAAATTTTAAGTGGCTGAATATATGGTTGTGGACAAGTTGCCTTAACTTTCAGAATATCAGATTTTACTCCTGTTGGCACCGGATGTAACTCCCAGGCAACAGTTATTTTACTACCACTATTTCCTTACAATAATTTTCGTGATATATTTCTTGTAGAAATTTATTATGAAGGTTATTTGTTGGAAATAGTATTAGGGAATATAATAACAAATAGTCACATTAGGCTACCATAAGAAATAGTGGTAGACATATGTACTGTTGGTAGTCAATGTGTTAACACTATCTACCCCCAGTTTCAATCCAAATTTAGTTAATTTATTTCACTTCGTATGACGAGTCTGTCTCGTTAAATAACCAGAAAGTGATAATCTGCATTTGTTTCCAAATATCAGTGTTACCTGGCTTCTAATTGCATTTAAGCTAATTTGAAACAAATAAAAAACATGAACAAAAGGTGCGGTATTAATAAGATAGTTTTTTAAATTTTAAGGAACTCTCACGTTTTTATTCTCTTAAAATAATTTAAATAGGAATTCTTGAATAGAGAGGTTGACTTGGGAAAACTACTCTCATATGCATATTATAATGCCATCACTTATACGTAATTATGACCAATAAAGCGAAATAAACCCCGAAAAAGCATAGTTCACTCGCTAGTAAGTAATCAAATCTCAATTGAATCTCAATAGTAAGAATTGATCTCAGTAGTAAGTAATGCGAAATATCATAAGGGAGTAAATTTAAACCGTCTGAACTAATTCAAAGGGAGCCTTTTCTCAGTTAATTTTTTTAGTATTTTACAAATTTATTTATATGGAAAAATTTTTCGGCACAGTGACAAAAATATCAAAGATAAGTAAAATCTCAACTTTAATTCCTAATTTTAGTCAATGATAACAGATAAAAATAACCAAAACGGATTTAAAGAACATATGAAAACACTAACCCTGAGTGCGGTTGCATGATAATGATTACAAACAACAAAAGTTCAATAGGCAAAAAAAAAAAAAAAGATAACACCCTATTAAAACAGGTGTTCATTTGTTAATGTCTGTAAATTTACTATTTATTGTCCATATTACCAATTTACATTCAGACATTATCTAAAAACATGGTTAAAAATTTTCATTAAAAACGTCCCTCATTATCAAAAATGTAAAAAAAGTTTCAAATAAAAACCTTCACCATTGCACAAAGCGCTTTCACTCTGGCTAGAGCATCATCAGTTTTAAGCTTCAAGCCTCTGCTTCTTCGCCTATATATCTCTGCGTCGTATATATAGCGAAGAAGCAGAGGCTTGAAGGTTACAACTGATTCTCTAGCCAGAATGAAAGCGCTTTTATGCAATGGTGAAGGTTTTTATTTGAAACTGTTTTACATTTTTGATAATGAGGGACGATTTTAATGAAAATGTTTAATCATGTTTTTAGATAATGTCTGAATGTAAATTGGCAATATGGACAATAAATAGATAGTACCCTATTTTATTTTTAAATTATATTATGCTAACTATGCCGAAAATCATCGTATAAAAATGTGCTGGTACCAATCGATTACTAATAACGTCTACTAATTAATGCTACACTTAAATTTTGCTTAAGGGGACGTTTATATATAGAAATGGCATCAAAATAAAACAAAAATCAATACTAACACCTACTTTTGGCACAATTTTTTATATGGTACATTTTACCTGACATATGTTACACTGGACGCAGCTGGAGGACACAATCCAGGCAGTGCACGATGTGCTCAACTGCGGAATGAAACGTATCTGTAGTGATGTTTCGTGCATGTTGTGATATGTGGTAAAGTCATTGAGGTTTACGACACATCCACGGTACACAATATTGTACATTACATTTCACACTCAAAAGCGCCATCTGTCGGCGATTATTACAATTATTTTTTATTGTACCGTTCTTCTTTCCCCTTATTGAATAGTAAGTGTACCGATTTTGGTTTCATTCCGGTTATTCCTTCAAGCTACACACAGCTCCAAATAGAGATACTTATAATATAACCACCCGTATAACTTTAAGTAAAAATCTATAACAATGAACCTAGAGCTGGCGACCCCAAATCGAATTTCTTTTACGAATGTCAAAAATTCACCGTGGAACACCAATAAACGCTAACACTCGCGGAGGAAAAAAAAATTATAGCTGGCTAAAACATTGTAACCGCGGTACTTTTATGAATCTAAAAAAATCATTGCGGAACACGAAAAATCTCATTCAAAATCATTCAAAATTCAAAAATCGTGGAGCGATAAATTTGCTATATTATGCCGCTATTGAAAATTTGCTATTGAAACTGGATTCCTTATTTTTAACAACACGTATTTAAAAAAATGTCAGAGAGATGGCGACACATGCCCCAACAGAGATTTTCAAACGAACCTGTGGTTTGAATCACCTCAAGAAATTCGTTTATTCTGAATGAAAGTGATAGAAGTCATTATAGTATAGTCATTATTTTTATATATTTCTATAAATATGTTCAAAATTTAATTTATTTAAACTTAAACCGTGGCAAATTTTGTATTCCAATGTATGAATGTAAGAAGAAATGTCGGCAGTATAGTATTGAGTATTTGAAATATGTATATACGTACTCTGCTACAAACCAATCGTTACCGATGTGTTTAATAGGACAAAAAGTTTTTTCCGATGAGGCCATGGAGCCTTCTAGGCTACAAAATAATTTGAATAAAATGCATGCTGATAAAAAGGACAAAGATTTATCATATATTTAGGGACTGGAAAAGAAATATTTAAAACAGCGAACTGTATCAAACCTGCTTGAGTCGTGTTCTAAACAAGAAAATGACTAACTACGAGCCTCATATAATATTTCATTGTTAATCGCAAAAGCAGGAAAAACAAACACAATTGGGGAGGAATTAATCTTGGCGGCCATCAAAGAGGTAATAAAAACTGTTCTTCATCATAAGACACCATCAGATATCAGCAGAAAAATTCCTTTGAGTAATAATTTGGTGCAAAGAACTGGCTAAAGACTTTGAAATATCATTATGCTATTACTTAAAGACTTGCAAATTTTCCATTCAACTCGATGAATCAACTCTCCCAAATAATGAAACACAACTCTTATCATACGTTCGATTCATAAAAGAAGACAAAAATTGTCAAGAGTTATTATTTGCTAAAAATTTGGAAACTGATACAAAGGGAGAATTGATATTTAATACAATGAACAAGTTTTCTCAAGTGAAAGAAATTCCTATTCGTAACATTTTGTCAGCTGCTACTGATGGTGCTCAAGCAATGACAAGGCGTCATAAGGGTTTCATAGCGCATTTGAAACAAGCATCACCAAATGTACTCACTGTACGTTCAGGCCCTGATTACCAAGGGGGCAAACTTACACCAGTAAATTTTAATATAAATTTTCATCTTATTTAAACGCCGTATTCATGTAAAATTAGTGTCGTGAATAAGGCAAAAATTCTATTATTTTTTAATGGTGGAAGTTTGCCCCGTTAGTAATCAGGCCCTGTGTACGTTGTGTTATTCATCATTAGCATTTTGTTGCAAAAAATCTGAATGAACGCCTGCATACGTCACTTTATTTCGATATTACAGCAGGCAATAAAATTAGAATTGCATGACAGATTATTTGGACAACTTTGTAGTGAAAATGATGAAGATTATTTGTCTGAATCGTTTTTTCAATCTACTTAACTCAGTACTGGACTTCCTTGAAAACAGAAACAAAAAACTACGCGAAAACCTGATTACATCCAAAAATGACATCGCTTATTTGACAGACCTGTTTAGAATATTTAATGAAGTCAATTTACAATTGCAAGGTGATAAGTTGAATTTAATTAAACAAAAAACGTCATAGCTGCTTTTGTGGGAAAACTTCTGTTCAAACGAAATCTAGGTAGAGGTGAATACAGCCACTTTCCCACATTATTAGCAGTCTCTGCTAAACAGGAAGATTTACTTACTTACTGCCAACACTTAGACGTTATTCATGCTGATTTTACGGAACGATTCCAGGAAATTTTAAACATGAATATACCGAGTTGGGGTGTAGCTTCTTTCACAAATGCAGATACAGCAGAATCATCAAATTTAGAAGAGGAACTCGTAGAATTCACAACTAACGGAGGACTAAAAGTAAAATTCAGAAACGGATACCAAGAGGTCTGGCTTCAAAAATGAATACCAGCCTTCTACCCTGGATTCTGGGAAGCAGTAAAGGCGTTTTTAATTGCTTTTCCTTCATAATATTTGGCTGAGCGTGGGTTCAGTGCAGTAGCTAATTTACTGTCTAAGAAAAGGAACAGACTGCACATCACTGAAAGCGGTAATTTGCGATTAATGTTAACGAAATTGGAAACAGACATTAACAAATTGTTAAAACTCCACTAGCCTCAACCATGTCATTAATTAATTTTATTTCTAATTGATTTTGTATTTATTTTTAAATGTTTAATAAGCAATTTTTTACTACATTTGATAGTAGTTTTAATTAATTTGTACTTTGTGATTCTTAGTAATAGATAGATAGACTAATTGTGATAGATAGCAAGATAAAATTATTTTCAGTTACAAAATAAACAAGCATACATATTTTGTAATATATTAAGTTTGTTCAACCTTCGAACGATGCCAATTTATTGCTTTGTATCATTTTTTACTTATTATTCTCTTTATCATATTAACAATACATCACTGATGTAAAACTTTGATGTAATATCGTCTAATTTAGACTTAGGAAACCATTAGCGAATACAAAAACAATTATTTCAATAAAACGGTAGAAAAAGTACTTGTTAACATTCGAAGGAGAGCCATAAAACATGAATTTGGAATATAATATTACTAAAAACACAGTCAAAGAAATTACTAGGTTACATTTTGCTTCCAATTATAGAACTTTATAACTCAAGATTTCTTTTAAAGACTTCTGAATGCTGCGTGAAACAGTGTCACATGTTATACCACGCACATCGATCACCAATTTTATGGAAATATATTGTTTCTTACTTCTAGGACACAGAAAGTACAGATATATCAATCATAAGAACTAAAAAAAATATGTTGGCAGAATTATTCGTGCATTTATCAATTAATGTATCAGATCTTATTATTATTGTACACACAGTCGGCGAAAAAAAAACCGATACATTTTAATCACCAAGTTATCTCAGATTTAAAAAAAACGTAAATAGCCGTTTGCCTGGAAATTATGTATTCTTTCAATTTATATTTAAAAAGTAAGCCTAGGGATTAGCTTTAAAATGAGATTGTACCAAACTCTGCAATTTTAAATACAAACACCTAATTTTGATATTATATTTGACTTCTTTGGTAAATGTTACCTTAGGATATCAAACGAGAAGTCCTTCGGTCAAGTACTTTATGTATTATGAAAGTTTGGAAAGCCTAATGTTAAATTCACTTGTAATCGTTGCAAAACAGATGGCAGTGCGCGTAGCTTTTTAAGTATAACTCTAAAATTATTTGGTGGAATGAGCTGTATTTTTGGATTCGCATATTTGAAGTTTCTATAAATCGATTTCTGATTAAAAAGTTATAGGTTACAATTTATGTTGTTTTCGAAAAATTATGTCGATCTTCTCTTTGTCTTATTCCACAAAGAAGTTTTTGAGTTATGCTTAAAAATGTACTCGCTTTGAAATTTGTTCTCGAACGATTAGATATGAATTTAACATTAGGAGTTCGAAACTGTGATCCTTCAAAATTCCTAAACTATTTGACATAATAATTTCCGGTTTGGTATCCTTAAGTAGAATTTACCGAAAACGCGAAACTAATCATTCATACTGAAAATTTCAGACTTTGGTAAAATTTCAGAATTAACAGGTCCCCAAGTTTATTTTTACCATAGAATGAAACAAGAACGAAAAATCATGCGTCAAGCATAGATTATGTAACACTTTCCAACGCTTCAAAATAATTTTACAAATCATACCGTTTAATAAGCTAAAAGATAACATCTAAGTAAACAATTTGGAAAACGCATAACATATTTAAAAACATAATTTCAGGAATTTCCAACATATACAATATTCAGAAAAATATCCGAATACTTTTATTCAGCACTGTATATGATCTATAGATTTGTATATATACTACATAGGATGCTAAATTTTAGTTCAGTTAGGAAACGCGTAGCACAGTTTAAAATTCTCTGTCTGGAGTTTCTATCAATAAACGGAAATGTGTCCGCGAACTTTTGTGCTTCTCTGTATAGGATCTACAGAATTTATACACACCACGTAAAAGACAAAAAGCGAGTTAAAATTAAAATTGCGTTCAGTAACTTAAAACGCACATCCAGGAATTATTGTTAACAGACAGTAGCGAATTCTTTTGTGTGTCCCTGTAAATGAACGATGACTGCTATACACACAATATTCTGTTGTAAGCCTCTTGTAATGCACCTTAGTGATACATATAAATTTCAATGCATTTAAAATAGTGAAACATTATTTAAATAAACCGCGGACGATTTTTCTCCATAGACGTAATGTAACGGAATTCTTTTGTGTGTCCCTGTAAATGAACGATGACTGCTATACACACAATATTCCATATTAAGCCTCTTGTAATGCACCTTAGTGATATATATAAATTTCAATGCGTTTCAAATAGTGAAACATTATTTAAATAAACCGCAAATGATTTTTCCCCATAGACCGCAATGTAACGGAATTCTTTTGAGTGTTCCTGTAAAACAACTATAAGTGCTACACACTTCCGTTGAAATAGGGAACATGCTATAGATAACGACAATAACATATAAAAATTGCAGAGCAATCCGAGCATATTTACGGGAGTTAGAGGACGGCCAGACAAACCGAAGTCATAAACACTTTTCAACTAGGTTGGAAAGTGTTGAAAAGACATAATTTGAAGTTAAGTGGCTATTTGTTGCTGTGACGATTTGAAGATTAAAATGTATGAGGTGTTTTCTTTTTTATTGGCTTACTGTACATCTTCATTTACAGGATGTCTTAAAATGGACAGACTTTTTTCGCTGATGTAAAACTTTGATGTAGTATCGTCTAATTTAGACTTAGGAAACCATTAGTGAATACAAAAACAATTATTTCAATAAAACGGTAGAAAAAGTACTTGTTAACATACGAAGGAGAGCCATAAAACATGAATTTGAAATATAATATTACTAAAAATACAGTCAACGAAATTACTAGGTTGCATTTTGCTTCCAATTATAGAACTTGATAACTCAAGATTTCTTTTAAAGACTTCTGAATGCTGCGTGAAACAGTGTCACGTGTTATACCACGCACATCGATCACCAATTTTATGGAAATATTTTGTTTCTTATTTCTAGGACACGACATATCAATCAAAAGAACTAAAAACATATGTTGGCAGAATTATTCGTGCATTTGTCAATTAATGTCTAAAATATCTAGTGTGTTTCTAGTGTATTAAAATTAATCATTCGTACTGAAAATTTCAGACTTTGTTACAATTTCAGTATTAACACGACCCCAAGCTTATTTTTACCATAGAATGAAAAAAGACATAATTTGAAGTAAAGTGGCTATTTCCATTTGTTGCTGTGACGATTTGGATATTAAAATGTATGGGGCGTTTTCTTTTTTATTGGCTTACTGTACATTCATCTTCATTTACAGGATCTCTTAAAATACACAGACTTTTTTTAACATTCAGTAACAATAAACGATGACAGCCATTGAAGTTATTATTGAGAAGACTATTGTGTAAACGTAAACGTAATGCCAGTGAGTGTTTTCTTTGTTAACACTACCCAACATAGTTGAAAGTGTTTATGAATTCAGTTTGTCTGTCTGTCCATCTGTCCGTCTATCCGTTCTTTAACTCGAGTAAATATACTCGGATTGACCTTTAACGTTTACATGTTAGTGAGGTTCACTGTAGAATGTCTGTTATTGAATATGAACTGTGTAGCATTTACTGCTCGTCACATAAAATAATCTTGTTACATTATGGTCTATGTAGAAAAATCGTTTGCAATTCAATTAATTTAAATTGTCTATTTAGATATCTTAGTTTAATTGTTTGAAAAAATGAAATATCTTAACAATATTGTGTTAGAATTGGAAAATGTTTCATAATCGATGCATGATTGTCAGTTTCTGTTTATTATTAGCTTAAAATAAAGTTTGACTTATATCTTTCGCAAAATAATTACTTTTATAATATTGCCTCTAAAAATCAATTTTTCATTTAATTATTTTTTAAACTATTGCATAGAAAAACTTTCAGCATATCTGAAATGTAATAATTTATCATAAAATTTTGACTTACCTTTAAATATCGAATTTATAATAAGCTATTATTTTTAAACAGCACGTTAGTAAATATTTCTGCTTAAGATAATTATGATGAGACATAATTACAAATTATGATTACAAATAATTTGCAAAAAATACGTGTTTTTGAAGAACAAAATTGTTTATTACTCTTTAAAAAAATTATCTGCAAAAGAATCTATAATTTTTTACGCAACAAGCTAATTTTATCTTTTACAAAGTATCAAATAAAAAGGTCAAATATTTAAAATTATTGAAAGCGAATATATAGAATATATAGAATATTCAGAATTATACTCATTTGGAAAAAAAATGTATCTACCTACGAAATTTTTCATATATTTTTACTCTTGTTTGTGCTTTATAAAAGGCATCTAAATAAGTAACAATATTTGAGACAGTGGTTTGTGCAAACATAGCTCTGTGGTCATGTCTACGAACAGGAAAACCGGAGGTCACTGTTTCGAGTTCTATCGCGATAAGTGTTGGCTGTTTACTGAAGACCGACTCAAAAAGAGAATTTCTTCCCGTATAATGAAAGCTGTCCTTAAAAAGTGATTTTTTCTTGTCGTAGAAAAGTCATTTTACCGAAATGAAACCATAAAAATAAGGAAGATATCTTAGATAACGGTTAATTTAAAAATGGATATTTCAGAAATCACGGACACTGTCCTTGAATTTATGGATTTTCTCCGTTAAAATACGAAAATAATATGGGCGTCCGGATTAGATTTTCCGTATATTAACGGAAAAGTTTTCTACAGCGCACTGTGGAAAATGACTGCAATGGTCCTGTACAATATTTGTATACAATTTAGTAAAAATAGCATCAATATTCGTGAAAATAGAAAACGTTTATGCAAAATATAAATGTTCTTTTCTATACTATGCAGAGTTTTCAACCAAATTTTACGCCCCTTACCAAAATCTTGACAAATTGCTGCTGAAACGTTATACTGAGAATTAAAAAAAAATATATATTGAATATTTGATGAGATATAAGCATACTTATCATCCATCAACTTTTAGAAAGCAACCGAAATTCAGCTCGCTACATCGCCAATTTTTTTCTAAATTTTCGTGATATTCGACCGACCTTTTCATATAAGTTGCCCATATAGCTGATTACCAAATTGTGGAAAAGAATGGTAGAGTTTGTGCATGCGCAGTTAAAAGTTATTTCATATATGAAATAGCTTTAATGAGTTAAATTTAAAAACGCGTTCAGCAACAGAATACGTTCCAGCAATTACTTTTAACAGACAGTACCGAATTCTTTTCTGCGTCCCTGTAAATTAACGATAAATGCTATACACACAATATTGTATAGTAAGCCTCTTGTAATGAACCTCAGTGATATATATCAATTTCAATATGTTTGAAATAAACCCCAAACAATTTTTCTCCATAGACCGTAATGCAACGGCATTCTTTTAAGTGTCCCCGTAAAGGTGTGCTATGCACACCATATGCTATAGTAAGCCTCTTGTAGTGCACCTCAGTGATATATATCAATTTCAATATGTTTGAAATTGTGTAACATCATTAAAATAAACCGCAAATTATTTTTCTCCGTAGACCGTAATGTAACAGAATTCTTTTGATTGTCTCTGTAAAAAAAAATTAAGTGCTACACACTTCATTTTCAATACCGAACATGCCATAGTAAACCGCAATAACATATATCAATTGCATGACAATCCGAATACATTTAATCGAGTTAGAGCACGGAAAGACAGACGACAGACAGACAGACAAACCGAATTCATAACTGTTTTCAACATAGTTGAAAAGTGTAAAAAACACCAAATTTTATTCTGAAACTTATTAAACAACTTTTTTGCAAATTTATGTAAAGAAATTAGCAATTCCTTCATTTTCTTTCTTTTTCTTTAAGAAGTCACAGATCTCTTTTTTCCATTCCAGAACATTCGGAATGTGTCCAACCTCCACACTTGTAGCACTGAATCCAAATCGCCCTAATATCATCTGAAAAGAGTCCATCGCAGGAAATGCAAGTTGCATTGTTTTCACCAGGTTCATCCTCCAGATGAACCACCAACTATTCATCGTCACTGTCGTGGGTATGATAGCCCTTTTTTATATCATCCAGTACTTCAAGTTCTATCAACTTGAAGTACTGGATAGCCATTACAAAACGAACAAAACGATCGAAACAGGTGCTCTACATGAAGCTCAGGACATCTACTTTGAGATGGGATCAAAGCCATTTGCTTTACGAAATAACTAAAGAAAGGAGAAATTAAATTTACATACCTTTTAAAAGTTTGGGGTTCCTCAAAAATAGGTTTTTCGATAAAAACAATTCCTACCTACCCACCTGGATCAAAGATCAAGTTCATCTGCGCACCACGCTTCCCCCACTTTCAGAAAGTAGCCTGTATTTAGACAATAGCCCGCTTTTGAACCCTTTCTTCTACTACTGCCGATACTGCAAAGAAAAAAATATCAACTGAAACATGTTTTTAAACTTTTTTGACACATCAAGGGCTTTGAAAATGTAATTCCAAATAATTACGAAAATAAGTAAAAATTCCAATGAAAATGCATGAGAAATATATTTTTTCCACGTTTATATGAGATATCAAGTTTTGAGTGTATTTCAGTATATGTATAATTGAATTTTAAAGTTCAACTGCCTTTTGGAGATATCTGCAGCATGTCTTGCTATTCTTACGAAGGTAGAAAAAGTTAAGTACGAAAAAGTGAGTTTATAATTTTGCGTGCGATCTGCCATCCTTTAAATTTTGCAAAGTGCGTCTGAATCTCCGGGAATCTGATTTTCACGGTATTTTGTGAAATAATATTTTAATTAGGTATCTGTTGTCGTATTAATACGGTGGTAGGAGTTGGATTTAATGGTTTTTGTCGCATCCTGCCCCGAGCGGTAAATGAAACAGAATTCGATCATCGTCCAAGCCTTCCAAAGTTTCTCTTTGTGCTAGCTGTTTTTGGAATGGAATCTTCGACTGTGAAATCATTGTCATTATGGTAAGGTGTTAGACTCAATATTTTCAAATGAAAGAATGTTGGAATGCATGAAGTTACCTTTATAGTGATGTTGCAGTATTTTGATGTGCCATTTCATAGTGCTAATTACCGTGTATCTAGTGACACTTTTTTTAATGAAGCTAAAGCGAACTTTTCTTACGTTTTCTTAAATGATTAGCTTAGCCATCTCGTTTTATACTAGTGCTTGAATCTAGAGAACTTCTTGGATTTAGCATTTCCCTCTCACTTTCAGTGCATCAAACTTCGTTAGTTTAAAACTAACGAAGCCTAACTCCACTGCCATCCATAATTTTTTATTGTTTTAAATAAAGTGTTGTTATTGTTAAATCTTGTGTCATGGCTACATTTCTAACTGGCAGGCCCGAATTATCCGACCCATACCATGAATATTCATTTGCAAGACTATGTTTAAATACATATATTTTCACACTACACTACCATTCACAGACATTAACAACAAATTTCACATATATATAAAGCCAATGTAGATGTTATTTACAAAGATATACGTTACTTTCCTCTAAACAGAAGAAGTCAGTCCTTTTATAAACATTTATGTGTACTAAAAAATATTTTCGCCCATCGTCTTTGGCATCCTCAATTTTTCTGATCATCATCGCCTCTTGGTGTCATTCTAACTTTCCCGGATTTTTCATTTAAAAAAAAAAAAAAAAAAAAAAAAAAAAAAAAAAAAAAAGGGAAAGTTTAGAATGACATCAAGAGACGATGATGAAGATCAGAAAAACTCACGATGAGCGAAAATATTTTTTAGCACATATAAATGTTTTTAAAAGGACTGACTTCTTCTGTTTAGAGGAAAATAACGTATATCTTTGTAAATAACATCAACATTGGCTTTATATATGTTAATTTGTTGTTAATGTCTGTGAAAGGTAGTGTAATGTGAAAATATATGTATATAGTTGAAATTATAGAAAATAACTTAAATAACTATGTTAAATATTTATCTAGATTTACTTCACACTGAAATCTTAAATAAATTACCTTGTCAACATTTATTCCTAAAATTTTCCCCGTTAATAAATGAAATAATATAGGGTTCGTACGCTTTTACAACAATTTTTAATAGAATTTTCCGCTTTATTTAACTGCAGAAAAGTATTACAAATCCGGCAATTCAACGAGACTTTTGCAATTGCTACTATTTAAATATTAAATAAAAAAAGTCTATTAAAATTTTTTGGTAAAAGCGTACGAACCCTGTAAAATATAGTCAATTTTCTCATATGTATGAAATAAACTTAAAAGTTACAATTCTACATTCATAGATTACTCGCAATATTACTAAAATACGCAATTTAACATTTAATAATATTTACAAATTAAATTTCATATTTCAGATTGAAAACCTTTATAAATCATTCAAATACCGTAATCAATTTTGGCATATAAGTTACTGAAAGCAAGATATTTTTATATACTCGAATAATTTTCAAATTTAGATCTATATCATTATTTGTATCCTGAATTCCCCATTGGCAGTACTATCCTACTAAGTGTCATTATCTAATTTCGAAACCATTTTCAATTATAGCTGGCGGTCTATGTCAAATTGCTAAATTATTAAACCTTGCGGGTAATAATTTTGAAATTTTGGTGCGATGTATATAAATACGGTAATGTCACATCATGATTTTACCGGCACACGAAAGATTTATTTGTTCTTTGTTTTGCTCTACATACATTGTAAAGCCATTTTCAAAACTGCATCAGATGGTTAAATAAAGTATTTGTTTTTCTAAGTTTATTTAGAGATTAAATGATACAACTTAGAAATTTTGTAGACAAATTTTATCTATCGACATGTGTACCATTAAACTTTTACAACCCAAGAGAAAAAATTGTCTTTTTGGACGATCTCTTTTTTTATTTTACGTGAAATAAAAATTATCGTAAAGTAAGTACGGTCCTAGAAAAAATAGTAATAATTCTGCCCCATGTCATTGTATAGAAATGATACTGGTATGAACCGATTGGTAATAACATATATTCTTAACAAACACCACTTCGACCAGTTCAAAATTTCGAGTTTTCTTTTGGCCACTTAAAGTACTCTCTATACACACGAAAAGTACACACACACACATATATATTATATATATATATATATGTAAGTCGTTCTTTGTATGTGTGTATGTTCCTTATACAAATCTGCAGTTTTTGTCCGATTTGAACGAAACTTGATGTACAGGCGTGGAAAAAAGAAACTGAACACCCCCTACTAACTATGCAACAAATTATTGTAAAAGAAAGTTACTGGTACTAAGCGATTGGAAATAAAGTCTACTTTTAAATGATGTATACAAAATTTGCTTAGGGGGCCATCTACTTATAAAAACACGCACAAACTTTTTTTTCAAAAGCAAGGCCCAAATTTGACAAGATATTTTAAATCTGCAGTTCAAACTATGCCTAGATACCAAATTTCATGAAATTCCTACGATTAGTTTCAGAGGAATTAATTACTTTATAATGAGCATATTTTAGGGGCTGTATCCAAATTGAAGTTCAGTACTCTATTGTTGAAATGCTGCAGAATGATTAATGCACTTCTTTTAATGTATTATGTTTTACCGATATGACCATTTTACTCACTTAATAAGTTTCGGTTATTGTTGTTGAATTATCCGATTTTAAAAAATATAAGATTATCTGTAATTAAAATAGTTTTAGAATATGTAAATGTGATTTTAATTTTACAGGTGTTTTTATAATGCTGTTTTTCAGATTTTGAATATATTTAACTCGATCTTTTTAAAATTTATTGGCAGAAACGTGAATAATATTGGCAAATACAAAATTTAGAATAATAATAAAAAAAATAGTATAAAGCAGCTTAAGGAATCAATGTAAAAAACAAACAAAAAAACAAACAAACCCGCAGTTAAATTACTTTTTAGTCTGAAAATAAATCCCTACATTGCTTTTTTTGAGTAGGGGGAGGGGGGCGTGTCTTGTTTTGAGATATGTTCAAATGATTTATATTCCGATTTTTTTGAAGAACTAAAACTACACCTGAAAGGACACCTGAATAACTTTACATCCATTATTCTTCCTTTGGAATAGGGTTAATAATTCTATGATTAAACATATTCTGGTAGTTCATTTGAAATTTTAAAATTAACTCATTAATGCCTCTTAGCAAGAAAACTTGCCATTCGACATTTTTTTATATATATATTTCAGATTTTTTTGCACACTGCTAGCGATTTGGAAAGAAACTTGCCTGTCAGAAAACCATAAAAATAACTTGTAATTTTTTTTTCAATTAGCCTGTGTAATCGAATAGCGGAAATGCGAAAGTTATAGAAGAAAAAGTTTAATTATTTTAAGTTCGTTATTAATGGAATAAAAATTGAACATCCATACATATTTGTAAAGATTACAATTTTTGATTGATATACAAAAGTTAATAAAAGATTAAATTAGTATTTTTAAGTAACAAACTAATACTTTTGCGGGAATATTTTATCTAACAACCATTTAGTGTAATATTGCAAATAATTTAACAAGATTTGAGTACATTGAATTAATAAGTATAAATATCTCAGTGATTATAATGTTTATATTTTGATTTATAATTTGATTATAATTTTAAAGTACTGATATTTATCTAAATAACAAAAATATGATTACGTCAAATAAGAAAATCATACAACTTTAACAAAACAGTAGAAGAACATCGTGGGCTGGTTAGTACACAAAAAATTAAAAGGCAAAATCCCCACCCCCACTAAAAAGCTGCATTTTGTAATTAAATAAAAAAAGGGGAGGAAGGAATTTGTTAATATGATGTATAGCAATAATTTTTATCAAGAACTTCTACCAATCTGCGTGGCATTGATTCAATGAGGCTGTTAACAATATCAGTATCTCTTTTAATAGTTTGCCAAGCATGAGAAACAGATTTCCATAGCTAATCAGCCGTTCTAATTCCCTCCAGAAGAACTTCATCCTTCCACAGAGCCCAAACATTTTCCATTGGGTACAATTTGGCTGCATTGCTTGGCATTTCTCTTCACGCCAAGTTTTAACTTCACCACTTCAGTAAATAGGACTATTATCCTGCAAGTTCCAAACAAAATTATGCATTATGAACTACACTTAATAAATAATGATTTCTATAACATTAAAATTTATATTTACAACAAAAATGTTAATGAAATCAATATCTAAATATATTCGCAAATATTTTAGCGTAAATTTTGCGAAATTTTTTTTTATAAATCAAAAGGTGAACAAACTTTAAAGGGTTTATTTTTATTTATAATAAAAAATATTATAATTCTGTAAACGATTACAACCTGACAATAGCAAAAGTTCTGAAAATATACAAAACAAGGAAATATGTTGTTTTAAAATTTCTTATTAATATATATATATATATATATATATATATATATATATATATATATATAAATAGATAGATTTTGTCTTAATTTTTTAAAAAATAGAGGTTAATTTTTTTAACTAATTTACATGCATTTTTTTTCATACTGATTAATCTGCTAAAATCGTCGTTAAACATGAAACAAAAGAAAATTAATTTCATTACTGAATTTCTATTGAAAATTTTCACTCCGTTCTGTAAAGATGGGGGAAAGGCGTGTTTTATCGCTGTCGATATGATATGTGGGCCAAAGCTGACAAGGTAAAGGACTTATATCTGCACACCTGTCATAAAAGAATCTTTATTGCGATTAAAAATATCTAGTTCTTCTTTAAAATCGAAATTAATTGTAATGGTATGGCATAGCATTTAGAGGAAGTTGCTTTTAAAAATATTTTCCTAATTCATTTAATGAAAGAATCAATTAATATTCTAGACCAAGCAGTTATAATTCGGAAAGTAGTACTTTTTAGGTCTAATTTTATTTCTATATATTCCTAAATGGCTGTCTCGTAAGTCTACCCCACACATGTGTTTATTGTATTTCTTTACCACAAAAGTTTAAGATATATCAGTTGAGATGTAATCTTCCTAACTGGGCGAAACAGTCCGGGTCAGGATTCAAACACGGGATCCCTTAGTTGAAGCTTCCAATGTTCTACCAACTGAGCAATCCCGGACGAATATGTCTGAACTAATTCACCCAGTTAGCTTTAATGATCATAGCATCTGGTCTGATATCTGAATCATCACAACAGAGTAAATCACAGATAATGGCATATCCAGTAAACGCAGGGAAATGTGATTACACTAGATTAATTTTACCACAATTATTCTAATTGGTAAATAAAGCATATGAGATGTAATCTTCCGAACTGGGAGAAAAAGTCGAATCCGAAAAGATTCGAACCCGAATAGGTTTGAACAACTTATGGTTTTAATTTCGCAGAATTAACCTACTGAGACGCACAAAAACATTTGATACAGTCCCTAAATCTGGCTCATTAGGCGGTTGTATGGCACCATTTTCCTGACTTCTGTATAATTTGAAATCATAGGTAAAACTACTTATACCACATAAAACAAGGCTTAGATGCACTATCTGCCCGGAGTCTGCCATCTTGTTTCTTTTTAGGGTTTCGTTCATCTCACGAAACCCTATTGCTCCCGCTGCGTTGTCTGTCTGTCACAGAGCCATTCTCGAAAACTGTGTAACTTACAGAGTTGAAACTTTGTGTATAAATCAGAATATCAGCTGTGAAGAGCTGAAAATATTAAAATTTGAAAAATTCGTATTATTTTAATAAATAGAGATAAAAAACCAAAATTCTAACAGCCTTTTCTTATTAAATTTGAACATTTTTCCTTATAGCAGATGCCAAAAATTAAAAATCCATGATGAAATTCTATCTACAATAATTAATTTTCCATCAGACGATTTCCACGTGAAAAATAAAAACGAAATAAAAAGTTTCACCAATTGAAAAAAAGATTAATATGAAATAAAAATGATTGACGTCATAGTGGTAATAAAACAGAAAGATTTCTCAATAATACAAGGAGTATGAGTATGTGTGCATGTACACAAAGCAGATTAATTACACGTCATTAGAGAATTAAAAAGAAAATCTGACGTCATATCGCAAGTTTAACGGATTTTTCAAATGTTTCAGTATAATACAAAGCGAGTATGAATATGAGTAATAGAGAATATTAAATATATGAGTTTGAGGAACGTATTGAATCATGATAAAAACCCGATTATGGAAATATTCGCATATTTTAACATTTTGAAGGTGTACAACATGTTTAATTTTGAAATTATTTTTTTTTAAATATCGCATTTAGTCCACATGACAGATATTATTATGACAGAATATAATACTGGGCTTCACCCGCTATCGGGTATATCGCTATATGGGTTCAGATATTCGAAAAACCGAGAAAAATAGACAGTTTTTTTTTTAGAAAATGAAATTTATTTGGATTTTTTAAAGAAAAGATAAAGTGTTTCGAAAGGAATATTAAACGAAACCCTTTGTGTGAACTTGGATCACACTTACCCACTTGTTTTTTCTTGGCGTAATGATATATATCCTGTATTTATATAATGGTGTTTGACATTTTCCTATATTTGATATTTATTTTCAAAATATTGTGTATGATAGTTTTGATATATATAAAAATATCACCAAGGAAAAAAAACAAGATGGCGGACTCCGGGAAGATGATGCATCTGTACCTGAAACAAAAAAAAATTAAAGACTTATTTATGTGATTTCTTGGGCAAATATTGTTTCAAAATGCTTCGAGACTGTTGCGAAAATTTGTTCATCTATTGCAAACACTCATCCATAGTAAATTGAATAAAGCGTTTTCTGATACTCAAATGTACTATGAGTTCTATGCTCTTTGTTCCATATCTGGCACAAACACAAAAGCAAGAATTCAAGCTGGTGTACTGAAATATTTTAGTTATAAAGTAGCCTAAATAACAAATATTTGATATATTTAAATGTCTAAAATTTTACCTTGCGATATTTTCAACATTTTCTGGTGAAAAAGTTGAAGCAAATTCTGCCGTTGTTTACGATGCAGGCTCAATTTTTTTTGGAAATGAAAACCTAATAGATAGTGAGGTACTGCTATCTAGTGAGAAAAAGAGGTACAAAACTTTTTATTTAAATGTTCTGGATATGGCACAAAGTTTAGATCACTTATATTTACAGGGTGTTTCACAAAGGACACCTAACTTTAAAAATCAATAACCCGGAAACGGTGATAGATAGAAACATGAAACCAGTGGTATGTTTATTAAAAAAATCGTAAGAATCTTATACATAAATCTCAAAATTTAGTTAAAAATAGCGCCGATAGATGGCGCTGTGATAAATAGGCGTATCACATTAAAAGTGATTCAATATGTGTACCTTTTACATAACAGACATGTCGCAAACGCAGAATGAAATTGTCAGTGACTCTCTGTAATGTGTCACTGGAAATCGACACACAAGCTTGAGCCTCTTAGAGCTCGCCGAGTGTTAAAGGATTGTTTCATTAAACAATGTCCTTTAATGTGCCCCACAAAAAGTAATCGCAGGGAGTAAGGTCGGGTGAATATGGAGGCCACTGCCTTTTCCCTTCACTGTCCAATAGTTTAACTCAATAACTCTATCGTCGAAGTATTCTTCCAGAAAATCTAAAAATGTCTTGTGTACGATGCGGATGAGCCCCATCTTGCATGAACCACGCCGTGCCTGGTCTATCGTCTAATGCTTGTTGAGTGGCGACACATTGTTTCAAAAGGGAATATACCGCTCATTTGTCACCGTTTCTTACAAGAAAACGGGCCCAAGAATGCCTTTGTGACAGATTGCTACCCAAACTGTAAGTTTTTGGCTATAGAGTGGTCGTGCGTGAGTCAAATGTGAATTTTGTGTACCCCAAAATCGCCAATTGTGTCTGTTACCGACACCATCCAGATAAAAATGGGCCTCATCCGTAAACCATATTCGGCCGACATCGAAACCAGAACAATCAATCTTCTGGAGCATCTCGTTAGCGAAATGCTCTCGTTGTCATTCAGCTTGAACTGGTATGGCGTTCCGGCGTTGAATCTTGTAAGGAAACATGTGTAACGATTTCCGCAGTATTCTGTACGTGCTGGATGGCTTGATTCCGGATTCAGCTGCAAGTCTGCGGAAAGATTTATCCAGATTACGCTCAATAACTGCAGCAAGTGTCGTTGAATTTTCAAGAGCAACGACGGAGTGCGTCCAACCCACATTTCCGACTAAGGCATCGGCCACGTTGCCTGTCTGTTAAAATTTTTTGAAAAGCTCGCGAATTGTTTTCCCATCTGGGCTTTTGCGACTTGAAATCGCGTTTGAAAACTTATCCTTGTGGCAGTAGGACTCTGATTTAATCGGTGGTACTCGAACACAATAAACATACGTTCCTCCATGGTATACATCACTTCTCGGAATTATTTTCACTATAAGCTAATAGCGGTCAGATTTCAATGGCGAAATCTTCGACGGCTAGTCTTTCTATGCTTCTGAACTCTCTTTAAAAGGATTCTTAACGCTCTCAGAGCCATCTATCGGTGCTATTTTTAACTAAATTTTGAGATTTATGCATAAGATTCTTACGATTTTTTTAATAAACATACCACTGGTTTTATGTTTCTATCTATCACCGTTTCCGGGTTATTGACTTTTAAAGTTAAGGGTCCTTTGTGAAACACCCTGTAAGATCCACAGGGAAATAGAAGAGTTTTATTGGTATGTACCACATATGGCACACCGTGCAGTGAAGGAAGTTTTTGACCCACTTTTGACAGTGTATTAGAGCTTTTTAGATAAAATAAGCCCAGGAAAGTCTATAGTTTATGAACTGTTTTAAAGTTTTCATAGAGTTATAAAGGAGTAAAAATTTGAGGATGGTGATACTAAATCCACGTAACAATCTTTTATTTATATTTCTCCAAAATATCATCTAATTGAAAAGTCTCTTTTTTAGTAGAATACAATGAATGGGCCTAGATATAATTCAGGCATCATGTTTAAATTCAAAAACACCTTTTTAATTATGATAATTATTAAAACAATTATGAATTATGACTTAAAATAAATTATATAAAAATAATCAGCTATGTAAATGTACAGCTAATTGCTATCAATATTTTTTGAGATACAGAGTAATTGTACTTTTCGCTGTCTAAGGGTCATTCAGAGAAAAAAAGAAAAGCATAAATAACCACACATGTGACATGTTGATGGGTAAAGTAAAGCAATTTAAACTCAAAGTTGACTTTAATGGGTAAAACGTTTAAAATTTTCAGATTTTTTTTTATGCTTTTAAACATTGCGTTAAAACTAATTTATTTTACTCGTTGAGATGTACCTTTAAAGAATTTTTTAAAAATTATTTTTAATTATTAGATATAATTATTATACTCCAGTTTTTAATGTAATATTAATTTGACAAACCAATTAACCAATCACATAGTTGCATTTACCATTGTGGTTGAAAATTTAATTGTAATAACAGAAATAAATCAAAACCCCACAAATTCTATTAATGGACACCCTACAAAAAGTAATAGATAATAGTTTTTATGATTGTATTTAGAATCAGAATTTAATGAAAGCATACTAATGAAAAAAATAGTTATTTTCAAATAAATGTGACAGTTAGGATATCAATATTAAATAAAATATGTCTGAGAATAATTAATTGTTTAAATTAATTATTGTTATTATCAGAATATATTTAAAATTATTTTATATAGAAGATTTAAAATGCTTAATTTCAGGGAGTTACAGTTATAAAATTATTGAAATAAAACGAGAGTTATTTTTAAAATAAGGTCCGTTACAAAATATTGAGATTATGCGAGAGATTATATTGAGAAATATACGATTTAAATCTTGAGCGTTTGCAGCAAAGCTCATTTGTTTAAAATAAACCTGCCGAACTGAAAATTGGAGCTCCTGATCTGAAGATTTACTTGTTTCATTACTACTATAAATACAACTAATATTTATAGTATTTGTTTGTACAGAGTTGTTTTCTCAGAGATGAATACTCAAACATTGAAGAAAAAAAGTGGTAGATTTTTAACAACTCGCGTGTCTTAAAAATTCGTCTCCATTGGAATTGGCGGGCACGAGCTCCATGAGCCCCTCCTTTTCATATGCCTTTGAACATTATTCTCTGCTTTCTGATGGTTTTATTGGTTGACAAATTATAAACTATGCAAAGCAGGGTTATAAATGAATTAATTTGTTTACTCTTAAAAATTTTATTAACCACATTAAATTAATTAAAAGCAGCTATTTATAAAAATTTTGTTTTTAATACATTTTTTTGAGTGCATTTTAAAAATTAAATTTGTTTACTTAGCTTTTCAGTTAAATAAAAAAAAAAAATGTTTTACGCACTATGACCATTAGTGAAATGACATTTTTTTGTGGTGGCTAGCGAAGATCACATGGAATGTCCATTACAAGATATTTACTAATTAAGCATTCCCATTAAAGGGAACTGGTCGTAAAACCATAAATATAAAAGAAATTTTGTAAGTGCCTATTATATATAAAATTCAAAGTTTTCTTCTACTACCATAAGAATAGCATGCCACTTTACAAGAAAATAAAGAAGATGCAAATTAAATTAGTAAAACCAACTGCAAAACCTTCACTGAAAGACAGCTAAACTGAGACAAATTATTTTCTCCTCCCTGACTGGTTTGATTACGATTTATCACAATAACTCAGATTATACAACGTGCAAGAGAGCGTTATAAAAAACATAATAAAACCTGAATATTTATTGGTTATTTTATTATGAACCAAAAATTTGGAAGGATGTTCATTACTGGCACATTTACCCTATTAAAATAATGCAGTGTCTTCTTGTTTCATCGCACATGCTGGGATACAAGAAAGAAAACGTGATACGTCCCAAGACGTCATATAACAGAGATAATTAAATTTAAGGAAAATGATAAACTACAATAGGTTTACATTTTTCCCAAAAATGTTTGTGGGGTGCTGGTTCATAGTTAACCCTGGTTTGCTCTGTAAAAAGTAAGAAAATAAGATAAAACAAGTGTTTATTTAAAACTTTAAGGGTAGGACGATGGTTGAGTCTCATATACAGAAATTTAGTTCGGACTGATGAATACTGTATAAATAAGCCCGCTAGAGAAATATACTTTACTACACAGTAATAGAAACCACTTGAATAAGACGAGTAAATAAAATTTTAACTTACGCACAGAAAACTGAAACCCTTATATTATTAACTTTAATACTCTGGAATTATCCTTTGCTGCGATGCCCAGGCTTTCACAACTTTGTTAAAAGATGGCTAAATACCTAAAATCATAGAATCTCGTGGCCGCCAACACAATTTTATTGAAATAATCAATATAATTTATCTTACCAAGTCAAGCTTCTACTCTAAGCAAGCTTCACATCAGGAGCACAACCTCTTTATGCTGGCAGGAGCGGGTCTTGAATTCTACTATGGCGAGATACGACCAAATCCAACCCATTTGCTCCTGCTTAAATACATCACTGACTGACCAGAAAAGCCAAAATTTGCATAAATCCGATGCGAAACTCAGAAAACTCACGAATTTCGAAGGACACATGCATCCGTCGAAAGTTAAAGTAAAATAGTCTACAGATGTCGCTGCATGCACACAGACGATATTTTTTCAATACGATCTCCATCGAAAAAAAAAACGGCTGCCTTTATGAGGAGTTGCCTATCTACTACATTTTCACATTATACGCAGATTGCAATCTATACTAATAAAAGAAAGATAGTTGTGTGTGTGCGTGTGGCAACGATGGCTAGCGAAATTTACCGCCCGTAGAAGTCTGAAAATTTGTAGGAGGATGGTCCAAGCCAGTTCTGATGAACCTGAGGCTCAGATTTTTCATTTTTCAACCAAGATATTTATCATTATTCAGCCAAGATATTAATTAAAAACTCATCAAAAAGCATTCTTTTTTTGCAAATAGGCGGAGCGCTGAGTTTGGTGCTTTCCGAAAACGGCAAGCAGAAAGTGAGAGAGTGTACGAGATAGGCTTCTTTTAATCTTTGTCTAAACACGCGTCGGATTAACCGCTGGAAATACGAATAAAAAAGAAAAATGCCCAGTTAAACTGAGGGCATTGAGCTCACAGGCCATTCACACTAATTGTATATTATACTCTTATTTCAAAGAATTTTAAATAAGCCTCTCGAAAATAAAGAAATCGACAATATATTAAGGGGGATCACCTCCCTCCCCTTATAATTAACCAATGAACACCCAAAATTATTCAGGGAAGCGCTTTATTAGAATGGACTTATATACAAAATTTGAAGCAAATCGGATAATTCTGCATAAAAAACCCATTTATCTAATTTAAGGGGGTTAGCCCCCCCCGTGTCCATCTTTATACTTAACCAATGCACCCCCAAAACTAATCAGGGAAGTGCCTTACCACAGTGAACCTATATTCAAAATTTAAAGGAAATCGGAAAATTCTGCATGAAAAACCTATTTATCTAAATTAAGGGAGGGTTACCCCCCCCCGGTTTCCCCCTTTATACTTAACCAATATATCCCGAAAACTAATCAGGGAAGCGCCTTAACACAGTGAACCTATAAACAAATTTTGATGCAAATGGGATAATTCTGCATGGAAAACCCATTTATATAAATTAAGGGGGGGATTAGCCCCCCCGTTCCCACCCCTTCATACTTAACCAATCAATCCCGAAAACTAAACAGGGAAGCGCCTTAACACAGTGAACCTATAAACAAAATTTGAAGGAAAACGGAATAATTCTGCTTGAAAAACCCATTTATATAAATTAAAGGGGGGATTAGCCCCCCGTTCCCCCCCACCCTTTATACTTAACCAATCAATCCCGAAAACTAATCAGGGAAGCGCCTCAACACAGTGAACTTATATACAAATTTTGAAGCAAATGGGATAATTCTGCATGAAAAACCCATTTATATAAATTAAGGGGGGATTACCCCCCCCCTCATACTTAACAAATCAATCCCGAAAACTAATCAGGGAAGCGCCTTAACACAGTGGACCTATAAACAAAATTTGGAGGAAAACGGAATAATTCTGCATGAAAAACTCATTTATATAAATTAGGGGGGATTAGCCCCCCGTTCCCCCTTTTATACTTAACCAATCAAATCCAAAAACTAATCAGGAAAGCGCCTTATCACAATGAACCTATAAACAAAGTTTGAAGCAAATGGGATAATTCTGCATGAAAAACCCATTTATATAAATTAAGGGGGGGGGGGGGGTTTAGCACCCCCCGTCCCCCCCCCCTTTTTACTTAACCAATCAATCCCGAAAACTAATCAGGGAAGCGTCTTAACCCAATGAACATATAAACAAATTTTGAAGCAAATGGGATAATTCTGCATGAAAAACCCATTTATATAAATTAAGGGGGGGATTAGCCCCCCGTTCCCCCCTTTTATACTTAATCAGTCAATCCCAAAAACTAAACAAGGAAGCGTCTTAACCCAATGAACCTATAAACAAATTTTGAAATAAATGGGATAATTCTGCATGAAAAACCCATTTATATAAATTAAGGGGGATTAGCCCTCCCGTTCCCTCCTTTTATACTTAATCAGTCAATCCCGAAAACTAATCAGGGAAGCGTCTTAACCCAATGAACTTATAAACAAATTTTGAAGCAAATGAGATAATTCTGCATGAAAAACCCATTTATATAAATTAAGGGGGGGATTAGCCCCCCGTTCCCCCCCTTTATACTCAACCAATCAATCCCGAAAACTAATCAAGGAAGCGCCTTAACACAGTGAACCTATAAACAAAATTTGAAGGAAAAAGGAATAATTCTGCAGGGAAAACCCATTTATATAAATTAAGGGGGGGACAACCCCCCCCGTTCCCCCCTTTATACTTAACCAATCAATCCCAAAAACTAATCAGGGAAGCGCCTTAACGCAGTGAACCTATAAACAAAATTTGAAGGAAAACGGAATAATTCTGCATGAAAAACCCATTTATATAAATTAAGGGGGGGATTAGCCCCCCCCCATTCCCCCCTTTATACTTAACCAATCAATCCCGAAAACTAATCAGGGAAGCGCCTTAACACATTGAACCTATAAACAAAATTTGAAGGAAAATTGAATAATTCTGTATTAAAACCCCATTTATATAAATTAGGGGGGGGGGGTTAGCCCTCCCTGTTCCCCCCTTTATATTTAACCAATCAATCCCGAAAACTAATCAGGGAAGCGCCTTAACACAGTCAACCTATGAACAAAATTTGAAGGAAAACGGAATAATTCTGTATTAAAACCCTATTTATATAAATTAGGGGGCGATTAGCCCCCCCCTGTTCCCCCCTTTATATTTAACCAATCAATCCCGAAAACTAATCAGGGAAGTGCCTTAACACAGTCAACCTATAAACAAAATTTGAAGGAAATCGGATATTTCTATGAAGAGTTATCGCGTTACGTACGTACATACGTACATACATACATACATACATACATACATACAGAACCGGCGGGCACATAAGCTCTCAGGCTTTGATAGCCTGTGAGCTAAAAAACGGAGACCATATCCTTAAATTTCGTGTTTTTACATTGAAAACACAGTTTAAAAAAATATTATCATTAATCTTTTTAAAATAGTTCGATTTCGCCGTTTCCTTTTCTCCATTACGCCGAAGCTCACATCGGGCTTAATTTAAAAGATACCGATTAATGAAAAATACACGCTTAAAGCGAAAACCTTCTTCTCTACGACGGTGCAATTTGTTTTCAAAAATACCAATTTCAACACTTTCGAAAAAATCGCGACTGCAGGTCATTTGGCGCCTCCCAGTGACACTCTTTTAGGTAGCTTTCATTACAAAACGTTACCTATTGCAGCCGTTCGGAGGAAAGCAATTCCAAGAAAATTTGTTATATTTTCACCGATCATGACCCCCAGACCCAAATACCATACCCTCCGTTCAAATGTTGATTTATATATATATCTGACATTTGTCATGCTGTAGCTCTCTTATTTATCAACCGATTTGGATGTGACTGAGTATGTGTATAGGACATACCAAGGTCTCAACCGAGTTCGTTGGCCAGCTTCATCCGCCATCTTGTTTTTAAATGGCGGCCAGTTATTTTTTTAATTTTTAAAAATTCAAAAAGATGTACAAAAAATTTATAAATTGAAAAAGTTGTTTTCGTTAAGTGTTAGAACGTGATACAAGGATTCTGGAACATAATTTGTTTTGGTGTATCTTAAAAAATGGCTGAAATATGGCAGTTAGAACTTCTAGGGTGGCTGAGATTTTGAAACAATCTGATTTTTGTTATACTGTAACTCTCATGTTGAAATTCGCATTCACATTCAGTGTTAACGTAAACCGGAATTGAATCTTATATAATAGGGTTCCAAGCAATTTAGCTTCGGGTGTTTGAGTAAAATGAGTTGAATTTTTAAAAACATGGACTATGAAAGCTACCTTTCTCGGTACAGGCCAGAAGGACATTTTTCTTTCTCTACGCTAAAAGTATCAAAACGTCAATATTTCGACACCTTATTTCTACACGTTTTTAGTACATTGGATTTACGTAACGAGTATGTATATCCACGAACACGCGGGCGGGTTTGGCTCACATTTTACGATTAAATATCCATATTTCTGCAGGAATTTTTTAAGCAGGCTTCGAAACCGGAAAATTTTTTAACTGATAAAAGTTCGGACGATAACAACTTTTTTTTATATTTTAAAGGACTGGATTCGAAAACAACAACAACACAAAGCGAGAAGAAACAAAGTTCTTTTACAACCAGATATCAATATACAGGGTGACAAGAAATAATTTGGACGAAGTTTCAAACCAAAAATCTGTAACTATCACTAAAGTTATAAAGTTAATGTCTTAGGGAATTGATTCTAGAAATCTACTAAACAAGTGTAAGTAAGTTAGTTGGGATAACCATTATGGTTAACAAACGATCTACCATACTTGAATGACATAAGCAAGGAATGAAACAATGTGAAATTGTTCAACGATTGAAAGTGCCTATGCAGACGGTTTCATACACAATCAAAAGGTTTAAAGAACTCGGACATGATGGTGACAGGCCAGGAAGAGGAAGAAAGCGCACAGTTAACACATCAAGCAACCGGGTAGTTATCAAAATGCGAGTTCAACGAAATCCTAGGATTTCAATGAGAAAGGTTGCTAGAGAGATGAAGATCAACAGAGAAACCACACGTTTGATGACAAGAGTAGAGCTTGGTCTTCACCCTTACAAAATGAAAGAGGCTCAAAAGCTAACAGCAGAGAACAAACGTACAAGACTTCAAAGGTGTAAAGAACTGTTAAAGCGGGCCGCAGGTGATCGATGGCAAACATTTGTCTTCACAGATGAGAAACTGTTTTCGATTGAACAAGCTCATAATAGCCATAATGATAGAGTTTGGTCAGCAGAAGCACCTGGACCTTATTGCATTGTTGAACGGCGTCAACGACCCCAATCTGTAATGGTTTGGGGTGGGATATGTGCTAGTGGGAAAACACCACTTGTTTTTGTTGATCAAGGGATAAATATTAATCAACAAACATATCGCAAACTCATTTTGGAAGATGTTGTCTTACATTGGTCACAAAAGTTCTTTGGAAGCAAAAGATGGATCTTCCAACAGGATTCCGCACCTGCACACAGAGCTGGAGGCACTCAAGACTGGTGCAAGACACATTTTCCTGACTTCATTGGAGCTCAAGAATGGCCACCGTATTCCCCAGATTTGAACCCAATGGATTATTCTGTGTGGTCCATCTTGGAGACAAGGGTGTGTGCTAAACCTGATAAAACTTTGCCATCCCTAAAGAAATCCTTATGCAAGGAATGGGATAAAATATCAGTAAGTGAGTTGCGGCCCATAGCCGAAAATTTTGTGACACGTTTAAAACTCTGTATTAAGGCTAAAGCTAGCCACTTTGAAAATTTGTAAATTTATTAGACGAAATAATGTATTCATATTTATTTTGAAGTTTGGTCGTAATATTTTCATTAGCATTAAAGTTGTAATGTATCTTGTGTGTCCAAATTATTTTTTGTCACCCTGTATTTTGACAAAGTCCTTACACCGGCTGCAAAAGAGTGACATTTATAATCGATAAAAATTTCAAAGAACTGTTGTTTTAACTTTTAAACGAGCCGAAGTGAAAAAAATTCTTCTTACAAGATCTTTTACCACTAAATATCAATATTTTTTCACGAATTTTTTCAGGCTACGAAAGCAAACAAATTATACAGTGTAACTAGATAGAAAAACTGTAATCAATATTTGGCGTCATATTGCTAGATTTTGAGCAATTTAAATTAAAAAAATAAAATTTCTTGCGTCTCGCATGTATTATGAAAAACATTTCGACAAGAGGAGATCATTATTCCAAAACTTCATTTTGTTTTACGATGACGACATCTAAAACACACACTATCTATATTAATAAAAGAAAGTTTCGCTCTGTGTGTGTGTCCGTGTGTCTGTGTGTGTGTGTCTGTTGGCGATGGCTAGCAAAATCTAGCCCACCTAGAAGTCTGGAAATTTAGGTGTGGATAGTCCAAGGTCTGGCCATGTGCACCTGAGCCTCAGAATTTTAATATTTTGATAATTAGCCTAGATATTAATTAGATTCTCATTAACCATCGCTTCTAAAATGTCATCTTTTAAATCAAAATGGCAAAAGAAACGAACTGGCGCGTTGGATTTGCGAGCTGAAATGAACAAATTCAAAATTATTTTACTAATTAGCGAATTTTAAGAAAACTAATTGAGATATCAATTTGAAAATTTCTGAGCATATGTAAAAAAATATTTTGCATCTGACTATGTGATTTTTGAAAAATTTGGTTGGTAATTTTTTTTAATTTATGCAAAAAACTGCCAAAAATCTGCCGGCGCCAGTGAAAACGATCCGAGAAAGTTTCAGACAGGGATCTGCTTTCATTAAAAACTGAACTACAAAGAGATCTGTTTCTCGGGCCGATCCCTCCATTTAGTTTGCGAAAATGAAAGGAAATAATTGCCAATTTTTACTAATGAACAAACATTTAGGTAACTAATTAAGATATAGATTTGAAATTGAGGTCGGGAAGAGGTGTCATCTGCCGGCTATTTTAGCGTAGCGTCTTCGTTATGTTCTAATTATCAGAAAAATGTAATTATTTTTTTAATGATCGCGTTAATGTAGGTGACGGTGGTTCTCTTGAACAAATTATTCATTATATTTGCGGGTATGGGGAGGGAGGGGGTTAACTCCTTTCTCTGAGATTGTAATTATCTCGGGCCCGGGCAACGCCGGGCGGGTTAGCTAGTAATACAAATAAAAATCCAATTTCAGCAATTACTACCTGTAGCCGGTGCTGCATTTGAAATATTTTGTCCATCCCAATATATGATCTATATATTTTAATATACAACACATAGTTTACAAACATTTTATTCAGCCGGGAAAGGTATAGCACAACGGAGAATGTGCTACCGCAAAATATCATCCATAGACTGTATTGTATCTATACTATATTTTTATGCAAGAATGAATATGTAAGAATTTATTTATATATTATGCAAGTAGTATGCTAAAATTAATTTATCTAAAAAAAGTACCTGGAATGAAAACTCCCTTTCAGCAATTCCCACCAATTGAAATCAATGTATTCTAATTCTTTTGTGAGACCCTGTACACGAACTGAAGAATTTATACATACACAAAATAATCTACTACAGTTTAGTTAAGCTTGAAAACGCGTAACATAATTGAAAGCGCATTTCCAGAAATTATCGCTCATATACAATGTATGTTGTAAAAGAATGTAATGTGTCGTTTGTTATAGGGAAGATGCACCTAAATAATCTACCTAATCAACTTCCTTATTACATGTCCCTTCATTACAACTTCCTTAGAGACAGTATAGCATAATTAAAACACATTTTTAGGAGTTGATATCTCTAGAAGACAGTAATGCAGCCTAATTCTCTTGTATTTTTCTGAAAAGGAATAATAAAGTTTTGCAGACCTCTATTATACGGGAAACATTTTGTACTGCACATGCGCAAACCATATAAATTTCGTAATGTTTTATGCAGTGTAACATCATTGTAATACACATGTAAATCAAACAGTTACCACCTGTAGATTATAATATACCCGAAAGCTATTGAATGCCCTGTAAACGAACGCTAACTGCTACAGTCTCCGTCGTCAATATGGAACATGTTATTGTAAACTTCAATAACATATATAATTTCTTAACGTTTGAAATTGTGCAACATCATTAAATGTCCTTCGAGCATATTATCCCCCATTCTACATAAAGTAATCGAATTATTTTGTTTGTCTCTGTAAATGAACGATCAATGCTACGCCCTCCATTTTGTATAGAAAGTATGTTGTAATGTACCACACTAACGTATATTAATTTCATTTTGTTTTAAGTAATATGACAAAAATAGAATACACTGCAAACAATTTTTACCCATAGACCATAATGTAATGGAATTCTTTTGTGTGTCCCTGAGCACGAACTATGAATGCTACACACTCTACTTTTCAATACGGAATATTCTGTGGTAAACCTTTATGATACTGGGGTGGCAGTCTAAGAATATTTTCGAACGTCACAGCGCGGAAAGACGGACACATAGACTGACAGACGGCTAGACAAAACCGAAATCATAACATTCATTCTACATTGTTTAAAAGTGTTAAAAATGCATCACTTTGACACGGACTCTAATTATGAAAGATTCTTAGTTATTTTCAAAATTTTGGAAAGAAAATATTGCCAAATTAGCTAGTTATCGAAATTTAGACATATTGGGGTGGGCCGAAAAATGTTTGTTTATTAATTGATTTTAGCATAGTACGCAAAAGTTGTGTAATGGGTCAGTTAGAACTAACCTCTACATTATAGCGCGTTCATGGCATCACTGTTAAACATTTATTGTAGCATTTTAAACATTTATGGGAAGCGATATTGGATGGGTATTAAAATGCATAAGTCTGCTAAACATTCATTTGAGTGCTTCAGCGCCACATTTCGGTAACATGGTGTACTAAAAATTGTTAATTAATAAATGAAAGCACATAATTTGGATTATCTGTAGGTTGGATTTCGTCTCAATTGGAGAAGCAGAATATAGTCCAGAGCTTCTTGAAGTAGGTGACGTATTATTTGTGAACCGTGTGCCTTAAGGAATTTTCCTAATTTTGATTTGAGTCATTTCTTTAACTCATCTATGATAAGCATTGACATAAATAAGCATTAATATTTAATAATTTACAAACCATCAAATGCTAATTGCATTTATACACTCAAAGGATTTTTTTTCCATTTAAGTTAACATTAATATCTTAACTTCTGCATCAGCAGTAAATTCTCATTCATATCTCGCACATTTTCTATTATTAGTTTTCTATTTACGGACACTTACATTAGTTTCCTACAAAGACAATAAATTTATTTATATTTTTCCCATTCCATGAATTTGTTTTGTCACTAAAACATGTTGAAATTAAGTCCTTTCCTTTTTATGGCTCTTTTACTTTGCATAACAGACAGCAAAAAGTGATTAAAATAGAGATAAAAATTTTCGCTTGATATTCGAATGCCTTAATCAATGAGAATTTATTTTAAAATAAACTTTATGAAACATTTCATTATTTTTTATTGAGGCAATACATTTTATGCTAAAATAAAACAAGAAAATGTAAATAAAATGGATTGATAAAACACGAATATTTTAAATAAATTTATTAATTTTTTTTACTCGTATATGCTTTTGAAATACGATTACTCATAATTTTACATTGCATGTGCCAATTTCCCTCACGATTGCCATTGGTCCACGGCAACTACATCCTAGAATCCTGTCCGCAGCCAACGAAAGAAACCGGCCATGATACTTTCATTCCTCTTGGCTGTCACATGATCAAGCTAGGGTGGTTTGCCGAACTGTCGAACTGCCATGTGATCGAGGTAGGCTGAAAGTAGTCGAGATATGTTGAGTATCGATCTCTTTCGTTGGCTGCAAGCCTATCATTATTTAGTTCTCGTTGCTGTTAACTCTTGTCCATATCGGTCTTCACCATGACGTTCAAATAATTTTCAAACATAAGATGATTGTTTCGAGATGATACTATAAAAACGGATTTCTGCGAAAGGACACTGTAGCACACAAGAACAAAAGAGGTTGTCTTATTTAGAAAAGTTTATTCACCAATTTTCCTGTTTGTTTGTGGGTGGAGTTATTTCTTTGTTATTTTCATTTTAAGCAGTTAAGTTGAAATAGTACACTTATGCTGCGTTTACATCATGGCGTAAACGTCTCATCAGGTCTAGGAAGTCTGCGAGGCACAGGATTCCCAATCAATCATGGTGTTCATTGGTTGTTTACGTTGCCGCTGATTGGTTGGTTCTCATGATTTAACGCTTGGAAAGCCAACGCCTAGGAAAGTAATGCCATAATGTAAATGGACCTTTAAAGCCTCGTGGTCTGCCAAGCTTAATATAAATAATGAATATTAGGGTTGATGATTATTTAAGTATGGAATTTATATGGGAATGAAAGGTAATTTTTTATCAAAATAAAAAGAAAATTTAAGAGGATCATTAAGATAAAAAAAAATTAAGTTAAATTATTATTTTTTAAATATATCGGTTAATTGTGCAATTTTTCTGAATGTTAGAGCACTCTCTTCCCGTCAATATGAAAAATATGAATCTGGAAATATATTAAATTTGTCAGTTTTTCAATCAGCACAACGCGTGTATAAAAATTTCCTGCCAATGAAAAATCAATGGATTTGTTGCAGTATAATTCGATACATTTATATAAGGGTACTCTAGTTGACAAGTCAATTTTTGTGATTTTGCGTCCGATCATGTTGTCCTAAATTGCTAATATTTGTGCGTAAATGAGAAATACTTTCTGTACATTTTTAAGTTTCGAAAAGTGCGGATAGATTTCCGAAAATGGTTGTTACAGTTAATTTGCAATGATATGATAATTAAGTGACTGTGGGTGTGTCGTAGTTACATATAGTAGGATGGAGCTTATTTATAACTATGAAAATATGTTCTTCTCACCTTTTAATTTTGTTCCATTTTATGAAAAATATTCAGGCAATATATTATAATTATTGCTTTTAGATGTAGCTCTAATTTTTCATGTAATGCTCATTTTGTAGTTCGTGATTCATCCTAAAGGGTAATTTTTTTCCAAAGTGGAGGGGTCAGAGTATATGGAATATTAGTATCTGATAATACCCAGACAATTCCATATAACCCGACATAGTATTTATTTCTACTTTTAATAGACTGCAGAATGAGAATAATAACATACAAGTACAATTTCAACTGGTAATTGTACTCTGTATCATTGAGGAAATGAGAATCTTTTAAGTCACAGAACATGATTTTTGAGTGTGTTTGACATGGTGGAACTGTTTGACCAATTTTACCGCAAAGTTCAACATGGCGACATAGTTGTTAACGGCTTCAAATCCACTAGAATGTTCCGTCTAAATAGGAATATTTTTTCCACTGGAGATTTTCTTCCATCCCCAATAAAAGCCTCAACCTAAGTGCGCTTTCGACTATCTCCAAAATGCCGAAGAAACAATGTCTGTTTCGGACGAACCAACTCCTTTTTCATCTAAAAGCCTTCAAGACAGTTTTGGTTGATCCTCACAGATTTCTCAGCCCTTGTCGAAAAAAGAAAAACGCCAATAGGGATAAAAACCACGGGGCATCCTTAATCCTAACATAGACGCCTACTTAATAGGGGGCGACGGGGCAAATTAGGCAAACTTCTACCGCTAACTTTAAAGGTTATTTTTGTCTTAATTACAGTGATTAAAAAGGACAAAAACCTTTTTAAAATTAGTAGAAGAAATATGGCTTATTGCCTATTTCCCCACCGTGAAGTCGGCGCCCATGAGTCCTAACTCATTCTCACTATAAAAACTGCTGGAGGCGCTACATAACCGCGTGTGGAACAAAAGGTGTAATTATCGCGGAAAACGAAGTAAAATAACTTAGAATACGTTCCGAAGGAATAAAAAACTAGGCTTATGAAAGGACAAACATATTCGAAACGGAATAATTTTAATACGAGGAAGCTAAGGTACTATGTGCAGAATAATGGAATTTTGAGATGGGAAATAGTACAATTTTTTAATGTGGAAATAAGTAAATTAAATCGGAAAAACATAGAAATTTAATATTTATGTAGATATATATATGTTTCAATCTTTGCTTTCAAAAGCTTCGTATAAAAAATCAGATAAAGCTTTATACTTCAATTAAATTATATTTTTATAAGCTTGTATAATACTTTTTTAATAAAAAAAAAAAATGAAATGAATTTGCATAACTTAAAAAGTTTTTTTCATGACCATATCATATGTCAGAACTGAGAAAGCTAAGAAAAATCCTCTCGGGTTTGACTTCAAGCGTGTAGAAAAATTGCTTGGAGTGAAATTTGTTGTAGTTTTAAATACGTAGTTCTATTTCCACCACTGCCTTAGCTGGAGTTATCTCACTGATTTGTGATGCTTCCAAATAAGTGTTTGACACTCTCTTGCTCGAGAAGTGGCGGTTTAAAAAATATTTAATTAAATAAAATTTAATTAAAAATCTGTCCAGCTTTTGCTGTCGCATCGACATGTGATTCGATCCCAACGTATCTGGGTTGGAAAACCACAGTTCTGTCACAGTACCTCTGCATTTAAGTGCCATGATTGTCCTTCTAATTATTTCTTCTTCTAGCACTTCATTATTTTCTCTGTCCTATTTTGATTTTTGTGATGAATATTTTCTGACTTACTGTCACATAGTAAGTTTTTACTTCCAAAATAAATGTGCAACCGATAGAAATAAAGTATAAATCTTCCTTCTCGGTTACATAATAACAAATACTGAAAAACAAACTGAATGCAATAATTTTTGTTTAGCACTAAATACTTTAAATTAAAACCACAGAAAAGTTTTTGTATAAAAAAAAAATCTGTATCACTTTTTAGAAAAATGTTATCGAAAAATCACATCACAGAAAAACAGACATTAAGAATTAAAGAGGTGTTTTAAAACTGTATTACATCACAGAAACAAATAAAATAAGTGAAAGTGATCGATGATTTTAACATATTTTCTAGACAATAAAAAGAAAGAAAGCCATTATGATTTCAAAGGTCGTTTTACCATTTTTTCTCTTTTTTATTTCGTTTAAAAGACGAAAATTAATTTTATTTTTAACTCATAACTAAGCTCTTAAAGAAATTGTTTTTTGAAATGTTTTAAATTTACAAGGCGTATAATGTAAGATTTATCGAATTTATGAACTATTTAAAGAAGTTTTTCGGTTCAGAGAAAAATTCGAAATCAATACACAACAAACTTTGAAAGAATTTTATGAACCAAGATTATGAGATACGATTTAGATTGAAATTATCCTGCTTGTATTCAGACCACTTATTTAAATAGTCGATTTTTCAAGATATAATATAAATAATCGTGATATTAGACTACTGGCATATATTTTTCAAACAAAATTTAAAATTATTTAAACATTTCCTCAGATGGATAAATTCTCATATTTTAAACTTAAAAAATTGTTACGTTAAAGAAAAAGGTTCAACACATTACAATATAAAACGCAGGTCATGCTTGGAGCTATCCAATGTCGTACGTTTTATCTAATATTCTGAAAATGCTTTTAAAAACTGCCTCTTTTCTCCTCTTTATAAATGAATGGCACATATTTTACCAATGGACTTGAGGATGTTTCTTATTTACTTATTTTATTTGACATCGGAATAGGAATAAGCTGATAAATATCAAGCAGACAAATACTTATAGATATTAATAACATTCTATAGGATCATTTATGAGCACCCACTACAATACTGCGACTGTAATATTTCTAAAATTATGATGCATAAATGCCTTAAAAGCCCTCATTTAAAAAAAATGAAAATGGAGTTTCAAAAATACAAGTAAATTCGACTATCGATGAGTTGAAAATATTCTTAAAGCCTGGATTATATTAAAATCGCTATTAAAATGTTTGGTGATGGTATAATGAAGATAAAATGGAATGATTTCGATTATTATGATTCTATTGCATTAAGTGGTATACAAAATAATCATAAAAAAAAAATTTGCCCCTAGTTCAAGGGAACGGAAGAAATTTAGGATCAAGTATTTTAAGATATGTGCTCGACAATGAGGTAAAGAACAACAATCCAGTTCTCACAGTTATGCTTATAAGAACAAAATTTTTGAAAATTTCAAATAACAGTACTAACATTTTTTATTGCAAAATGAAGTGAACGGCCTTTTTATAACACTCAAATGTGCAGTATTGTTTGTGATAGCATTTTGACAGAATAGTCCAGTTAATCCATGAAATTTAACCTTTTGACTACGAATTTATATTTTACCAGAAATTGCTGCATTTTTTTATTTTATTCGTACGACGTTTTTAAAAAAAAATAATATTAGTTGTACACTTCAGAGACGATTTCATAAGAAATCTACCACAAAGCAATTTTTTTTATAAATAGTTCTACGAATAGCATAAAAAATACTCGCCAGCGGTATGCCTGCTACTGGTCCGTGGGACATATACTGGGATGCCACAAGTGGTTATTTTTATATTCTAATCGTACCACTATCAAAAAATTATTTTTTGTAGTAGATTTCTCTTGCAGTTGTTGTAAAAGCATATGGAAAGGATTATTGTTTGGGAAAAGTCGAACGAGCAATAGAATTAAAAAAAGGTTATCCGTGGCAACCCTGTGCATATGTCTCGCAGTAGTCAAGGGGTTAATACCATTGGATTATTTAATTGGAGGCATCTTAATTGCAATAAAAGCATACAAATAATCAAAATTTAAAATATTAAGATAGTCTAATTAGTTTTTACTTAATTCAAATTTAATATCTTGAAGGAATTTTTATTAATTTGTTTCTTATACATTAGTTCAGGTTTGAAATAATAATAATAAAAAAAACGTTGCTGAGACTGGTAAATATATTAACTCGTACCAGTAAGCATACATTGTAATCAGCTTAACTCAATACGATTTATAAAATAGAGGACGGTCATAAAAATACTGTAGTATTTTCCAACTGGGTAAAACAAGTCTTCATGCCAGCATTTGAAACAAGGATCTTGGCTTAAGCTGCTCTTTTCAAATCCGTCGGACACAATTCACGCAAACAACCTTTCGGCAAAGACATCTGGTCTGTTGTCTGAAACAGCTCGTCAGAATGAAACAGAGGTTAAGGAACTCCAATAAATGCTGGATATGTAATTACATTTAATTATTTTAACATAATCATAGTGATTGGTTAAGAAATAATACGATTTGTTATCGTACGACTTCTCCAGGATGGCTCAGTTGGTAGAGCGTTGGTCCCTTAAGCCAACGTCCTGGTGTTCAAACTCCGGCCTGGATACTTTCTCAATTAATCAGAAAAATTACAACTCGTATGATTTCTTTACCAATCACTATGATTATGTTAAAATAATAAAATATTGCATATTATTTAAGGATGCTTAATACATTTCTTTTTCACCAACTTGAACAACAAGATTTTCCATGAGATAATTTCCATCATAATCATTGGATTTTATTCTTTGGACTATCATTGAGACTAATTTAATTACTATAAAACATATTTATAATTTAAATTGAAAACACTTTTGATTTTTGAAACTCTAAATAGAAATTTTGAAACTCGTAACTCTCTCATTTTATTTAAATTTAACATCCCATTTTTTTATAAACCTATACACTAATCTGAGGTGTAATTTGGTTAAAATATCGAATTATATATTTCAGAGGAGTTACAGCCTTTAAACCTTCAAAAAATCAAAAATAAAATATATTGCATTATTAATTTTAAACTGACATGGTTCTTCTAATTGTAATATTTTTATGCGGTTTGGAACATATGATTAAAAAAAAGTTCATAGTTTTGGAAAGTGCAATAAATTCTATTTCAATTTTGAAGATTTAATGGTTGTATATGACACATAAAATTTCTATCGTCCACCCAGACTTCGAAGTCACTATCTGCTTTTACAGTATTTTAACTGAAACATTGAATCAAGCTGAACTCCACTAATCGAAAGTTAAATCGAGTTTCAGAAATAAAAACATATTAAACAAACCTACAGTTAAAAATATTCCTAAAATGCAAATTATTTTAGCCATTGAATGCATGATGCATCATACGTAGGGGAGACTGGGGCTAGTTGGCCCATTTTTTCTTCAAAACTTTTTATTTATTTTATTTTATTAAAATTTTAATTCTTTTTTTAGTTTGGGCAATGAGTGCACCTTAAAGTATAACCACGCCGGAAAATTTTTGAAAAATAATTATTAATAGTTTCTATATGAAGCTTAGAAGGACATCAAGTCACTGGGCCAACCTGCCCCGTCGAACGGGGTAGGTTGGCCCACTAAATAGATTTTATTTTCGGATTACTAACGGAAATGAAAAACACATAACATATCAAATGTAATTTTAATTTGGTATATAAAAGGTACAAAGGAAAAGAAAAGATGTTTTGTTCAACTTAACTACAGCCTTCATCAAAATTTTTCTAATTATCACAATGAATGCAAATATAAAGTACCATATTCCCAGTGACATATGATTCGCGTGGCCAACATTTGCACCTGGTATATTGAATCCACTCATCTCCTGATTTACTATTTTTAAATCATTTAACCCTTTCAAGTGTCCATAGGTTCGTCGTTTAATCTGGGCTAACATGCCCCAGATTAAATGGGTCAACTTGGTCCATATCGCCATTTTGATTTTTGATCGTCGTATCAAAATATTCCTTTATTTTTTTTTTTTAAATCAGTAGGTAGAAAATAAGCTCTGAACAACGGTCTATTTTAACTGCTATTAACCAAAGTCAAACTTTAATTTAGAAACAAACCAAAAACGATTTTTTATGAGTGCCCCCCCCCCCCCCCAAAAAAAAAAGCTTACCTGTGTTAAAATTTGAAAATTTGAACTGGCTTTCGTTTGATTGCTTCTTAACGGTTGACGATGTTGTGAGTGATAGAAGACGTGATAAGACACATTTCACTTAGGTAGTAATGCTATCCACCGGATAGTTTGAAAAATATCGTGGATGGGTCAACGTGCCCCTATGACGAACATGCCCGATCTCCCCTACAACATATAAATAAATTCTACATAACCCATGTGCCATAGTTTTCAATAAACGGAATTTTTTCTATGGCAAGAATAATTAGACGTACATAATGACAAAAATTACATAACTGACAACTTTTGCGCTTTTTTCTTACGACTATTTTTGAATTAAAAAAAGTGCCTTATTTAATCCTAAATTTTTTACTATTGTATAAGACATATTGTTCTGTTCATAAATAGTGGTAGGGAAAAAGCATAAAAAATAGCATCTATGTAATTATGTATATTTGACGGCACTGCTATTACCCATTTTGTTTCCAATAACACATTGTAGTCGTCATCAAGCGTTTCAGAGGCATGATTTTCCTCTCTATTCTTAATTACAATTGCTAAAAATTATTTAACTTATAAAATGTCATCTGATATATATTTAATATAAGGTCCTTATTTATTTGAGCGGGCTTTGTGGCACATATGTAAAATTGCTTGGAATAGATAAACTGCATCGGCACATGAGTCTCAGGCTTTGGGCTTTCAAATTTAGGAGTTTCCAAGCCTGTACATAAATGTTTTTAAAAAATACAGTGGAGTTTAATTATTTACATAGCTTTATGCTGTGCTATATAAATATGAGAATACAAGATCATGATATTTTCCCCTTCAAATGTATGACCTATTTTCCAAACCGTTAAGCCGATACAGACTTACCGGTACCGTCTTTTCTTATCATTTTATAAAACCTCACTAAGTATTGTACCTAAAATGTATAAAACTATCAATGTATCCTGCCACTACATACTTGTACTATTATATATAAATGTGTTATTTTATTAAAAAAAAGTCACTTGTTTATGCCATTAAAAGTGTTTGATTATGATTTCATTTAACAGTTCTATAAATGATATTTGTTTGAAAATTACTTCCTCTTACTACATAGTGTACACATAGGGAACCTATTTCAAATCAGTGCCAGGTACCTCCAAACTCATAGTCAGAAAAGGTTATGTCAGGAATGATATTATTAAAAATTGCGTGTTAAAAATCGAAATAAATATTTTAAAAATTATTTTTATTTTTGTTACACAATTCAGATGGTATCAAATAACTTTTTCATAACAATAACAAAAATCATGTAATTAATTTTAAAATGAGTATTGCATTAATCAGAGATTTAAATCTGAAACATAGTTAGTGTCGATTGGAACATTTAGAAACTGTCGCATAAAGGGGAGACACCAATTTGAATGTCGAAATAATAATATTTTAGAAAGGTTTTTTGAGTTTCAATAACAATGTAAACTGTTTTTTTTTCCAGTATATTACGTTATGATTGGAAAGTGTTTCGTAATTTTTTCATTAAAAAATCATACTCTGCTCTTGACAAATATGAAAGAAGTGTATCTGAAAAATGCAGTGTCAACTGGACGCTTGTATTGCGCAGTCCTGAAACATCAAAATTTAAATAAAAAGAAAACTGTTCAGTTAAACTGAGGGCATTGAGCTCACAGGCTATTCACACTAATTACATATTATACTGTTATTTCAAAGAATTTGAAATAAGCCCCACGAAAAATAAAGAAATCGACAACATATTAAGGGCGATTATTCCCCGTTCCCCCTTATAATTAAGCAATGAACCCCCAAAACTAATCAGGGAAGCGCCTTATTACAATGAACATATATACAAAATTTGAAGCAAATCGGATAATTCTCCATGAAAAATCCATTTATCTAAATTAAGGGTGATTAGCCCCCCCCCGAACACCCTTTTATACTTAACCAATGAACCCCAAAACTAATCAGGAAAGCGCCTTATCGCAATGAACCTATAAACAAAATTTGAAGAAAATCGGATAATTCTGCATGATAAACCCATTTATCTAAATTAAGGGGGGAGGATTAGCCCCACGTTACCCCCTTTAAACTTAAACAATGAACCCCCAAAACTAATCAGGAAAGCGCCTTATCACAATAAGCATATATACAAAATTTGAAAAAAATCGGATAATTCTGCATGAAAAACCCATTTATCTAAATTAGGGGTGGGGGATTAGCCCGGGGCCTCCGAGATGTCGCTGTGTGTCCTACACCGGACCTGCTACAAGTATTAGTGACGTCACAATAGTGATCCACTTTGGTCAATGTATCGCAGCAGAAAGATGTAATAAAAAGAGCATTTTCGCTCTTATAATTTGTGATTACATAAATAATATTAAATTTCATAATCGTGAAATAAAAGGGAATTAATATACTTGTTTTATTAAAGGAAATTAAAAGTTTTAAATTAAAAAAATGCTAACATTAATAAATCAGATTGAACCCATTGACTTACGTTTTCCTAAACACATTATTTTACAATAAATATAAATACAAAAAATATAATAAATCTACCAAAAACTTTACAAAATCAATCCCATTCCTCCCTTTTACAACTACATACCATAATTTAACCATCAAAACACAATAAATATCAATTTAAATACAGAAATCGACATTTTTTAACTATAGAGACCTTGGCACTTTTTTTTAACGCTTTGGCGTAATCCGGGCTTCAGAAAGTTAGATATGTTTTAAAATTATATACACAATTATGAAAACAAACCTAATGTACTTTTATGTTTATTTATATATGTATAAAATTATTTATATATACAATTCTGTTCTACCTGCATATAAAAAGAGATAAATGGCTTCTTTATATTAAATAAATTATATAAATATTGACAAAAAAAATACTTATTTATATGAAACTACGAATAGGTTGCCAGAAAATATGTTGCAACTTTCCTTCTCTCGCCATAAGCGTTTTTTGGTACTTTTCGGTTAGCCGGGCGCCAGTGATACATGTACATATATAAATATATATATATTAATTCATACATATATGTGTGTGTAGATATGTGTATATATATATATATATGTGTGTGTAGATATCTGTGTATATATATGTGTGTGTATATATGTATATATATCACTGGCGCCCGGCTAACTGAAAAGTACCCAATTTTCTATCTTGACTTTGTAACTGATTTGTAATATTTTAAAAATTGTCTATTTATTGTACTTGGGTTTAGGACCTAATAACCACTCAAATTAACTTATCAAAAGATTTATTTTCATAATATATTTGTACACTTAAGTTAAGTAAAATGTTAAATTGAACTACGTAGAAATACTAAGTTGTGTAAATCAGTTACTTTTAATTTTATAAACAAAGCACATCACTCACTTCTAACTAAATGTATCCAGATATTAGTCAATTTATTACAGTATTTCTTTCAAAATCATTTTTTAAACTGTTTATCGTCTGCTTCTTTTATTTATTTATTTTTTTTCTAAAGATCATTTGACTCTTTTAGATTTGGAAGTACAAATTCAATCAAATACGCCAGAATATTTCCATTACAGTAGGCTAGACATTTGTTGTTAGGTTTTTTTTCTCTGCACAAGTTCAATACCATCATATTAATTCTAGCTTCACGAATTATGGAAAGTATATCGAAACATTTAATGCAGACTACTTCTGTTGAAATGTAAAAATAATTATCACAAGGTAATTTTCGTAGCTAAAATTTCTTCTTTTCATTATCAGTAGCGAATTTGAAGACTTAGATTAGAAACTAGGAGCACAACATTTTCTTCTCTTTATTTTATAGATACCGGGTGATTCATAATGAATGGGCCAAAAAGAATAGCGCAGTGTGACTGCCGTAATGGATTTATTCAGCCGAAACAAATTTATTCTGCAACTACAATTATACGAGTTTTATTTGGCAACAAGGAAAAATCATCGAATGACGAACTCGCCGCTAGAGGCGCTGTTAAACAAAATGTCGTCCATGCAGGAGAAAGCGTACTGCGCTTTCAAATATGCCAAAACCTACTCGGTAACTGTTGTGCAAAGAAATTTTCGCACGAAGTTTCGTAAAGAACCACCGCATCGGCATAACATAAGCAGGTGGGTGAAGCAGTTCCAGGATACCGGCTACTTATGTAAGAACAAAAGCCCAGGACGAAAAGAAACAAAACCCACCAGATCTAACGCCCTGTGATTTTTTTTCTCTGGGGCTTCGCTAAAGACAAGGTAGTTGTGCCTCCACTTCCTCAGGACTTAGAGGAACTGAAGCAGCGGATAACTGCAGTGTTGAACTCCATCACAGGGGATATGCTATCACGAGTGTGGCAGGAGCTTGATTACCGTGTAGACATTTGTCGTGTCACCGGAGTGGCACATATTGAACACCTGTAGAAACTTGAATAAATGTAGTTTTGAGGTAAATTTGAATTTTCTAAATATATTAATTACAACGTTCACAATCATGTTTTCTTTTTGTCCCATTCATTATGAATCACCCTGTATAATCTACACTTTCTTTAATAATTATAATCAATAATTATTGATAGCATTATAATCTAAATACACTGAAAAATATTATTAATTACTATATAAAACAATAAATAAAATCAAAATACTGTCGTAAACAATCCGTACAAACGAACGAAGTACATGAAAATTTTTAAGTTATTATGGATCACTGTTTTGACGTCAGCAGATTGTGACGTCACTTGTAGCAGGCCCGGTGTAGGACACACAGCGACATCTCGGAGGCCCCGATTAGCCCCTCTCTCCTCCTTTATACTTAACGAATGAACCCCCAAGACCAATCAGGGAAGCACCTTATCACAATGAAACTATATGCAAAATTTGAAGAAAATCGGATAATTCTGCATAAAAAACCCTTTTATCTAAATTAAGGGAGGGTTAGCCCTCCGTTTCTCCCTTCATACTTAGCCAATGAACATCCAAAATTAATCGGGGAAGCGCCTTATCACAATGAACCTATAAACATAATTTGAAGCAAAATGGTTTTTTCTATCAAGCGTTATCGCGTTACGTACATACATACATGCGTACATACATACGTACATAGATACATACGTACGTACATACAGAACCTGGGGGCACATTAGCTTTCAGGCTTTGATAGCCTGTGAGCTAAATTAAAAGAAAACTGCCCAGTTAAACTGGGGGCATTGAGCTCACAGGCTATTCACACTAATTGTATATTATACTCTTATTTCAAAGAATTTGAAATAAGCCCTCGAAAAATAAAGAAATCGATAATATATTCAGGGAGAATCATACCCCCGTTCCCTCTCGTATTATTAATCAATGAATCCCCAAAACTAATCAGGGAAGCCCCTTATTACAATGATCATATATACAAAATTTGAAGCAAATCGGATAATTCTGCATGAAAAACCCACTTATCTAAATTAAGGGGGGAGGGATTAGCCCCCTTTTTCCCCTTTATACTTAAACAATGATCCTCCAAAACTAATCAGGGAAGCGCCTTACCACAATGAACCTATACACAAAATTTGAAAAAAAATCGGATAATTCTGCATGAAAAATCCATTTATATAAATTAAGGGGGGAGGATTAGCCCCCTGTTACTCCCTTTATACTTAACCAATGAATCCCCAAAACTAATCAGAGCAGTGCTTTACCACAATGAATGTATATACAAAATTTGAAGAAAATCGGATAATTCTGCATGAAAACCCATTTATCTAAATTAAGGGGGGTTAGTCCTCCATCCCCCTACCTTTATACTTAACCAATGAGCCCCAAAACTAATAAAGAAAGCGGCTTATCACAATGAACTTATATAAAAAATTTGAAGAAAATCGGATAATTCTGCACGAAAAACCCATTTATCTAAAGTAAGTGGTGGTTAGCTCTCCCGTCCCTCACACCTTTATACTTAACCAATGAACCCCCAAAACTAATCAAGTAAGCGTCTTATTACAATGATCATATATACAAAATTTGAAGCAAATCGGATTATTCTGCATGTAAAACCCACTTATCTAAATTAAGGGGGGATTAGCCCCCCTTTCCCCATTTATACTTAACCAGTGATCCTCCAATAGTAATCAGGGAAGCGCCTTACCACAATGAACCTATATACAAAATTTGAAAAAAATCGGATAATTCTGCATGAAAAATCCATTTATATAAATTAAGGGGGGAGGATTAGCCCCCCGTTACCCCCTTTATACTTAACCAATTAATCCCCAAAACTAATCAGAACAGTGCCTTACCACAATGAATCTATATACAAAATTTGAAGAAAATCAGATAATTCTGCATGAAAAACCCATTTATCTAAAGTAAGGGGTGGTTAGCCCCCCTCGTCCCCCCACCTTTATACTTAACCAATGAACCCTCAAAAATTACTCAGGGAAGCGCCTTATTACAATGAACATATAAATAAAATTTGAATCAAAACGGTTATTTCTATCAAGAGTTTCAGGCTTTGATAGCCTGTGAGCTAAGAAGTATGCAATTAATGTTTAACGTATTGGCTATGGCGTAGCACAGTATTTTATTAAAATTTAAATATTTGTGAAAATGGCAGCATTTAAAATGAAAATCAATTTCGCCCAATAAAGATTGCTTTAAAATGCTTGTTAAAAATATAAAAATGAAAGTCTAAAAATAATCCTACGTAGCGCCATAGAAAAAATAAATTCTGAATGTCTGTATTAAAATTTAATGGAAATCGGTAGAGCAATTCAAGCGGCCAGGTAAAAATACGTCGTTTTGAAAGAAATGCATTTGAAGTTTAAAGTTTTCTTTAGCTGCAAATACTTATAACGGCATATCTATCAGTGTACTAATTCGAATTTCAAAAAATCGCGTTTGGGCTATATTCTAGACATTATAAACTATCAACATAAAGCAAACATTTGATTTTATTCAAACTGTTGTTCTCTCTTAAGCGGATCATATTATATTTAAAATTGACTGTGTGTTTGTATTTTACATCGACTCCTACGCAAATACGATGAATTACGAGTTGGAAACATCACCAATAATTCGTTAAGTTTACTGTAAAAAATGACGAATGTTTCTGAATCTACGAAAATATAATATAATGACGAATTAATTTATAATATAAACTCATCCTTGTGATTGACCATGAATCTGAACAGTGTTTCATTATCTTTAGAAACCTCAGACATCAATGGCATTTCGAGATTTAAAGAATCATTTAGAAAAACAAAATTTTTCTAGCTGCCCGTAATTTTCGGAAACGTTTACGAGTAGCTTTTAAAGTGTATTAATCAGTTTTCTAAGCCCGGAATATAATTTCTTTCGATGCTATCCATTCTCAAGTAAACATTTTCATGTTCAACAAATATGTTTAACAGACTAACAACCAAAATTAACAGCGTTAACATTAACATTAAAATTAAGATTATTTCTTTACTCTTTCACGTATAAATTAACTTATGCAGCTGAAAACGTTTACTTGAGAATATATGACATTCGATAAGTAGGTATTTCAGGCTGGGGGAAACTGTTTAATACACTATAAAAACTATTCGGAAACGTTTCTGAAAATTACGGGCAGCTAGAGAAATTTTGTTTTTATAAATAATTCTTTAAATTTTGGAAATGTATTGGTTTCTGGGGATTCAAAAGACAATGGAACACGCTTTTCGGAATTTCGGATATCTCAGAAGATTATATTATATTTTCGTTCGTGGTTATAGTATATTTTCATAAAATAAGAAACATTGATCATTTTTTACAGTGTACCAAGGATTTCATAATACCGCTTTTACTCGCGTATTTTGCGCACATTATTCTAATTTTTTTGTGCCATAAGTAGGGGATGCGCAAAATACGCAGATTTTTTAAAACGTATTTAATGATATTAAATTTTTGTAGAAAACTCATAAGTCATTAAAGAAACAACTCTTTTCACGATAGTTTTGATATTTTAATAAACAAATAAAATTAAAAAGGAAAAAGTGTCGAAATATATTGTTTCAACATAATTTAAACATTTCTGATGATACAGCACAACGATCATTTCGGATTTTCTCAAGATATTTTATAACTTCCTCTTCCATTTCAGAGAATTTCCTAGTTTGAGGCCACGGAAAGCTCTCATGCTTTTATTTGCTCTGCTAAATTCATTTTTTTTTGTTTACGCCATTATCGAATAAGGACTTTATTTTCGCAAAATTATTTCCAGCGGTTCTGTTGCTTTATTTCCATATAAAACAGACCTCTCTAAATTTAACATCTGCGGAAAACTGTTTCCTCTTTTCTTTTTACTATTAGTATTTCACAGTACACAGTAAAAAAAGACATTTTTTTTTCTTTTAATATATGGAAATATAACATAATCACATACGAAAATATACAATAACCTCTTCTGAGCTACCAAAGATTCCGGAAAGCGTTCTTTAATTTTAGAAACCTCAGAAACCAATATATTTTGAATATTTAACGAAGCATTTATAAAAACAAAATTTGTTTTGCTGACACTGATTTTCGGAAACGTTTTCGATTAGTTTTTCTAGTGTATTAATCAGTTTTATCAATCCAGAATCTCATTTTTTGATGCTATCAAGTCTCACTTAATCATTTTCAAGTGCGTAAGTGAATTTATATGTGGAAGAGTAATAAAATAACATTATTTTTAATGTTAATGTTAATGATGTTAATTTATCACGGTTGTCTGTAAAACGTGTTTGTTAATAGCATCCGAAAATTCTACATTTCGGGTCGAGAAAACTAATTAATATACTATAAAAACTACCTGGAAACATTCCGAAAATCAGTGGCAGTAAAAGAAGCTTTATGTTTATAAATGCTTCTTTAAATCTTGGAAATATATTAGTTTATGAGGTTTCTAAAGATAAAGAATGCTTTTCGGAAACGTGGGTTACTCGGAAGGGGTTATTGTATATTTTCGTTTGTAATTAGGGTAACTTGGGTAACATGCTGTATTGGACAAGATGGACAACTCCGTGGCTTTCCTATGCGCAGGCGCTGTAGGGAAACGCCAGTCAGTCGTGTGTAAGAGGTTTCCCTACTGATACTTTAATTTCAGTTTGCGTTGTTTTATATAAGTTTTAAATAATGCTTTTATATTGCCATTTCGTCTTAAAACCTTTGGTAAGTGTCCAAAAGCTTATACGCTCTTTCTTTATGTAGTTCCCATGTAGTTGGTCATTTAACCCCAAGAGTGGGGGAAGATGCCGAAATGCAAGCACTTAGAGAAGCAAAATTTTTCATGCTTTCTATGACATTTGTAAAATGAAATACATTTTCAAATCATGCATAAATGTATCAACTTTAACAAGAAATTAATGAATAACAAATAAAAACAACAGGCGATTTTATAAAAAAAAAAATATATAAAACTACGGAATCTTCACACAATCTACCCTATATTAAATTTTCATAGATTAAGAAACATTTGTCTTTTTTTTTCAGTGTAAAAACAATCTGGTCAAATGTATACAAAAACTTAGACTGATTAATTTTCGACAGGAGGCACTAATATATCACGTTTGTTGATGCATTTGTATCGGATATAAAATCACCTGCACTATTAGGGCAGCTGAAAATAAAAGGTTACTGGAAACAAAGAACGAAATAGGCTCCTTTGGATACACAGAACTAAACTGAAAGTTGACTTTAGATTTAATTTTGAAACAAAAAATTCTGGAATGTATTCCGTTAGAGAAATATGAAATCCTATTTAATTATTTACTACCTTACCTATTACCTAGTACTACCTACCTACCTTACCTATAATTACCTATTTAATTACTGCAGCTTTGTTCTCTGCGGAGATGGAGACTATTTACAATCGCTTTCCTCTTGAAACATGGCTACACATATTTACTGACGGCTCAAAGCTTGAGATGGATGGTGTGGTTGGAGCAGGTATTCACTGTGGGCATTTCTCTCATTATCTTTCGTTGGGAACGGCCGGGACCGCTTTTGATGGTGAGGTTGAAGCAATTAAAGTAACCCTGGTTCAACTAAATGCTCGTTGCTCAATTTTCAATCAGGCTGTCATTTTCTCAGATTCACAAGCTGCGATTCTGGCGGTTGCATACTTCTCTCAAGCCCCTTGCTCTATGTCTGTGGTGCAGTGCAGATCTTTAATAAGAGAGATGCGTGAAAAACATAAGACAACTGTCTTACAATGGATCCCCTCACACGGTGGTATTCCCGGTAACGAAAACGGGGATGAATTGGCGAAAAAAGGTTGTTCTGTTAATCAGGCTTCATGTAACTTAATTAACTATAAGTCTTCCTCTTCAATGGTTAATCAAATAATTAAGATATCACATATATCACTACTAAAGGAACGAACAAAAGAAAAATCGTGGAGAAATACTATCTCTAACCTCCCCGATTGTCCAAGAAGCAGTGCTGTAGCTGCCTTTCGTCTCGCGACAAAGCATGATTGTTTATATGCTCATCTTTTCCGTCTTCAGATAGTGGATAGTCCTGCCTGCCCCCTCTGCCGCAGTGGTGCGGCGATGCCTGCTGACCACCTCTCTGACTGTTCAGCACTCACGAAGAACTGCATTTACTCCTGTTACTGGGAGGCCAGAGACTTTTTACACATTTTAACAGTTGATTTTATGTGGTTCTCATGTTAATTACCCTTTACTTTGTTCCTGTGTTTGGTGTTATCTTTTTACTTATACTTCTGTTTTTTTTTCATGATCTCTGTACGGCGTAAGGATAATGTCTGTTTGCCTGCTGCATTGGAACTAAAAAAAAATTAATTATTTCGGACTATCCAAAAACTGCTTCATCTGAAAATTATATGCTATTTTTTTTTTATTAATTTTTTTCAGAAATTGTCTTTCAAAAGTAAGATGTGCAAGAATTATGCAAGTATATATATATAGATAAATATTGGCCAAAATTTTCTTTCAAAACTAGGGAGTGCGTATATTACGTCACTAATCACGGTAAATCTCGAAATTTTGAATCCAATTATTTTCTGAGATGGTATTATTTTTAATTTTTTTATGTTATTTCTGCAATGATGGCGACTAAATTTTCCATTTGTTGTTTATAAAAGGGAGAAAAAGGGAAATAATGCATATTTTTATAATTTTTACATCATTTTCTCGTTCAAATTGAAAAGAAAAAACATTTTCAAATTAAATAAAAAGAGAAACAGTATATCTATTTAATTAGATTTTTCAAGAAAGATCCAAGAAATAAAAACATATTTTCACATATTGAAACTTCGTGAATCGGTTTGAACTACAAAATCTAAAGTCAAACAATAGATATACAGAAATATTTACATCGTTGATTTTTTCAGTTTCACATTTAACCAAAAAGGAAGATTTAAGTTCCTTTCATTCAGCAGGCCGATTATTGAACCCTTATTCGCAAGAATGGAATTTAAACAAAAAGCACATATATTATTTTTTTAAATCATGATGGTTAAAATGTTTCACAAGGACGCTAAAAGCAAAATAGCTATTCGTGTAAAAATGACACTTTTCTTCTTGTAAAGCATTTATTTTAATTAATAAAGCTTAAATATGTGAGTATAAATTCTACTGAGTATAAATTCAAAATGACGTACTTTTCTTTACACTAACTCCAAAATTAGAAACCACTTATCTTAATCACCAATCAATTTCGTTCTAAAATGAACGAAATACGTTTACAAATATCGTCAATGAAAATGTTATTGAGAAAATTGCAATAATTTACCATAATTGTATCTAATATAATGTAATCTGCAAAATGTAACTTTCGCAATTTCGTTTTAACCTAGAATGTAAATATAAGTCCGCACTTGAAATATAGTATTTAATAAAATTGATATTATAAAAGTTTTCTAAATGTACAATAAAATTGAATTTTATTTCTCGCCCAAGAAAGATCTCCATTGAAAGATCTCACGCAATGCAACTGAAACATAATTGGGCTGCATCAAAACTAGTATTACTTTAAACAATGTTACATTAAATATATTTAACTGTAACATTTATATATCAGAGATTCATAGATTTGCGGAATTTCTGACCGTAAATTATTCTTCATCCCATAAATCAAAGAACATCAATTAATGAGAGTATTAAGCAATTTGTATAGAAACAAATTGAGAAAGGTAGTTAGCACTTTATGTGTAAATAAAGGAGATTTAATATATTTATATGACAAATTACAGGAATATGTTAATTATCGCTGTTATAGTTGTCCCGAAAAAATGCACAATGATAGAATCCGCAATAAATGGAATAAATAATGTCTGTAAATTATATGATAATTGCCAATACCTTTACAAATCTAATATTTAAATTTTATACATGAGATAAAAAAGAGTGTTAAACGCATCAAGTAAAACAAGAAAGAAAAATGATGCGCCACGCACAGATTATGAAATACTTTCAAACACATTCAGAATAGGGTAACAGAATTTCAATGTTTAATAGGGTAATAGACGATATCTAAATAAACAATTTAAAAAACGCATTACTCAGTTGAACACCCAACTTCAGCAATGAACGCCCACAGGTGGTAAGATATTCGAATTCTTTTGAGCATCCGTGTATATGATCTATAAATTTGTTGCACTCTACATGGTTTGCTGAAATGTAATTCAGATATAAAACTAAAAACACATTTGAATTTATTTCAGCATTTATTGCCCATGTATGGTGACTTGAAATATTCTGTGCAGAACTTCTTGATTCAGCATACTTTGAATAAATCTTTCTATTACTTTAACAAGAAACAACTGTCAGTTTTTTAATTGAAAAAAAAAGTGTAGTCATATTTATACACCTAAGAGAATATGCAACTAACCATTCAACATCACTGAGTGAATTTAAAAACAAAATCAACAACACGTCTTGAACAGAAATCCTTATTTTGAATGAGCGATGAAAATTTGCCAGGAAATTGGAAATTTCATCCGACAACCCTTCACTAACTTTTATCCAAGAAGAATAATTAAATATGCATACTCGTTTAAGGTACTTGTATAAAATGTAAGATTTTAATAAATAATTAAGAATAATCTTGTTTTGCTAAAAGAACCTACATTTTTTTAACACTTTCTAACATAGTTGAAAAGTGTTTATGAGTCAGTTTGTCTGACTGCCTGTCTGAATGTCTGGCCACCCGCCCGTGCTCTAATTTGAGTAATGCGCTTGGTATATATTAGTGATTTTTACCATAGGACTTTCCTTATTGAAAATGGAATGTGTAGCATTTATGGTTCGTACATAGTGACATGCAAAAGAATTCCGTTACATTATGCTCTGGGAAAAAATCGTTTGCAGCGTATTTAATAAATTTACAATATTTCAAACATACTGAAATTGATATACACACGACATATTAAGCTAAAATTTAATTTAGTTCGGAAATGCATAACATAACTAATTGCATCTGAAAACGCAGTTCTAGCGGATATCGCTTATACACCGTACTGAAACCGAATTTTTTTTGTATCCCTGTAAATGAGTAAATAAATGCTTTAAATGCCATAACAAATAAATACTCCATATTCTGCAGTAAGCATCTTATAGTGCAGCCCAGCAACGCTCTCCAATTCCATTATGTTTGAAATAGTGTAAAATTTTACAAATACACTGGAAATGATTTTTCCCGTCGGACATAATGTAACGTAATTACTTAGTGTGTCCCTGTAAATGAATGATAAAAGCTATGAATTTAATATTCTACAGAACGAATGCTGTATTTCACTTCACTAATATATATCGCGGGTATACAATATACGAGCAACAGTTTCTTCTAATGCTTAATGCACAATTTGCTTCACCTTGTGGTTTATTCTTTTCCTTATTTATTGCATGGGGCGCTTTTTCTTCGCACGTAGCTTTTCCCTTTGCCTCGAAATACTGGGCAAAGGTTTTTGTCTGAAAAGTATGTGGTACATTACTGAGCACAGGTGTGATACGCAGTGTGGTGTGTCTGTGTGAAACTTTGAATCAAAACCCTGCAGAATAAACCGAAAAGAGAAAACATAATTGTTTTACAACATGACAATGATCACTCACATGGGTCAAAAACAGTCAAGAACACCCCAGAAGTACTTCGCTGAGATATATTTTTCTACCCGCCATATTCACCAGCTGTTACCCCTTCAGATTGCAATTTCTTTCGCTTCATTCATTGTGAATTAGCTGAGGTTAACATGTCTACATCGATTTACGAAAAATTTAAAAACAACGATGTGTTTTCCGTGCGTGGAGAACAGTGTCGCTGGAATTGATAATTCTGACAGTTGAGGGAAACAATCACATTGCTTTGGCCTTGCTTCAGGTAGACTGGAGGTGCATACTATATCTATGCGTAAATTGGCATGTCAGCGGACCTTGTCACTGACTAGAAATCAAGTGAGCGGTCACTTAGTAGTCATCTCGTTAACGGTTGAGGTTGACTTAGAAATGTCTTGTGGGCATATGGGCCCTTGTTATCATTATTTCACGAATGTACAATCCTTTATTGGGCTTTGTAGTGGGAATCTGATCTGAGCCTGATCTCTTATATTTCACATAAGAAGAAATCCCGTAAAACCCAAGAGATCAAAATGTAGTTGATGTACGTCGAATTACAATACATCGGAGTGAACGAGTGCTTCCGACAAAGTACCTCATTTTGACATTTAAGAGCTCATATCTGACTACAAGGTTCAAGACAGAGTATCCTCAATCCTCGTTAATGTTTTCAATGTCGACGGTATGGTCATGCAAACACTGCCTGTCGTGTATCCGTTACCTGCGCAAAATGTGCAAAAGTCAGTTATGATAGTAAATTTTGTAAAAATAATGAACGTTGTACCAATCGTCAAGGTAACCACTTAGCATAATCCTGTTCCGATCAAATTGGATCCGAGAAAAAGAGATTTTTGTCTGTTACAATTACCAAATATCTTTCTTATTCTGAAGCAGGCAAACATGTAGTTTCTAGAACCTTCATACTCCAATCTACCAAAACGATCTTCAAAATCTTTAAGGAACATAAGCATCCAAACTCTACCTTAATAAACTGATACGTATGCCACATTATCATATAGTACGGTAAAAAAATTGTCATGACTATGCACGCTTATTGCAGGCCAAAAAATATTCCCAAATTGACACTTTTGCAACAATTATCATGGGCCGTGAAAATAGTATACTTTGATCCTTCTAAACGTTGCTTATAGAGATGCATTATAGAGATTTACCATCATCATCATAGCCTGTCACAATAGATCAATCTAAACATTAGCCAAAAGAGTCTTCACTACCATCTGCAAGCAAATTGCAAAAATATGATTTTTTTCCAACACAGCAAGGAAAAGAAAAGTCGCGTGTATAGAAAAACAAAAACAAAATTCAATCTGAAGTCTCTTCAAAGGGGAAAACTCTGAAGAAACAAAAAAACATGATGGGATCACGTCTTGTCCCACCATATCCCAATGTCAAGGATTCCAAACAGCTGATTTGCTATATAGAAAAAAAAACTATAAATACGAGTCTTATAGCTATGACTCCGGTACAAATGATGAAAATACTGTCTTCTAAGAGTTCGAGTTTACGTGAATTTTAACTAATTTACGTTTATTTCATGACTTTACATTTTAACATGTGTATTTATATATTTCCACTTTACACTTTCATTCATGTTTAGTGTGTAATTTTGTATTCATGTGTATGTATCACTGTTTTAGCTACTTTTAATATTTAATTGCTTTTTTAATGTTTAAATATTTCTTGGCGCATTATCTTCAAGGGCTGATGTTACGCCATGACACCGAATTTAACCAATCAACCTCTTTCCACGAGAAAATTTTATAATAATATTAGCATGAATAAATTTAGGCATTTTATTTATGTACTTATGTACTACACTTAGTAAGGCAATTTCACTTAGACACATACAATCGGCTATCACATGACTTCTTTATATCACTCTGTTGTAGATATCAAAAATACACAATAAGTAAATATCTTTAGAGAAAACTTTTCAGAATTCATTTTATTGATTATTGAAATTCTATGATATTGGAACTAGTCCAAAATATTAGTAGAATTCTCAAAAAGGATGCTACATGGTCATTTTTCAAAGTTTCATGCGTGTCTTCAGTAGCTGCACGTGATAATTGCTGAAATCTTTACTTTTTGCTTAGGTGATCGAACAATTTTTTTGGCATGTAGAAATAGTTTTATCATTTAATTGAAAAATTCAAGTGAAAATCCAATGGATAAATGGAAATACAAGATATAATATTACATATGCGCCACAAAATTAATAAATTTTGTATGAAATATTTAATTACATTTCTTCAATTCTGGCTAATAACACTTATTTATAATTTTTTTCTTGATTTTTTTAAACAATTTTTTTTATATGATATTTCTTATATTCAAATAAATGATTTTAAGATTAAAATTGCTGCAATATGAGGAGTTAGTAAATTTTATAACAGTCTTCGTTATGGTAATACAGTTTAGTCCAAAGAATTTATTTTAAAATTAATAAATTTATATAGGGTGATTTAAAAATTGTATATATTTTTAGTTACTTTTACTCAATTTGGAGTTCTATTAAGAGAAAACAGTTGAAAAAAAAAAGTTTTTTTTCGAAATTTATTATTAATTATTGAGATTTAAGGATCATACTACGGACGTTATAACATGAGATATTCTCCCTTTGATACAGTAGCACACAAAATGATTATACATTTCCGAGAACAACATTCTGTAGCTCCCTTTCTTCGAAAAGGTAGACCAAATACTACATTTACATTACAGTACTAGAAAGAATGTTTACGAACTTATAATATAACCTCTTTCGAGTTACTCACGATTCCGAAAAGCGTTATTTTACATTAAAAAACTTCAGAAACTAATTAATTTCCGAGATTCAAAGCAGGATTTATAAAACAAAAATCTTCTTTGCCTCTAATTTTCGAAAACTAATCAGTGTGTTCATCAGTTTCCTCAATCCATATCAACACAATTACTAATGCTATCATTTATCAGGTAAACATTTTCAGCTGCGTAACGGAATTTATACATGCAAGAGTAACAAAGTAATGTTCATTTTACTCTGATAACTTAGCATGTTTGTCTGTTGAACATGTTTATTGAACATGGAAATGTATTCCCGAGAATCGATAGCATCCATAAAACCCATATCTTGTGATGATACCGGATTTAGAAAACTGATTTATACACTGTAAAACTACTCAAAAACGTTTTTGAAAATTATGGGCAGCAAAATAAATTTTTGTTTCCAAAATATGTCTTTAAATCTCGGAAATCTATTCGTTTTTATCATTCCTGGGTCGTGTTTTTCGGAATCGTGGGAATCTCGGATTAGATTATGTTATATTTTCTTAAACCCTCTTGATAGATCAAGAAATATTTCCCTTTTTTATGCGTATATTAAGCAGTATGTACCACAGAATAGTGGTACAATTTTGAAAATAAACTTTTACACCTATTATAAATATCGTCCGATCACGTATATTTTTACTGTAGACACCAAAACGTCCAGTTTTAAACACAAAATGAAATAAAAAAAATAATTAAATCAAAAGTTATTAATTTTTCAAATTTCATACAAACTTTTAGGACATTCTATACTTTTGAGCCCCATTCGGACATTAGCGGATTAAATAAAATTTTAAGAGGGGACAAGTATATAAGTCGGTGAGTTTGTGTTACATTCACAACTCAGTGCTCTGATATTATCGACCACCCCCCGCCCGCGGACAGAACGCGGTCTGGCAGATAATAGGAAATATCCTGAAAAAATCGATATTTTAATGTAATTTTTCTAATTTCAGATTAGATATTTATACAGGAGTAGAATCCTTCAAAAAGTTAATGCTTCATGACACAAAGCAACAAATATACAATGAATATTTGGGGAGCATAAAGCTTTTGGTTATGAATGTGTTCTCGTAATGCACCGGATAATAGAGCAACATTTGAGACCTAAAACGTAATGACCTATGTTTGAATATTTTGTACAGTCTACATTCGGACACTTATTAAGGACTTTTATTTTCTATTCCAAGAAGAATATGCGAATATTTTACATATTTAAGTTGGATCAAAACAATATTATATGGTTAATCTTAATGTTTTGGTTGATGATCTCAAAAACTTTCAAAGCATTTCTAAAAGAGAGGAAGTTAACATTATTTTATTCGACATTATTGCTTTTTTATTGAGAAAAAAAATTACCTCAAATGCTGCCCGAAATTCATTTTTCGTCTCAAATGCGGCCAAACGAAGTAAAAAAAAATAGACACCCCTGTCTTATCATAGTCTTTAACTGTAGTCTATGGGTGCATAAAATGCAGTGCAGCATCTTTCTATGACTGACGGGTATGACCAACTGAGTGCTGAAAGTTGAAACACAAAGCAGAGGTTATGACAGGTAGAAGAATAATGAAACTAATAAAGAAATAAAGTGCAAAACGTGGATCGTGTTATGCTAATCAATTTTAACGGTGATATTTTCCCTTAGAAATTAAATATTTTTTTTTTTTTTTTTTATTTCTTTGAAAATTTTCGGCTTGTATCTCCGTAAGAAATAATTTCACTTGAATATATTTTTTCAAGTATGCTGGTAAAAATATTACTGTGATATGATGTAGATGAATTATGATAACTGATTTTAATATAAGCAAATCTGATCCACGCTACAAATTTATGCTATTTAATTATATTTATTTAACTCTTGATAGCACTACAATATTATTTTTAAAAAGAACCCTAGTAGCAAAACATTGGGCCAGTATTGTTTTAATTGGCTATATTTTGACCATTATTGACAATATTCGCATTAAGTATTGTCCGAACATAGGCAAGAGATATTTCACCATTTTATTGCCAATATTTCTGAGATATTGCGATTATTTCCAATGTCGAGTAAATCAATATTTCTGTAATGGCTCCATATCATTGCAAGTACATTCAATGTAAAGCCAATATTTAACCAATATTTGTATTTCAATGAAAATATTTCTGATGAATGGAATATTCGGCCCCAATCAATGTTGGTTTGCTCCAGTGAATGAACTTAAATATAATAAATGTCACTTTAAGCACCTAAAAATAAGAAAATAAAATAAGGACAAATAATCATTTATTGAAAAAGTTTAACAAAAATAAATATTTTCTACAAGTTTGTGAATTATTTTGTAGCTCAGAAAATATCCTTATTCCTGAAAGTTTTATTTAGCTACATGATATAACTATTTCTAAATATAGCCAAACTTTTTCATCTAAATTTATAGTTTTAACTTCAGCAGTTATCCTGCAACTGCTGATGATCACACACTAAAATTTGGGTTTGAAAAGATATTAGTTATATGATAGTCTTCTAGCAAAAAAATATTTTGATCCATGAAATTTTCACTTAGCTCTGTGATATAACTATGTATTAATAACAATATTTTTTTTTCAATTCATCTTAATACACAATGTGTCCTAAAAAAGTGAAGATGCGTTATAATGTTTTACCAGTTGGAGATAAGTCGGTGAGGTAAAGTAAAAAAGTATTCAAAGGAAGCTTGGAAATAAGATTAAGTTGCTGAGACAGTCTTCCCATTAATTTTCGAAAGGTTACACTTTTAAATTTATTGTATACGTACACCTCAGACAAATCTGACCTATTATCCTTTAGTTCCAACATCATTAAAACAACTGCATACGTATATCATTAAAATTAACTGAATTTTGATAAATGGAAAATCTGACTTATAGTACTGCATTTTTAGTACCATTGTTAAATGATCCTTCTGATCCTCCATCCTTCTGAATGAGCGTCCCATAAGCGAATTTTATTCGGTTGGCACCCCTATTTTAAAACAATTATCTTTACTTACTTTATCACGGAAATTCCCCAATTAAATGAGAAAAATATTACTTTTCTTTATTACCGGTACCAAATGAAATTACTATATGCACCTTTTGAAGATGCATATATGCACCTATGGTCCTGAAAGGGTTAAAAGGCAAATCAGTAAAAATAGGGACCATTCACAAATTGATGACGTTCCTTAACTCAAAATATGTTAAACACTGCGAAAACATTTCTTCATAAATATATCTAAATAACATATTACACAAGATGAGATCATGTAAAGAGTCAAATTTTGATTTAAATCTTAGAAACCTAATAGAAAAACAATGCTAATAGAAATACAATTTTCAAAGCATTGTTAAAGTGTTTTCTCTTTAATGCTCTCAACTGAGCTAACTAATAATGCTTTTGTGAATATTTTGGAGTTCTTCGCCACTAGGAATTGTTGCGAACATCGAATATCTTTTTGTTTAATGTAAACTGCATATGTATTAACGTTTTTTTTAATTTTTAATATTTCACAAATTTACACCTCTAATTTGATATATGGTCCCGATTCACAATGGTCAATTTTCAGTTAAACATAACTCATTCAAATTTAAGAATACATGTAGTTTTTGTAATGATCTTGTTGCAACAAATGGAAAAAAAATCTAATTGACCAATTTTGTCTATTGAGGTTGCATAATATTTTAAAGTGTGCTATTTAAAAAATAATAACAGCAGTACTATTTTACTTATATAGTCCTAATTTCTACCTTATTTTGAAAACAGTTGAACACAGTTTTGAACACATTTATTTTGCCTGTAGTTAAAAAATTAAAACACGTTTCAAGCTTTTTGGACACTGTATATTTAAGGTTTCTCCAGTTTTAACATTCAACTAAGATAGCACATTAAAATTTGGATTCAAAGAAACCTTATTAGTAGAATAATTTAAATTTCTGTTAGACATAATCCCGGAAAATTTTCTTTAGTTCTGTCATATAATAATTTCTAAATACCACCATTATGGTATAGATCCATATATATGCATTTTCAATAAACAAAAAAACCATTTTTAATTCTTTTGTTAAAAATTATCTCTTCTCTTTTCTTTTTATTCTAAAATCATATCACATTTATTAACAGATTAATACTTTATTCTTTTTGCAGGCAGATGCAATTTATTCTCGCATCTCTTGCCTTTTTAATTTTACACGTGCACCGCAGCTCGAATATTAGAATAATATGTTTCTCGCTTTGTGTGTATGCACTTTGTCCGGTATTATTTTCTTTCTTTTTAATTTTGAACTTTGAGCATCCACTAGTTATCAAAATACATTTACTTTTAGCCTTGTAATTATTTCAGTTTAACACAAAATTTATATACATCCGCAATTTATGTTTTTACAAATTGTTATTTCTGTTTCTATATTTCGTGATCGCAGATGTTTTCCCAGCGTCTAAAAGCCACAAAAAGGTTATTGATGAACTCTGTGATATTACACCCCCTCTTTTATCGCCGAATTTAAATATATCTATTTCTTATCATTAACGGTTATTTTTGTCTGGCGTTAATGGGTCTTGCCAATTGTTTTATTTTGGCGTAAAATACTCACTGGTCTGTGAACATTGTCATGATTTGAGATAATCAGTATTTGCTGAGATGTAGAGGTGAAAGGACTTCTCTTAATACTGCCTTGCTATGGAGCAAGCCGACCACCTGTTTGCTTTTACTTTTATGCTACTTTTCGCTTCAAATGAAGGACTAATTTCGACAGAATGAGTTCTTATATCTCCAAACTATTGTTGTGTCTCTTTACTCAGGAAACGCATCTGAAGTGTTTTTGCGGTACAACGAACTTCATTTTAATCGCTATGCACTATTACAGTAAAATATTCGCTATGTCGATCACGCCATCTCTTCGATAATATTATTAGAATGCAAACGACAACTAATGTATACTAAAACTATAGTACATCCACATTTTTCAATTCATCTTAACATATTGTTTTAAGAGTTATCACGTGCAGCTACTGAAGATCACACATTAAAATTTGGTTTTAAAAACTTCATTAGTAGTATGATGTAATTTTCTGTTACACAAAATATTCTTATCGATGATTTTTCAATTCGCTCTGTATGATAACTATTTTTCAAATTCCATCAGTTTTTAAAATCACAGAAACATGTAATTATTGTTTAAGAAGAAGTTACTGAATATCACATGTTATAATTTGGTTTCAGAAAAACATTATTAATAATAAAACCTCTTGAGGATATTACAAATAATATTAATTGGTTGCAATTACGCAGAAAATTGACAATGAGTATCATGGATTGTGAAAACTTAATTCGGAAATTAATTCTTTCTGTGTATTGTATACACTGTAAAAAAAGGCAGATATAAACCAGGAACGAAAGTATACAATTACATCTTTTTATTTATCCTTGATTCCAAAAAGAGTTATCTGTCATTAGAAACCTCAGCAACCAATACATTTTCGAGATTTAAGGAATCATTTATAATAACAGAGATTCTTTTGCTGCTACTAATTGTCGGAAACATTTCCGGGTGGTTTTTATAATGTATTAATCAGTTTTCTGAACCCGGAATATAGCTTTATCGGATGCTATCAATTTTCAAGTAAATATATTCATGTTCAACAATTGCGTTTTACAGACAAACGTGACATATTAACAGCTCTAACATACACATTAAAATTAACATTATTTTATTAGTCTTGCATGTATAAATGGTATTGCTCATCTGAAAATGTTTAATTGACAATTTATAGAACCCTAAAAACCGATATTCTGGTTTGAGAAAACTGGTTAATACAGTATAAAAATTACACGGAAACCTTTACGAAAATTATTGGCAGCAAAAGGAACGTTCACTCTCCCTCTCTCTCTCTCTCTCTTTTTTTTTTTTTTTTTTTTTTTTTAATAAATGATTCCTTAAATCTCGAAAATATGTTGCTTTCTGAGTTTCTAATGACAAAAAACGTTTTTCGGAATCTCGGATAACTCGGAAGAGGTTATTGTACATTTTTTTTTCATGAATACACTATATTTTCGTAGATTAAGAAACATTATTATATTTTTTACAGTGTATCTGGAGCATTATAATATTTATGCAGTGTTATAGTTTACAAAATAATACGCTACTATTATACATGTGATACTTGACTCAAGATTTTCTAGAAATAATAGAATTATCCCACAAATGAAACAACAAATCATTTACACGTATATTACTTACCCATCATATGCAGTATAGGGTAAATCTTGTAATAGTTTTGAAAATCGATTTTTCTTTTTTTTACGGGTTTGCACGTTTCAGACCCTGGAGATTCCGAAAAACATAGTTTTAGAAAAAGAAATTTGCCGTCCGTCTGTGTGTGTGTGTGCCTGTAAACGCTCTTTCTCCCGAACAAACTGAGATAGAGACTTGAAATTTGGTATGTACTTAGTATGTAATAATGTAAAGAAGCTCATTGAATTTCAGTAACTTCGATTATCCGGAACAAATTTTTCGAACTCTTGAAATATTCGTTCTGATAAAAGGTACATAAAAATTTTCGAAATTGTTTATTTTAAGAAGTGAATATAAAAGCGAACAAAAAAACATAAATTTTGCATAAAGAATCAAGTCGATCGAATAATGAGTTGCCGAGATATTTGTAATCCTATTTTCCACACTCTTCGTGACCCTGTATTTCATTCAAATTTCAATTAAGAGATATATTTAAATTGGGAATGAGACGCTTAATACGACGCAGTAAACCGTTAGTTAATATGATTATCAATTTTGGAGTTACAAGTATGTTTCTTTTACGCAATTCAGTAATAGAGCATTTAAAGTTTATGACGTCATCAAGCCACGATTTTATTCGAATTGCAATACATTTTATAAATAGTTTACACATGTTTTATTTTCATATTTTATATTATGCATATCTATGATGGGTAAGTATTACGGTGCTTCCTAACGACTAGTTACACATCAACATCGTTTTTACCATGATAAAAGTATTAAATCATTTCTAGCTATTTAGTTTGTATATCAATATACAGGATGGTCATAAGAAATCTTTGCTGATATGTGAGTCGCAAGCGACTGATGACGATATGAAACGAACAGAGCCTCTGATAAAAAATTTGAATGCTCAAGGAATGAAATCGAAAGTCGCCGTTTGTACATGAAAACTATGTACAGGGTGATTACAAAAAAACTATCCCGATATATGAGTCCTTAACTATCACACCGTTCACAGAAACTGACTGAAATTTTGGTTTTAAGTATTTTGAGGTATGCGCTCAAGAATCGTATGAAAAACAACAGTTAAACTCTAACAGTTACGGTTACAGTGACAAAATTTTGAAAATTTCAAATGGCAACAGCTATTTTTTTTTATTGGAATGTGATCTTCATAGTGAAAAACCATAAAAAGCGTTGGAACGGTACCTGTAGAACGAAAATTGCCGGCGCTAGACAGACTAAGAAGTAAAGTGAAAACAACCAATAAAGGACAGAGAAGCAACAGAAAGTAAAACATTTTATTATTCAGTGCTATCCACCATCTGCCGCATGCAACGTGTCTTCGTGTATGACGTGGAAAATTTGTGAAACACAATAAAATGTTTTGTTTTCTGTTGATTCTCTGTCCTTATTCGTTGTTTTCACTTTTCTTCTTAGTCTGTCTAGCGCCGGCAATTTCCGTGCTACAGGTACCATTCCAAAGCTTTTTATGGTTCTTCACTATAAAGATCACATTCCAATAAAAAAAAATAGGTGTTGCTATTTGAAATTTTCAAAATTTTTTCACTGTAACCGTAAGTGTTAAAGCTTAACTATTGCTTTTCATACGATTCTTGAGCGCATACCTCAAAATACTTAAAACCAAAATTTCAGTCAGTTTCTGTGAACCGTGTGATAGTTATGGACTCATATATCGGGATAGTTTTTTTTATAATCACCCTGTATGTTTGTTATCTTCAATATCTATATTTAAATGTATGAAAAAACTGATTTTTAGAAACATGTATATCATTTAAGCAATAAATGACTGTAATGAAATTTTAAAAAAAAATCGAAAAAAAATATAAAGGACCTGGTTAGAGATCGACTTTAGCTATCCTATGCAAAAATATAAAAATTTCATTTGAAAATATTGATATGCAAACGAGAAATTTGAAAAGAAAGCTTCCATTGGTTTAACATTTGCTTACGAATGTCTTCAAGTGATTAGTGTAACCTCTTAACCCTTTCCGGCGCGGAGTAACTCTGTTTGTAAAATGATAAAATAATGAATTGACACCAGAATTTAAAAACGAGTTCATTAGAAAATAAAAACTTGCTTATTTTCCCGTACTTTAGAAAAGGAAAATTTTAATTAAATATTCTTGGTGCCGTTTGTCAGTTTTGGAATTAAAATTAAGTGTCCTATTTTGTGGACACCGCCCGCTAAAGGGTTAATCAATTTGCATCACAGACGCATATATGCGTACATTTCAGGATTTTCTTTTTTATTCAGAAATTCTAAAACCATACCATAAAATCCGAAAGAGGAATTTTTACTTTATCTAATCACGAAACTTCTGTCATTAAATAAATTAAAAATTATGTTTCAGAATTTTTGGTAAGAATTCGGAATACCTGAATAAAAAATAAATTCCCGAAATGCACGCTTCGTATGCAAAAGGATTTTAAATAACATTTTGCGAATACAGTACACAAATTTATGTTTCAGATATCTCCCGTAGGTACTGCCTTTTATGTTTTATTTACAACCTTTGCATTTGATATTTGAGGATGTTAATGCAAATGAGGTGGCTTCATATACTGCGCTTGCTTTTACAATGCCACTCAAAATCGAAACAAATTCATTGCATTGTTTTCACTACAGTCGAGCGTCCCCGTCCCAGACCTTATTTTAATTTTTAACTTATTTTTTTATCTTATAAATGACGTTTCTCGTATTTATGTAAGTAAATTCCAAAATTGGAGTTTCTGCGATTTAAAAAAAAAAATGCTACTTTTCAACAGTATATCAAATTTTCTTATTATGAATAACATATTTAAAGTAATGTTTAAGAAACAAAATACGTAGTAAGGTTTTTACTAATATAAACTTCACACAGTCTATATATTTCTATCACCTGACAAGTTGTATAACGTGCCCAAAATACAAGTAATTTAAGTTCATGAAAACTGTTATTGGAAAACTTACTATAACCCTACTTAGTGAAAATGTGAAAGAAAAGGGAACTAAGGACGGCTACAATAGATTTAAAGAAAAAAAAAAAAAAAAAAAAAAAAAAAACAATAAAATATCGATTTTTTTTTTTTTTTTTAGTATAATAATAACATTTATGACCAAAGCTTCCGACTGCAATTTATTTTCGATGACGACCATTTTATACGACTCATCCGCAGAAAAAGCTGTTTCAGCTTCTGTCATTTAAAACATCATGTGCATCGTTGCCAACATTTACAAGTTCTTCTTACCACTAAACTTTAATTGTAAGTTTTGCCTTATATAATCATCGAAAGATACAACTAAATAAGGCAAAAAATTCTATTACATTTTAGTGGTAATAAGAAAGCTTAAAAGTTGGTAGCTGTGTCTTTGAGAAGATTGCGCTTATTTATGCCCCATGCGAAGGATTATTTTTGCAGACTCAATGGCTTTTTTTATTATCAATATTTATTCTGTCAATGAATATATTAATGTTAAAAATATACAAAATGCACATAAAATTTTTATATGAGTAATGCAACTGGATACTATGGCACTACACTTATAAAAGGTGAGTTACTTTTTTAAACATTTCCAATGACAAAGCATTCATGTAGAAAATAGTCTGTAATATTTGTCTCTTAAAAACAAATATCAGGTATTGTGACAAGATTATTATGTCATTCGAAATAACTTCAGGTGCTGAATAATAATAGAAAATAAGGCTATAGAATTAAATACATACAGAAAATTCTATATATATCCAACGTCATATTTACCTTATAAGTTAAAATACACAACGTAAATACATTGATTTCACAATTTAATCGTTACTAAAATATGTCAAATATAATATCAAAGTTTTCTAACATTAAAACCATTAAGATGTTGGAAACGCAGATGTCAAATTCACAGATGTGATTTTGACATGTGTGACAATTTTTGGCATGTGTGGTTTTAACATCTATAACGGTTTTAATGTTTTAAAACTTTGATATTTTATTTGCACCTATTTCAGTAACGATTAAAGTTTGAAATCAATGCATTTACGTTGTGTATTTTAAGGCTACAAAAAATTGAAAATTTCCTAATTTCTTATTTCTAATACATATCTTTTAATTTCAGGTTATTATATTGAATTCCGTTTTATTATAATTTATAAAATATATAAAATTTTAGATTACAAGAAGCAAAATTGGTGTGTTTGTATTTTTTAAAGACATATTTTGAGTAATATTGGTTGGTGTATGTTGCATGTTAAAATCTCCACATTTAAAGTATTACAAAAAGATTTCTTATAGTGGACCTGCAAAATGGCTATATTTATCATCAATGCAGAAAAATGTAAGAAATGAGTCATAATAATATTAAAACCATTAATCATAGTTAAAATGCTTTTAAAAATGATATTGACTATTTATTACAGATAGAAGATTTTAATCGTTTCTATGATTTAAAAATGTTCCATACGCATTTCATTTTTTCAATTTTACTGACACACACACGCACACACACACACACACACATATATATATATACACTGCTCAAAACAATTAAAGGATATTTGAAGTTTTATATAAAATAAAGATATAAACGAAATTTTTTTTGCCGAAAATAGGAGAAGAGAATCACAAATGCAAATTTTTCTGGTTTTCAAACTGTGGAGTATGCAAATTTTGAGTTCGACGTCAAAAACGTCGCTTCAGCGGCAGCGAATGAAATTTGACTTTCAACTGGATAAAAGAGAATGAAGACAAGGATGATCGGCCTTCAGTAATTGCTTTGTTTCGATGAGTACGATGTCTCAGCGAAGTCATTTGACAGATTCAGAAGCTTGGAGAATTGTTGGTAGGTTAGAAGGGGGCCAAACTCAAGCCGAAGTAGCGCAAGCCATTGGAGTGTCACAAAGTGTCATTTCCAGGATCTGGAACCGTTTTCAGGAGAGTGGATGTGCAGGCCGAAGACCAGGGCAAGGTCGTAGACGGGCAACAACGCCCAATGAATATCGGTATTTAGCGTTAACAGCTCGGAGACACCGAAACATGAACGCTACTCTTCTCCAACAACACCTTCGCTCGGCTACAGGGATAGTATATCGGGATAGTTTTTTTTATAATCACCCTGTATATATATATATATAAATTGACGTGTGTGTCTCTGTATTTCACTTTGCAGCCACAACTACCCAGTGCAGACCACTGGTGTTTGTGTGTCTTCAGTCTCCCTATGGTGGTTGCATGTCAGTAGCTGTGGGGATGTGGGAGATATGGTGATAGAAAGTGGTCGACCTAGGGCATTTTCATATTTCGACCAAAGTGTTCTAAAAAATGTTTGGAATCTACTTCAACGGGAATTGGTTCTTTCAACTTAACATGAACTAATTAAGAAATAGAAGTAAGTTGATTTCGCGCCCCTTAGCAGTGGAAATTGAAACTAAACGATATTGCAGCGCGTGCGCAGCACGCCTGCTGTACAATACCGTAGGCAGCGGGGACGAGAGCCGGAATTTCGTTTGGAAAGAGATTTGTTTAGAACAGAATGCACGACGAAAAGGACTATTTTTATCAACACCGCAAAAGAAAGTTACTGATTTCCGGGCAACGCGGGATGGATCAGCTAGTTATGTTACTAAAAGTAATGTGCTTTAAAAGTAAATTTAATTTAAAAGAAAATAAACAACATAAAAATATCGATAATTTTTTAACTAAAATCTATAGAATTCAAAATAAGTTAATTTTTTAACGCTTTATTTATGAAAAAAAAAATAGTAACATCCATTTTAATGTACAGGGTGTCCATAATTAAACGACCCTACTTTAAAGTTGTCTATAGACGAAACTATTGGTCGGAAAGTTGTGAAATTTTGTGAAGGACATAATGAAGGAATGGGAATTTGTTTAAGCGAAAAAAAAATTAGTTCAAAATTTCGCCACCAGATGGCATTTTTGATGAATTACACATTGAAAATGCATTTACGATAATTTACATATTTTATTGCAAAAAAACATGTTCGTAGCTGAAAATGACGGCCATCATTTTCAGCTACAATCTGGAATCGTAAGATAGCATGTTCCACAGTGTGTTGACCGCAGTGTGTTCTGGGAAATGCTAAAAACATGTCGCGGAAAATGTTTTGTTCAAAATATTTTTTTTGTAATAAAATTTGTAACCTATCGTAAATGTATGTTAAATGTGTAATTCATTGAAAAACGCCCTCTGGCGGCGAAATTTTGAACTAAATTTTTTTCGCTCGATCAAATTCCCATTCCTTCTTTATGTCTTTCACAAAATTTCACAACTTTCTGACCAATAGTTTCGTCAGTAGACAACTTTAAAGTAGGGTCGTTTAATTATGGACACCCTGTATATAATGTTGAACCTTTATGTAAAAACGGAATGCTTATAGTTCAAAATTTTTAATTTTTACAATCGCTAGAACTATCAAAGACGTTTTAACCTTAATTTGCATGTTTATATCTAATCACACTACAAACATTTGCTGTGATTTAAAAAAAAAATCATTAGTGAATAAAAATTTTTTTTTATGGTCCACAGTACACTTAAGTTTTTGTGATTAATTTTTATTTAAATAAATGGTGTCACTAAAAGTTTCTATAAATATTAAAAATACTATTAAATTACAAAACATGGTGTCTAAATTTTCATTATGCAATAAAGTTTACTTGGTAATAATTAAATAATAATTAATAAATTCCTGAAATCAAGAAAAATTTTCTATGCCCAAACTATCAAACATCGCAAAAATCTCTCATTAGATCAGTGATTTAGTAAAAATATTCTATTTATATACAAACATGAAGCAATTTCTTTAAATTCGGGTTGTAAATACCATCTTGACACATGCGTTAAATCACTTTTCAGCAAATTAAATGTTTGTGAAGTTATACCATTGTATTCTAAGCACCACATATATATTATACAGTAAAGATATTTTAACCCTTTGTATCGTCTTGTTCCATATCTGCAACATATCCAAAAGTCAATCTTACTTATACTGTAGGCTTTAAAAGACTATTTTATTTATTGCAGCTATCTTCCAACACAACAGTTAATATAAATTGCTCATATAATTCTCAAGAGAAGGTGATAATGGGTTAATTTTTCATGCAAAATTTTTATTTATTATTTGAGCAGTTTCCCGTCGTTATTATTAAAAGTAAATTTTGTATCGCAAATTTTGTCAAATTAAAAAGACTGGAGACGCACCATAACAGATTTTTTACAAAGGTACGTTCGTATACGTTACAATTTTGTATTAGAAAATTGACAATATTTATTAGAATTATGTAATTTCCTGTTTATTTCAGATGTGAAAAAAGTATATTTTCGTCAATATATATTTTTTATTTTTATGTTCTAATTTTTTTTTTACATGCTTAAAATGATGTATTCTAATATCTGGGAAAATATTTTTCAAATCTGAGTTGTTGAGTTACAAAGAGTTAAAGGATGGACGAATGGATTTTATTGAGGTAATAATAATCAGAGCCGGCTCGCTCTTAGGTGTGTATAGCGCGTGCATTGTACCCTTTTTAGGTGCGTTCGTAATTATATAAATACGTAGCACCTATTGTCGTTGCCTGGTCCGTCCGTCTGTCTGTCCGTCCGCCCGCATATAACAGCGCAAAAACTACCCAACCAAATGGTTTGAAATTTAAGATATATTATCTTTGCAGAATTTTATCGAAACATTTCAAATTTTATGAAAATCGAATTAAAACTTTAGCAGATATTAATAAAAATATTTATTAAGAAATTTTAATTTAAAAGAAAAAAAAAACGGTGCTTTCTTGTTATAGGAGCTTCCGAAGTTTAATCGTCAAGCGACCGAGATACTTATTTTATTACAGAAATTAATCTGCAGACGATATAATTCATTTCACAGAATTAAAAATCATCAAGATCCGAATAGTTATATAACTAGCTATAGTACGAACGCACCTCGTTTGTCACGTTTGAGTAACAATTTCCAACTTGTTTTTTATTAGCGGCAAAACCCCACATCTTTCATTATGGAATTTTTTGACGTCCTCACAAATGTCTAGGCCACTTTTGAACGCCTGTCAAAAAATCCGTTGCTACTTTTATCGCTCATACATTATTTATATTTGTCACATAATATCAAATTTCACATTATGAGACAGGAAATAAAAATGTACTTTCGAATAAAATCTGTTAAAAAAAAAAAAAAGAAAAAGAAAAAAAAAAACAGTTTAACCATAAGATACCACAATTTGAAACTAAAAACTGTAAAAGGAAAGACAGCTGTTACATAATATTAATTTCGTTAGGTTCTTAAAATATACATTGCTTAATACTAGGCTGCGAATTTTATTTTAATTTTTACTTTGATTTTTAATTTCTGACTGTACTGTTGTAGTATGCCGAGATTTTAAAGAATGGATTATAATCAGCATTTTAATTGTTTAAGATAATTGATTTAGATTTTAAATTTTTTAGTAAGAATATTTAACCATGCTTTTTTACATAATGTCTGAAAGAAAAATTGGTAAAATGTACAAATAGTAGATGTACATACATTAACAAGTGAACGCCTGTTTTTTATTTTAAATTCATTTTATTTTATTTTATTTATTCATTGATATATTTACTTATATTTGTGTGCAAAATCGACGTTAAAGATAATGGATTTGGATTTTTATTATATTTTATTATATTTTATTTACAATTATAGTATAATTACCATTATATTATTATTATACTCCTCTCACCTAACCACTTCATTGATAAAAAGAAGAAAAAACCAAACGCGATAAGAAGAAAACACTTTCAATTTTGAATGAAATGAGGGGCCCCAAAAAAGTTGCATCAGAATATTTTTAAAGAGAAACTCGGACATGTGAGAATGATTTTCCAGTTTTCTGTCTTTTCTCTTTAGTGACAAACGAGACCGATAGTTAAATATCATTTTTTTTTCAGTATATGCTGAATTTTTAACTGCCAGGAAAAAAAAAAAAAAGAAAATGAATAAAAACTATACATTCATTTAACAAGAAAAAAACTTTTACTGCAGTGAAACTTAGTTTTGAAAAATATTTATGGTTAAATGGGAATTCTCTGCCTTAAAATTTTTTACATAACTGTCAGTCGCTTTAAATTTCTTGTCAAAATTCTAAAAATCAGAATTTTTTTTTTTTTTTTTTTAATGGGAGATTCTTCAAAACAATCATAATAGATCTTGAAAGAGTTAAAAGCAATGTAGATTAAACTGATCTTTTCTTGAATTCAAAAGTGGCGCCGTATGTAGCGGTAGAGTGCGGTGGGTGGGTGAGTCTGCAGGGTTTGCGAGGGGGGTGGTCTGTCCCCCGAACGCTGCGCGCTCTCTCTGTTGCTTATCGATCGGCGGCGGTAACGAACGGCATTCGCGCGACCTTTCCTCTCACAGGCTCCGCGGCTCGGGCATGCAAGGATGCGGCTCCCGAGCCTTTTCTTCTCGTCATCCGAGGATCGAGATCGCTGCGCGGGGTGCGAGTGAGAGAGAGAAAGAGAGTTGCATGTGGCGACCGACATGAGCGTCCGCAGGGTGAGGGGATCTTTCAGGGGATCCCTGAGGCGCTACGGAAGCGTGGAATCCGCCAAGAAACCTGTCCGCCACTTCCAATGGATTTACAGGAAGGGCGAGTGGAGGATCGCCTACGGTGAGTGTGCATCTTCCTTGGTTCCCACACGATACCTACCTACCCATACCCCTAACACACAATCGATTGGATTGACACCCTTCCCCCAAAAATTCAAACGCCCCGTTTGGGAAAACGAGCTCGAAACACGACCTACCCCTTCTCAAGTGCAGATAGAGATTGGAGAAAGTCCTACCACTTGGTGAAAGTTTCTTCGAGTAGATATCAGAAACTGAAGTCAAGTATATTCTCGGTGCAAAGCTCTCTATGCGTGCATTTCCTTTAACCTCAGTTATCTTTCAAGAATTTGTCATCCCATTTACACAAATCGTAATACCGAAGACTGGAAACATCGCCAAATAGTTCTTTTCTCCCCCTTCATTTAAGTCACATGACTCCAAACTTACTAACATTTAGTAGATTTATTCCCCGTCAAATCCTAGAGGTGTAGTGTCTATCCAGTCAATTTAGGATTCTTACTCTTGTATTCGATACCCATTTTTGCTTTTTCTAAATCAAGCGAATGTTGTGTGAATGTGTGTTTGAAGTGTGTGAATGTGTGTTTGAAGTGTTTTTTGACGAGTTTCTTTTTTTCGGGTCTAGGCTGTGCTTTTGTCGCCTACTAAAGCGCGTCGGCTCTGTGCCTGCCAGTGCAAGTGTCTGTATGTTGCAATTCCCATTCCTATAATATCGTTGCAATAAAGTTGAACCCGACTCTGCTACTATCTCTCAATGTACCTCACTCTGATTGGACGACCATGTCCTCGCTCTTTGGTCTGTAAAGTGGAGGGGTATAAATAAAGATAAAATGTGGAGAACTGCAATTATGAACATGCGTGTGGAGAAAGGATCTTTTCGTGAATCTTTCAAGCATTATGAACGGAGGGAATCTACCAAAGTGTTTGGCCCCAACCGGCACTTTGAGTTAGTTTACAAGAAAGGACAATGGAGGATTATTTATGGTGAGTTAATTTTACTTAACCCTCTCCACTGTGTACGTTACAAATGTGAAGGTTGATTTGTGTTCCCCCAACCCCCACCCTCAGCTCCTTTGGTGTCTTGTAAATTTGAATGTACACAAGTAGAAATCGCTGGAAATGCCTAAACAAGAAAAATAATAGTTTCCATTCCATTTAAAAAGGAACACCCAAATCTTATCATGCAATGATTAAATATTTAATTTGACAATAATGATTTTTGACCTTTATTCAGCTTTTATGCATGTTGTATGCGAAACTATAAAACAAGAATTTTAACTCTTTACATTCTTTTGCACTATTACGCTTTTGTGTTTTTCAGTGTGTTTATGGGTTCACTATTTTTGCTTTTAATAAATATTATTGCTTTCTTTAATTTACAGTGAAATTTGTGGAGCACTAAATTTGGTTTATTTTATAGTTTAGTGTTTGTTATTTGATATATATTCTCTATTAGTGTTTTTTTATCATTTCGTTTGATATTTGTGGACGCTTTTCTTCAAATGTCATACAATGTTTCGTCTGTGTTGGAAATAAAAAAAATCTTCCAATATTAATCAAATAATTTACAAAAAATTGCAAGTGCATATAATAATTGTGTTTTCAAATAACATTCCTAGTAAAATTTTTCCTTTTTGCATAGAAACGGGCAAAATTATCTCATAATTTCCTAAAACGAAACAAGTGTAACAAACTCTATACATGAAAACAATTTTCATATTTTATAAAAACAACATTCAATATAATTTAAATAGAAAAGTACATTTAGCACATTAAAGTGTTTATATATATATACATAATCGAAGTTGAAATAGACAAATTAAGTACAGAATAAAATTATATATTTTTAAAATCCCATCAAAGCGGTGTATTGGGGAAATATTTTAAAACATATTTTCACTGGAATTATGTTTTTTATATATTTTATATTTTATAAAATATTCCATTAATATAAAATAAATGCAAAACTGCATTTTTTATGTGTCAGTAGATTTGATAAAAGTTTTCCGTATTAATAATTGAAAAAATAATCTAAATTTATAAACGGAATTAATTTGAAAACCTATTTGACAGTAATTTTCATGATATTAAGGATTCCAGAATCTCTATTTGAGTAAGGATATACCTGAAATTTCTTTTAAAACTTTTCATGAAAATATTTTTCAAATTCCAAAGAATCGCCGTTTTCTACCTTAGATCAATAGTAACGTAAGATCTATTTTAAGTGCGATCGTACATACCATTAAATCTCGCGGGTGATATTAGTGAATCGAATGAAATTTTTTTCAAAAATAAATACACATAATAAAATTTATCTTAAATGCAATGCAACACAAATGACTTTTAAAATTTTTTAAGTAACTGTTTTTTAGTAACATCAATTTTACGATTATTATATTTCTGTATATATCAGATTAAAATTCTTACATATGTGAAAAAAGAAATGCATGCTTATACCTGTTTTTTTTATAAGTTTATTGAAATTAAAGAAATTTTATTTATAACTTTAGAAATTATTTTATTACTGTTCATAAACCAGCTATCGTTGTTGTGCAATATATTTTGTATAGTGTACAATAATGTTAAACTCTTACATTTATAAATAAATAAAAAAATTTTTAAATTAAATTGCTGTAGATAATTGATTAATAGCTTTTCCTCTTCTTAAGATTTGCGTATTTACATATTAAAAAACTAGAAGAATGTTTCCATATCTTGCTTGAAGATTTTTACCCTATATACTATTTATAAAAATAATCCGCAATTTCTGTATTACTGGCTGTAATGTTAGACGCAAGTAAATTGTATGTGCTATCTTTATCAGTACTGCGCAAGCACATAAGATAGGAAATAGATTTTATTTTTCCTGCTGCAATAACAGTGTGATAATCCATTTTTAATTTTTGATTTCGGTAACATTAATGTTACTTTTTAACATATTGTTATAACAATCAGACGTAAAGTTATGTGTTCAAGGAATAATTACTTTTCATGAAATCATTTTAGATATAAATTTCAGAATAATTTTTTTTTTTTTTTTATAATAATGTAATGACAACACGATGATACTTTCATTTACTTTTAATTTACAAATTAAATTTTTTCCTTACAAAATGTTGTGGAAATAAGATATAAAAATATGAGTTCATGGAATAATTATTTTTTTCAATCATATTAGAAATAAATTTCAGAATTTTTCTCTTGATATGAAATCAACAGAATCACTATTTTTACCTTGGACTTTTACCTTGCGCATTGAAAATGTTCTTACTTTTTTAAAAATAAGATGTAATACAATAAGTTCAAGAAATAATGAATTTTCATTTAATAATTTTAGATATAAATTTCAGAATAAATTGTTTTTTTTTTGTTTTTTTTTTATGATGCAATATCAACACGATAATACTTTTATTCACTTTTACTTCACACGTTAAAAATATTCATTAAAAATTGTTATGAAAATACGATGTTAAGATCTGAATTCAAGATAATAATTAATTTTTATTAAGGAATAATTAATTTTTATTTAATCATTTGGAAATAAATTTCAGAATTTTTATTTCTTGCAATGTAAAAGCAACATAATAATATGTTGTATTTTTATCTACTTTACACATTAAAAGTATTCTTTTAAAAATATATGTTTTGAATATAACACATAAAACTATGAATTAAAGGAATAATTATTTTTTAATTTAATCATTTTAGATTTAAATTTCCGAATAAATTCTTTTTTCTTTATGCAATAGCAATACGATAATATTTTTATTTACTTTTATCTTATACATTAACTATTTTATTTAGATATTTTTAAGAAAATAAAATGTAAAAGTATCAGTTTACAGAATAATTAATTTTTATTTAATCATTCTAGAAGAAATAAATTTCAGATTTTTTTTCTTCATGCAAAAGCAGCACCATAACACTTTTACCTTGCACATTAAAAATGTTATGAAAATAAGATGTAAAACTACGAGTTCAAATAATAATTAATTTTCATTTAATCATTTTAGAAATACATTTTCACATTTTTAAAGAGTCTTTTTTTTCATGATGTAAAAGTGACACGATAATCTTTTATCTACTTTTACCTTACACACATACACACACACACACACACACACACACACACATATATATATATATATATATATATATATATTTAATATTAATTCTTATTTAATCATTTTAGATATAAATTTCAGAATAAATTATTTTTTATGTGATACAATTATTGAGCTCAATATATAACAGGAGGTCTGAGTCGGCAGTCAAAAGCATGAAGGGCAAACGAAGCATGCAAGGCAAAAGTAAAAAAAAGTCAGCGTTGTCAGTGTTAGATAACAGTGTTCTCATTTTCATAAACTCTTTTTTCTTTATGCAATAGCAACACGATAATACTTTTATTTACTTTTATCTTATACATTAAAATTTTATTTAAATATTTTTAAGAAAATAAAATGTAAAAGTATCAGTTTACAGAATAATTAATTTTTATTTAATCATTCTAGAAGGAATAAATTTCAGATTTTTACCTTGCACATTAAAAATGTTAAACTAATAAGATGTAAAACTACGAGTTCAAATAATAATTAATTTTCATTTAATCATTTTAGAAATACATTTTCCCATTTTTAAAGAGTCTTTTTTTCATGATGTAAAAGTGACACGATAATCTTTTATCTACTTTAGCCTTACACATATATACATATATATTTAAATATACGGTATAAAACCATAAGTTCAAAGAATAATTAATTCTTTTTTAATCATTTTAGATATAAATTTTAGAATAAATTATGTTTTTCGTGATGCAATCATTGAGGATGCAATAGCAACACGATAATAATTTTATATACTTTTACTTTACACAATTAAAATTTTTCTTTAAAAAAGGTGTTATGATAATAAGATGTAAACTAGGATTTTAAGGAATAATTAATTTTGATTTAATTATTTTTTTATAAATTTCAGAATTTTTTCTATGATGTAATAGTAATACGATAATACTTTTGCCTTACACATTGAACATTTTCCTTTAAAGAAATCTAAAAATAAGATGTAAAACTAGAAGCTCAAGGAATAATTAATTTCCATTTAATAATTTTGAATATAAATTTCGTAATAAATTCTTTTTGTTGTGATTTATTTTTATGTAACACAATAAAAAAATTTCTTTAACAAAATTCTGAAAGCCAAATATAATGTTTTTCATTAAAAATCAGTCAAACATTGGATTTTTAATCTTATTACAGGGTTTAAAAATACAATTAATATTATTATTTCTTTAACATTGAAAGGGAAGTACTTTACTTGGATGTATATAATTAGCGATGGTTATATAGCGGTGATAATTAGCATGATAATAATACGATAGACCGTTTACATTTTTTTAAAACTTTACAAATTACAAATTCTACAATTTTAAAATTTTTATGGAGTTTAATCAATATTATTAGACATGAAATTAGAAGTTTAAAAAAAATAATTGAACGGAATATTTTAAATACTGATACAACTTTTTATATATTTATCATTATAGGCAGTTATGGCGATACACGAGGACTTTTACTTCTAGAATTCTGTTTAAAAGGAATATTTTAATTAAATTTATCCAATTTGAATCGTAAATCTCTTTGAAAGATATTTTGTAAGCTATTATTGTAATAATTGCTTTGTGCTAATAATATATAGAGTAAAACATTTAATTTTCTTTTAAATATTTTTATAGGACATTTTAAACTTCTCTTATACATTATTTATGATACTATTAATAAAAAAATTTGCCGTTTCAATCTGTTCTTAAAAATAAGAATTCAAACAATAACTAACTTTAATTTCATTATATTAGATTTAAATTTTTAAAATCAATTCAATTAATTTTTTATTATACTTTAATGTGGAAATAATGTTAATACATTAATCATTCTAATTAGAACATTTTTTAGAATATTTTTTTTTTGTTTCAACGATAGGATTTTAAATTTATAATATATAATTGAAAATATTAAACCAGAAAATTTATATCTGAATGTACCCCCAACATGACAATAGACATACATATTTATTAATTTTTCACTTACAGATTTAAACAACAACAAAAAAAAAAACAGGTTTATTTTAAATTGTCACAAAAATGTGAAAACTGGAACTTCAAATGACAAGAATTTTCATTTAACTATACATGTTTAAAATTATAAAATAATTAAAGTATCTTAGTCGAACATTCTTTAATCTTAAAATATTTTTATTTGGTCGTTATAACTGGAATGTTTTATTTATTTTTTTCTAACTTTCATAGTAAGGTTTAAAAAATTCGTTAATTTAAATGTTAAACATAAAATATTTTTAATAGAGTAATAAAGAAATATTATTTTAAAAATCAATTACTGCTTGTGAAATATAATGTGCACGAATTTAATTTTCATATTTTCTTTAAAATAATCATTCATGTTTTCTCTCTACATTTATTTTATGTTATTGTTTTTTAGAAATCTAAATTCTGTAAATTCTACTAAATTACATACTTTATAAAATTAGAGTGCTTCTCTCCGACTTTTATTTGTATAATGAAATTTTAAATTGGAAATAATTCCATTGAAATATAAAAATTGATAGTATATCGTTAGATGCACTACTTGATATGATAATAATGTAATATTTCAAGTTGTAGTAATGGTAACCCTAATTCTATATAAAAGTTCTCTAAATAAAAGTTATAATAGAACATTCTTCATATTTTTGTGGAAGTTTCAATTAGTATATCTTCAACTTTTCACGTAAAAGTGAAAGACATGATGCTGTTTTTACATGTTTATTTATTCATTTATTGGCAAGCATCCCAATTCATCAAGTTAGCTTTCTCTGCTGGCTTTAAAAGTGTGGATATCAAGTGTTGCACAGCTGCCAAAAAAATTTACTGACCAGTTGAATCTAGATAAAAGTTTGTAAAGTACACAGAGAAAGAATTTTGTAAGTGAATTATATTCAGGTATATAACGCGCACATTTGTACAAAAAAATTTAAATTTACAGGTGCGCGTTATATGTCGGGTTTTAAAATAAAAGATTGAATGTTCTGAAAAGATGAGCATAAAAAATGATTTTTTGTCATTAAATTAACATAAAAATTAAAAAAATTCATTCATAAAATTCATAAATATTCATTCATAAAAATTCCTAATAATTCACAAAAAATTTATAATAATTAATAAAATTCATTACATTGAATATTCTGAAAAGATGAGCATATAATTTTTTTCCATTAAATTACCATATAAATTAATTTTTTTCAATAAACTAGCATAAAAATTATTTTTTTTTTCTTTTTCATTTCATTCACTTTTTATTTAAAAAGTATGGCATATATTCCGAGCTTAATATTATTCGCTATTGGATAACGTGAAAAGCATCCGATAGCGTAACAGTAACGTCCTCATTTATATTTTCAGGAATATTATTGATTTCTGTTTTATCCCCACCATTATCCCACCCGCTATCATCCCTCCATAGACAGCCCTTTTCAGTTAGGTCTAGATTTTTGGATGTACCACAAATTATAAATGACTTTTGAATTATCCAGCGATTTATTTCATTCTGTGTTTTTATTATCTGCCCACACACTTTTCTTAGACGCATGGAATATTTGTTCTGCTTTTGTAAATGCTTCAGGTAGACGCTCCTGCCTCCTCCTCAGATTGTCTTGATATATAGAATGCACCGAGAATATTGAAACACGTTTTAATATTTTAACATTTAGAGATGCGTAGGCAATGTAAATTACAAAACTGTACAAAATAATGTATGAATTATGATTATTTTGATGAAATAGTCCTGCCACTATTTTTCAAAAAGTTACACTTTTTAAATTTCTATACGGTTTTTGAGGTCTATAATATATATATATATATATATATATATATATATATATATATATATATAAATCTATGCTCTGACAGGTACAACAGTACAAAAATTCCATTCTTCTATGGCCAAAACTCACCGAGGTATGGTGCTTTGAATTTTATGCAGTTTCGGAGCTTTTCGGCACTAAAAACGTACAAACAATTTTTTCGGTGCCGGAAAGCTCCGAATATACATAAATTTCAAAGTATCATAACTCGGTGAATTTTGATCGTAGAAGAACGGAATTTTTATTGTAATTGTCAGATCACGGAGAAAAGTTTTCTAAATGTAAATTATAGGCTCGAGGGATCGTATAAAAATTTTAAAAATGTAACTTGGAAATTAATGTCAGGAGTATTTCATCCTTGTAAGCTTAATTTCTACCTCATTTTGAACACATTTGCAATTTACATTGCCTACGTATCTTCAACAGATAAAAAGTTAAAGCGTGTTTTATTTTTTTGGATCAACCTGTAGTATTATATGTCTTTGTTTCATATTTGAATTTTTTTGTTTTATCTTAGATGCTAATTGTTCCGTTTTTATTTAAATTATATAAACATGTATTTAATCAGAATTTTTTCACGTAAAAAAATTAGATAATTTCCACACTGAAAGAAGACACATTTTATTTAAAAAAAAATTCTGGTTCTATATGTATTTATTTGACTTTTTTAAAAAACGGAACGGTTGGCAGCTATGCTTTATGTTCGTAAAATAACATTTTCGAATGTTCATTGTTATATTTTCATGGATTTTCATGCAAAGAACTGGATGTGCGTAATACGATGAATATACTTAAAAGTAGAAAAATATAGTCACAAATTTTTAGGATAGCTTTATGCAACGGGATATATGATGTTTTAGTTTTGCCCTTCCACCGCCTATGACAACAGATATGGTTTGATATTTTCTGAAAAGTTTAAAAGTTAAGTCTAAGGGTGTTCATACAGTGTTATATTTTATAACTCAATTAACTATGCCATGGCATATAAATAGCATTTTTATGCTGAGTGCCCACTAATGTCCTGCCCACCCCCATTAACGACGACAGCTATAGTCGCAAGCGGTACAGTAAGTGGCTATGTGTTACGTGGTGAGTCCGCTTACAGCGCAACTTAGGGGCAAACTTCGGAAGGAGATTTCCTATCTCGAAAAGGTACCAGAAATGATAAGTGAAAGTAACTTTATTAGAAGAATCCCCGAAATGTAATTATAATATATCCATATTAAGTTACTACTATAGTTGTCACCTTTCTGAAGTTCATGGGAGTAAGCAGGACATTAATGGACACCCTGTATTCCTTAGCTTTGGTTAAAAAAAATATTTATGGAAAATAATGTTTTTTTCTGTAAATAAACGAATCGTATTTCAAAATTACATTTAGACATTCATAGCATTCCATATCAATGGCTTTTTCTCATATACCTTATTCAAATACTCAAATTTGTGCATTCAATTCTGTATTTACTATCATAATTACCACAGCATTTTCCTCGCGGAAAACAACTTTATTTTGAGCGCTACTAATTAATTTGCAGTTGTAATACCGCTAATTATTTTTTGTTTCTTTAAAATAAATAATTTCAAAATTAAAAATAAGTTATTTTTAACATTCTCTGGGAAGTTTTAAAGAAATAATAATTTGCATATATTGTTTCTGAATTTCTGATTACACTTGAAATTTTTAGACATAGATAAACTAGTTCAAAATTAACTATATGTTATTCAGTTTCAAACTACTTTAAAGAAAAGTCAGATAATTCATAAAAGAAATTGTTAAACCAAAATATGTTTATAAGAGACATTTTACATATTCTCTAATTTTGTCAATTTTACTGTTTTTCAACATACCATGGCCTTTGAAATAAAATTACACTTAATTTTTTTATTTTAATATTATAATATTTAATTTAATAATAAAATCTGAAATAGATTGTTATGCAATAAAATGCAAAATAAATATATTTTTTTAAATGCTAGTCATGTTTGTTTACATATATCGACAAAATTATTGACGCTGTGTGTATTGTCATATTTTAATTCTCTTTTAAAAAATCGCATCTTTTTTGTTCTATTCTTATATTTATGAAATTATAAGATTAAACTATAGAGTCAACAAAATAATTGCCATGTTTACAAATATCTAATCACCGAAAAATATCTGCATGTTTCTTGGCTTAGTAATACATTGAAAGAACGCAAGTTCCCCCCTCCCCCTCCCCCCCCCCCCCACACACACACTATATGGAGCTGATAATGAAATTAAGTAAATTAAATCAAAATCTTTGCATCCCATAGAACTAGAGGCTGTAGAACAATATCATTGGCTTCTCGTAGCCGAGATTTTTTTCTCTGCTGGACTTCTTTATCTCAGAATACATAATAAACATTCTGTACAGTGAAAAATAGCAGATAACAGCTACTTAAGTCGTTGGAACATATCTACAATTACATCTGCAATGTAACTTGTGACATGATTCAAAATGTAGCAGAAGAATAATTATACTTTTAATTTGCGAAATTTGCGCATACATGTTATTAATTTTCCATGATTTCCTTTTTTTTCATCTTTTCGTTTTTTTTTGTGTATGACCCTGTATAAAATATATGTACATCTCTCTCTCTTTCTATATATATAATATATATACATATATATCTCCAGATATCTCGATTTTCGTGTATCACTAATTTCAAAAAGAAATAGTGGCTGCGTTAAGTTTGAGATTCAAGTTTTATAATACATATATGGCTCTTTTAAAAATTAATATAAACTTCGACCTTTAAAATCTCTCTTACTGGCAGAGATATATTTATTACTTTACCATTAATTATCAGTAATATGTAGCAATTTTTACACTGAATAAATATTTCTTATGACAATCTAAACTACTTTACATAATTAAAAAAATTACATAAAAAGTATGTTGAATTATTAATTGAAAATAATATAATGCATGTTTAACTTAAGGTTTAAGTTTCTATAGAAACTGCTTCCCTGTGATTTTGTATTGCCCGAAAAGATTATCTCAATAGTAAAAGGACATTAAAGCAGACGAAACCTCTTTTGGAAAGAAAAATATCAAGAGTGTTATAATCTCCTTAAGCTTTATCTGCCACGCAAAGAATTCATTGAGTAGTTTCTGCGTCAATAACCTGTTACGTGTATGGTTTATTACTTAGTAACTTACTGAGCAGGGCGTTATCAGAGAACATTCATTCGTAAATCGACATAGAAATTTCTAAAAGACTGGGTTCTATTTGCAATAGTATCGAAAATTAGAGAAAAATACAAAAGCGATTGGCTTTTTTTTTTTCTATTTGATGAAGAAACTTCTTATAATAAAAGTGTTTATTTTTTAACATTTCATAGGTTCACACGTTTGTTAACAAAAATAAATTAAAAAAAAAAAAAAACACCATATTTAAAACTTTATATCTTAGACAGCACATAGTTTAAAGCAATTTTTTTTACACGTAATAAAATAAATATGCTTTATAAATGGATATTTTAAATACGTTTTGAATATAAAAAGTATTATTGTTTTTTGAGTGTTAAAAACAACGACTTTTTGATAATAAAAGTAATATGGAAGTATACGAGCATGATTACTCAAAATATTTTTAATTTAACAGAAAATATTTTGTTATCAATATATTTCAGACTCTGTAAAATATTCTAAATCTAAATTTATATATTCTAAAGCACATTTCTATTTTTAAAATAAATTTAAAAGTGCGGTATATTTAATAAAAGAATTTCGATAACAATATATAAAGATTTTCTGTGGGTGAAATAGTACAATAAATTGGGTTCAGTTTTAAAATATATAGGGTGAAACCCCCAGTAAGTGACACTTTAAGTATTCTTTCTTGTTCAAATCACTATTACAAAAATTTAATGTATTTTATACTCACCTTTATTTCTGAAACGATAGTAGAGATATATTAAAAAGATATTGTTGACAAAATTTTGAAAAATGATACATTTTATTATTAAAAATTAATTTTATTCATATATATTGTCAAAACCTCCAGTAACTGACACCATCCCTATTTTGAAACATCAGTGACTGACACTTTATTTAAAAAGATTAAAATGTTTAAAAAAATATTTTTCTTATTACATAAACAAAATACATTGATATTTATTATAAAAAGTGGGATTTAGTAAGCTGTACTGCATTATTAGTAATGCAGACTATATAGTAAGAGTATATAGGAGTAATATTTAGTACTGCATTTTTAGTAATGCAGATATCCAATAACTGATATTTATGAACCAGTAACTGACATCTGGTGCCAGACACAGGTAAAACAACATAAATTTTAATGGTGTTTACTACAAGATAAATTTAATTTACTATTGTGCATTTTTAAACTGTTCAAATAATAGATATCAACATTCTTTAATATAACCAATAACTAACACCTCTGACAGAGACTGGTGAAATGAAATTCTAGAAACCAATAACTGGCATCACCCATTAAGCTAAATAATATAACTATAAAACCTAAATCATGGCCCTAATATATCATATGCATCTTTAAACTAATTTCTACAAGTATAACTTTAAGAACAAAGTTTAGGGTGGTTGCATTACAAATAGATTAGAAAAACACTTCCTTAATTTTAGAAATAAGAGGTTTTCTTCAAAATGGCACTTTTTGTATTCTCAAAAGTTTCTTCCTCATTAAACATGTTCTTGGCCCTCTAGTGATGAATAAATTGACTCCAAAATAAAAATAAGTGTCTCATTTGCCACTAGATGACATTACTTTGCAGAATTTTACAACAAAATGCTTATTTGAGTCAGATTTTTGCTCAAGTGTCAGTCACTGGTTCGGTATCAATAACTGGGGATTTCACCCTAGTCTGAGAATATTGAAGTAAAAAAAAAAATTAAGTAATTCAAGAGATACCGTTTAATAATTCTATTTACAGTAACAATTTAAAATATTTTTAGTTATAACTAGAGAAATTATATGAATTTTTTATGCATTTTTTAAAATGCCCAGACTGTTGTTTTTTCATATACACTTGTTTTTATATAAGCCAAAATTTTTGATGATTTAACAATCTTATTAGCACTTAAAATCATATTTTAGACTTACATGCGTAAACTAACCTCAGTCCTGGAAACACACGGTCCTGCGCACAGTCCTGGAAAAAAATTTATCACCCCTACTAACTCTGCTGCAACAAACTTCTATGCTTCTTTATGTCATATAAACATGTTTAGAGCCAAAAAATATTCAATTAAATATATGTTATGTTTATTTAATGAAATGTAGTACATATTTTATTTATTAAGTAAAATGTCTTATTCAAATATGTTTATTTGCCATAAAAAGCGTAGGAGTTGGCAGCCATGTATACTTAAATTTTTCTTAAGGGTCGTCTACATACAAAAATTGTATCAAAATTTAAATTGTGGAAAATTAACACCTAATTTTGACATAATATTTGGATTCTTCGGAAAAATTTACCATCGGATACCAAACGGAACGTTATTCGGTCAAATAGTTTAGGAATTATCCAAGTTTAAATCTTGGCACTTTTAATGTTACATTTATTTTTAATAGTTTCAAAACAGATTGAAATTCGGGTAGTTCTTATGCATAACTAACAATCTATTTGGCGGACTGAGCTTTATTCTTGGATTCATACATTTTAAGCCTCTAGAAATCGATTTCTGTTAAAATATTTGTAGGTTACATTTGTTCTTGTTTAAGAAAATATGTTTTTTGAAATTAAATTTTGTAAAAAATATGAATTCTAGGACACCTTTTCCAATACAGTTTAAGCATGCGCATCTATTATATAACACCACATCAATGTCCAAGTATTTTAGACTTTAGATCTTACTGTCGCCATTTTAGATGCAGATGAAATAAATTCATAAACACACTAAAACTTTAGATATTTATTTAAAGGAAAAAAAAACGACAAATACTTTTTAAAATAGTTATTTGAATATATTAAACATATGATTGTTTTTTTTAAAGCACACATAAAAAAATATTCTACAAAATATATTAGACTAACAGCACAATAGATTTATATGTGCGTACCAAAACTGGTTAAGAATATAAAGGGATATCATAAAAAATAAGAGGACACTAAGCATGCGAATGGTGGATACTTCCAATACCTTATATGAGACAATATCACGAGATGTAAAGGAAGTGGTCAGTATCCCATTAGTGCTAAATAAGGCGATTCTCATATCTAAATGTAGTTATCATTACATAAGGTACACCGGCTGAATTAGTGTCTTAGTCTATATTTTTTCGGGATTTTTTTTTTTTTTTTTCACGCATCAAGTTAATTCTGTTGTAAATATTGTTAAACTATTTTCATAATTATTAAAGTTATGATAAAAAATCTGGACTTAGATGTATGTGAAACACCCTGCATTTTTGACTGAATAAGAAAATTGTGACCCTGGTTTCCTATACAAAACTTTTTTGTTCTAGTGTGCTATACCACCTCTTTGTAAACTTGGTACTGAGGCACTCTGTACATATATTTAACACATTTTTTACACACATTTTAGGTAGATTTCGTAAGAAATACTACCTATTACATTCTCACCTAAGTTGGAAATTTTGAAAAATTTTTGCAGATCTACGCCGATCATGACTCCCAGAACCCAAAACCACCCCCAGTTCAAAACTTTATATATCTATCTATCTATCTATCTACATATCTACCTATCTATGTCACTTTTTTATGAACACGATAACTGGAAAAATTCTGTATAAATCTCTTCCAAACCGATACATAAAATCAAGGAGCATAAAATCTCGGTCAAGTTCGTTAATGGGCAAAATCGAACCAAGGGGGCGGGGAAATGTGGGGGGGGGGGCTTTTTGTGAAAACAGAAAAACCCCCATAATTTCTTAATTATTATACGTATCGAATCCGTTTAAAGTTATTATTACTTCTAGGAAAAGGGCCGAAAATTTATGTATGACAGATTTTTGATATAATTAAACATGGCCCCAAGGGGAGGGGGGGGGGGTTAGAAGAAAAAAAATCATAGCTTCGTCAATTCACAAGATATCAAATCCGCATAAATTTATTATTAATCCTCTTAATATTATCTAAAACTTTTATATTGACAAGTTTTTTATAGGACCAACCGTTATAGCAAAAAAAAAAAATTAAAAACAAAAAAATCCCTGCCGGCTCCGCCTGCAAACAAGTTATTTTTCGAAGTAGGTGGTTCCAACTTCCGCATCTTTTCGAAACTGATACATAAAATCAAGGGGCATAAAATCTCGGTCAAGTTCGTTAATGGGCAAAATCGAACCAAGAGGGGGGGAGGGGGGGAGGGGGGGGCTTTTTGTGAAAACAGAAAAAACCCATAATTTCTTAATTATGATACGTATCGAATCCGTTTGAAGTTATTATTACTTCTAGGAGAAGGGCCGAAAATTTATGTATGACAGATTTTTGATATAATTAAAAATTGCTTTAAGGGGGGGGGGGGTAAGGGGGGGGGGGTAAGGGGGGGTTAGAAGAAAAAATTCATAACTTCGTCAATTCCCAAGATTTAAAATCCGCTTAAATTTATTATAAATCCTCTTAATATTATCTAAAACTTTTATATTGACAAGTTTTTTATAGGACCAACTCTTATAGCCAAAATAAATAAATAAATAAATAAATAAATAAATAAATAATAATAATAATAATAATAAATCCCTGCTGGCTTTGCCTGCAAACAAGTTAGGTTTCGAAGTAGGCGGTTCCAACTGCCGCATCATCGCAAAAAGGTCATTTCTTCCGCAATTCCCGACAAACAGGCGCCCCACGGTCTGCGTCTTCGAAATCTACCTGTGCCTGTAGGCCGAACCGTCAGGGATTTTTTTACATACAATTACATACATTTAACAGATTATTTATCACATTTAACCGTAATGTGATTAGATGGTAACCTTTAATTTTTATCTTAACTATAAACTTCAAATCATCCAAAACTAACCTTTTTCGGCTGCTTGAACCTCATATTAAATGTATGTTATATTATATTCAATTAATCCTTTGTAAAAGTTTTTTTTAAATGTAATAAATGTAATAAATTGAATGCATTTTAGATTTCGATGAAAAATATTTCTGAAAATACAAACAACGATACACATTTCTTGTAATATGATACATAGCAATTAAATCGAAAATCTTGTTAAACTGGAACACAAACAAATACAACGCGCATATACATGCTTATATATTATATATATATATATATATATATATATATATATATATATATATATATATATATATATATATATTTATATTTACATTACTTTATCCTTTTTTTATCCTCATATCTTTTATTTCTATCTAGATTTTTAGTAATGTAATATCAATTTATCGTTTTTATATCCATTTGACTCATATATTTGCTTACATTTATCTAATTGTAACGTAGTTATTTAATCCAATTCTAGAAGGCAGCACATGTTATTTTATCCTTATTCTTTTATATTATCTCTCCATCTTGCCCCATGTTACTTAAGTAGTTCATGTCACATGACTTCGGTATAAATCTGGTTAGAATCTGCATGGTCAAAACCCAGCAGTAATTTTTTTCTTTAACTTCTGGCCATTAGTTATCAAGGTATCTGTAGATATGTAAAATCAGCAACTTTCAGGGGTATACCTTACATTAAAGTTCAAAATCATTTTTCTACTATTTCATGCATATATATATAGCAAGTAAACGATATATTTATGGATTCCCTGATAAGTATAAATTATTGTTATATAATTATTTTTTCACCTTAAGCCGCAAACTCATGACAAATTTCAACATGCATTTCTCAATATTGACACAATCTCCGAATACACTTCAACTCATATTCTGCGTGCTCTTGAAGATATTTACATTTGAATTGGAATTTGTTTTCAGGATAAATGAGGCATCAGACATCTAGCAAAATAAAATAACATAGGATTTGTATTAAAATTTTGAAAGTTCGTATAAATGAAAATACCTAAATAAAATTTCACCTTAATAGAATTATACAAAATCATAAACAAGAAACTTTGGTGCAAGCAGCTTTATTCTGGGACTTTTAGAATCGGAGTTATAACGATCGGTCTTTTTTTCTTCTTTTAAATCGCATTCTAAACTTTTTGACCTCATACATTTCCCCACTTTTTAATTTTTACTTAAATTAATTCTTAATTCTTAATTTTTAATTTTCGACTTCATACACTGGTTTATACTGTTTGTTCACTAAATGCAGTTGACCTCGAACAAAAGATAATCGAATAATCGATGTTTACAATATTATTGGGGAAGAAATCCAAAGTATTTAGAGAAACATTATTGAAATAGCTCATTAAGTATTGGTGTTAAGGGAAAACATTTAGAAATTGCCTTGGAAATTGCTTTTTTTGAATCGCGTTTCTATTACATTTGTCTCATTACACAATATCTGTCTGTACATATATCTATTTACATATATTTTTGATGCACATTTTTGGTGTAATAATTTGGTGATGAAATAGTATGGGTGTTCCTTTTTCTCTTTTTTCTTTCTTCTGGCCGACTGTACCTCGTGTTATTTAGTACGTACTTTACCCTTTATACTCAAAAGAAGTAGTACATGAGGATTTCAAACGGAAACTTATAAGCTTGGACTTATGATAAGCTGGAAAATTATTAAAAAATTAGCACATTTTGAAGTACCCATTTTTAAAGATGCACCAAAGTAATAATTTCTTTATAGATATTCCACACGAATAACTTGTAGCTTAAATCAAAAAAAATATTTCTTACTAATGAAAATTAGAAGTAAAAGCAGTAAATAAAGTAATTATAAATGGCAAAAGTTTATATATACAACATATTAGAGAATTGTTTTATTGTACATGGAATTATTTGGAAATTTTGAAAACAACAATTTTCCTTTGAATATTTAATACATTAAATATGTAATATAGCATAAAAATATTTCGTTGCGATAATTTTAATTAACATCTAAGGTATCATAATTTTCTTTCTAAAATGTCAAAATTTCGGTATCTTTGCATGTATTATGACTATCTCTAGCTAAATGCAAAAATCGCAGCAATGATAATATACATTTTATATGTTTCTTATGAAATATCAAAATTTCCATAGTGTTGAAAAATTGTATATCTTTGTATTATAAATGTTTTTAATGTTCTTGCGTATATTTTAATCTTTGTAGGAATTTCGTTTGTCTGTAAAAAATACACTGTACATTCAGACGAAAAGTAAGACTTCAAATGCGTGATTTTTTGTCTTTAAAGTAAAAAGAAGCCTTCTTCCAGAAAATAAGAAAAAACACTTCATTTCTTGTATCCGATTTAAATTAAGCATTGAATCAAGATTATTTTTGGAACTCGAAATTATCCAAGAAGTTTTTTCTCTATTTATAAATACTTAGTTTCCCCTTTGAAGATTTCTAATTTCATGAAAATGATATGTGTCTTGGATGGCTCCTTTCTCTCCACCTACGTATTCTTTCAAATTATTCTGATGGAAACAACGAAAGCCAGGACCATTTTTTGAATTCCGAAATAAATTACCTGCATTTTAGTGCATCCGATTATGGCACTTGAAATCTAAAATTTAAATAAAAATGCAATAGAGCTTATTTTCTCTTCAATGTATAAGTCTTCAGATTTTTATTGTCAAATTGAAAGAAGTAGGATTTCAAAACAGATATGTGATGTTTTTTTAAGGAAATTTTGGATTTGGGAAGATATTTCTAGAAGCACACACGTAAAAGTATTAGGAAATGTCTGTTTAATTGCTTTTTAAAGCATAATTAAAAATGCACTGGAGTATATTTTAACAGAATATAAGTGTAATATGATTTTATGCATCCTTTTTTTTTTCTTCAGTCACGCGAAGACACTCGCTAGCTAATGTTAAACCTATTAATGGGTTCTTTTCGAATTTCTGTTTGCATTTGAATATTTTTTAACGATTTTTTTAAATGATTGCGGAACCGGTTTCGAAAGTGAAAGTACCTTTATTAAAAAAATCTGCGACCAAAATAGAAAAAGTAAAATATGGCCATATTAGAGATCAACCTCTATGCAAAAAAAAAAAAAAAAAAAAAAAAAAAAAAAAAAAAAATTCAAATTTAAATGTTGCCCAGAAGCAGTTTCATGATATTTCAACTTCTTACAATACGTTTTCTTTATTGAATGAAAGGCTAGTCATTGAACGTAACGCTATTGTAAAACTTTAAAGTTGCTTTTCTCGAAACCATGTTTCCAAACTGGGCGACCATTTTTTAAAGAATTATTCAACCTATTTTCTTCATTTTTTATTTAAAAGAAAGTTAATCAATTTCACTTATACCACCGAAAAGTATAATTTTCATTGATTAATTATATTTGCAAGCTCGCAAAAGGTAAAAAAGAAGCGAAAAAATGACATTTTTTTGTGCAAATGACGTATATTTTGTCAAAAATAAACTTTTAAAACAAAATGTTGGTATAAGTTCCAGAGAATTTAATGTATTGCTATAATTTGGCGCCCAAATTTGTTTCAGGTGCTTGCGACAGGGGAAAAACATTCGCCCGAACAGCGCGCGCCTGCAATTACTCACCGTAGCACAAGATGAATTATTATTTTTTATACATAAAATTTTAAATATATGAGTGAAATGTCTATAAATATAATGCAAAATGTCCGCAGGTGATATATCTTTTCTTTGTAAGCGAAATAAATCGGAAAAATCAAGTGAACTTTAGGCTAACGTAGAACCTCCCCTTAAACATAAGGAAGTACTCTTCCCGCTTTTATATTGTCAATATCTAGAGAGATACAGGACATACTTCTTTAACTGCTGTTTAACGCAAAATGAGAAATGCTATAGGGTCTTTATTTATAATGAAAAAATTAGTTTAATAAGAAATTTGTATTAAAACTAAATGAATTAAACTTTCAAAACCAGTGACTTTAGATTTTTTATGGTAGCAGTAGTTTTTCTAATTCTACAGACATACATTTTTTAAAAATCAAATTGGATATCTGAACCTGGTTATTCATTTATTTGATTTTATGTCAGAAATTATTTAATTAATTCTAGAGAAATACCATTTAAAAATGAAACTGGCTTTTATAACTCTCTAACTTTTATTTATTTATTTATTTATTTATTTGTGGCAGCATTCATTTTGTAGTTTCTAGAGAGAAAGCCTATTTTTGAAAATAAATAATAGGATTTTATAACTCAGAAAATTTTTAATTTTTTGCGTATAGAATTGGTTTTGTATATTCTAAAGACACACAGTTTTGAAAATCCGACTTTCATAATCTAATGATCTGTTTACTTTTTATGGTACAATTCTTTTTGTTATTTCTATAGATATACATTTTTAAAAATCAAATGTATTTACTACACAGCCTTTGTTTAATGGGCTACATGTTGAATTTTTTAATATAGTATTGTTCTTGTTAATCATACAGACACCCAAAAAATTTTTTTAAGCTTTCATAACCTAGTCATTTTTTGTTGTTGTTGCTCTTTTATGACAGCATAGAATTTTTTAATTTGTTAATAATAGATTTCCAATATAAAATAAGCTTTCATAGACCAGTGATTAGTTACATTTTATTGCAGTATTGGTTTTGTTAATTCTGGAGACACACTGTTTTAAAAATCAAAAAGACGTTCATAACCAAGTCATTCGTTGTTACAATGTTATGGAAGACATGGTATTGAAAATTCTAAAGCCATAATATTAAAAAAATGAAATAGGATTTCATAACTCAGTGGTTTGTTTAGTTTTCATCACAACATTAAATTTGTCAATTCTACAGACACACGTTTAAAAAACAAAAATCAGGAAATACCTAAATTGCTGTTTTAATTACAATGTTCTGTCTGAAAATTATAAGATTACGTTCTTTAACTTTACGCAAAATGTTAAAAGATATAGAAGAATTACGCTGTGTGAGATAAACGTTAAAGTTATACAAAGCTTGGATAAAAGTGTTTCTTGCACAAACAAAGGAAAACTGTGTTATTTTGGCAGATTTCCTTTGGATTCATGTATATTTATCAGTTGCTATAAAAGGCACAATTTAGCTTTTAAATGTTATCTAATAAAAAACGTTGTTTGTATAAATATTTTTATTTCTTTAACTATATGATAAATAACAAAATGTAATGAGCATTTACGGTACGGTATTAACGTAAAATATACAAATATTGAGATGAAACATTTTCTTCCGATACTAAAGCGGGATGTCTGACATTTTAGGGATATTCTTCTGTTAAACTTTTCTTCTTATGAACTAGAAAATTATAAAGGGTTTTTAAATTATACATACATTTTATATACGTTAACTATATCTTATGTAATCAGCTGTTTCAATTTAGCGATAGCTAAATTGAAATTGCTGCCACAAATTTTCGTCAGCGGACATAAAAGATTTCAAATTTAAATATACGACCAATAATTTGTTTGGCCTATATCGTTTGCCCCTGTCTCAAAAATTTAAATTATACGCTGGTATGACTCTTACTATCTACAATAGTCCTTTTAGTGTTTATCCAAGGTTTGACAGCGAGAACTGTCTAAAAGTTTGAGTTTTCAAACAAAGAGCAACGATAATTGACAGTTTCACTATGAAGCTACATTAAAAACTACACTGTTAGAAATCTGCAGCAAACTTTCCGGTCATTCAACCGTTTTTTTTTTTTTTTTTTTTTTTTTTTTTTTTTGGAAAACGTTTGCGTAACCGTTATTTATCTATTTCCTGACCAATAAAAACGCTTCAAATTATGGTCAAGTAACCATTATCTATAGAATGACTGGACAGTTTGCTGCAAATTTTTAATAGTGTAGATATTTAAAGATTCCAAAGTAAGTGAGCAGGTGGCATTACAGTGATCTATAATTAACATACAGTATTCTTTTTGTGGCAACGACGATTCATCCAATGAAAAATTTAATATGTTTATCTTCTAAATATTCCATTCATGTTAATTAGTGATTTCTCAAGGCATTGTGTTAATTTGATAATATAAAAACATACATTTAAGATATTCTTTTGCAGAATATCTACATATTTTTCATTATAACGAGAAAAAAAATTGCCTAGTATAGCAAACTAGAATTATTCATGATTTATTCTAAGAATAAATGTTTAGTTAAAACTGCTGATGAATTGGACTTCCCAATTTCCCTCATTACATTTTTAAAATTCCCTTGTATGAATAACGGGACTAATTCTAGTCATACATGAATACCAATATTTTGAATTTGTATAACGTCATTAAAATATACTTCAAAGGATTACTTCCGATTGACAGATTGACATAGAGCATCCTTAATAGTAAACGCACTACTTACCACATGTTATGTTGAACCTTAATACAATATACTATTTTCATTCTATTATGAAATAATTTAACATCATTAACACATCCAACAATTATCACCCAAAGACTGTAACATATCTTAAACATTTTTTTGTTTCTATGAAAGAAATATAAATTCTACGCACGCTACTTTTAGCTGGAAATATACAAAAATGACTGTTAAAATAAATATACAAATTTTGTATGATATTTGCGGAAGTTATGGGGAGGTTCTCCTGGAAACCTTTCAAAAATTCCTTTTCTGAACCCTTGAAGAGTCTAGAATATGCCCTCAAAACAGTTTTTGTTCCACACACTATTTGAGTCGGGACAAACGTGTTATGGTTGATAACGGAGCTGATTAAAAATTTTAAAATGATTTTTCTTAAAACAAAATCGTTTTGGAATCGTTGTAGGTTCTCACGCTGAAACCATTCAAGCTTTCGACGTTTCGTTTTTTGCAAATTAAACTAGATGTTTTTAATAGGAGTACAAGCCTTTAAAGAATTAAAATTTTTATAATTTTAATTTTTAAACAGCTTCGGAAATAAAAAAAATTAGTGTCAAAAATTGAGCTCAGGCTCAAACAGACACCACTTTGTAAAACTTTGATTTATTTTATCAAACCCAAATTTGGCGTCCTACTAATTTAATATATTTTAAGAATCCATGCGTATGTTTGTTTTAGATGATTTTTAAGAGCGCAGCCACCTACAATGACTAATTATCTGTGCACCCTGCGCATAGGGAAGTTTCGAGGAGATTAAAATATCAAAATTTTATTAAAAAAATATTCACACACTAAGTCGAAAGTACAATAAATTAAATGCCAAAACGCTTTTTTTTCTCTGTGCAGTATAAAAAATCAAATTTCCGGAATATACCGTAAAAATTGAGTCGTTTAGGGGAATCTCTCCATAAAGGGCCACTTCACCTTTACTCCCCGACTGCGAAATCTCATGTTAACTTATGAGAAATTTAATTAGGTGATTACTCATTACTTACAGAATTATCTCAAACTGTTTTCAACATCGGAAAGTAGGCGTAAATTGCCGATGTAGTAAATTTTTAAAAATGTTCTACTTAAATTTTAAGTATTTTTTAAAAGATGATAAAATATGGAATTTTTCCAGTTGTAAAAATTTCAAAATTTACCTGTTTTTTAAAATATTTAAACTTTAAGTAAACAATTTTTTAAAACGCATTACACCGGCGATTTACGTCTAGTTTCAGATGGTGAAAAAACCATTTTCAGATAATTATATTAGGTAAAGTGTCATCACTTAATTCAATTTTCCTATACTTCACATTTGATTTTACAATCTGAGATAGGAAAAGCGCTGACAGGAGGGCATTATGACAAATGGAATGAAATCACAAACTCTTTTTAAATCAGTAGGATAGCATACAACATACATGACATAGTTGGATGACAGTGCATTTTTGAACTATACTGGAAAGTTTAAAAATAATTAAAAAGTCGAATATTTGATTTTTCATACATGGCACCCATATAAAAAATTTAAAGTTAAATCTGCCAATAAAGTAGTTATTTCTATTTCGTGAAAAGTTTAAAAATGTATATTCTTTATTCTCTTTAATACGGATTTAAAAACGGAACAACAGTTGCAAAATCTGCACAACAGTTGATATTGATGCACTTTCTTCGCGATTTCAATACCTTTTTAAATAGTTTTGGCAGCAGCTAAATTATAAATTGACCGCTCGGCAAATAAAAAAAATAAAAAAATGCAATAACTAATTTTTTTTTTAAACTATGTTTCTTTTCTTTGCGAAATTGCGTAACTGTGGTATTTTTCTTTATTACAGAAGGATTAATTTATAGTTTAGCAAAATCTATCGAAAGTATTTAAATAGCTTCAATAGTTTTTGAGAAAGAGTTGCATCGATATCGCATGCTTTGCATGTGATGTTTTTTGTCTTTGATTCGTTTCTAAAATAGTGTAATTATTTTATTTATTTTTTATTTCTTGCCGAATTGTCAATTTATAGCTTAGCTACCGCCAATTAAAAAAGTATTGAAATCGCTTAATAGTTCTCAAGAAAAGGGGAATCCATGTTAGCTGTTTTACAGGTGATTTGAAAACTGTTGTTGATTCCTTAAATGCCATTTTCAGACAAACAGGACCTTCATTTAACTTTGTATTTCTTATAGTTAATTACCTACAGTAAGGCTGATTTCACAGGAAAATGTCCGCCAAGACAACAGGTCAAGTGGCGTAATGTAATTCATTATTTTTAACACACCGAATATTTCACGCATAACGAAAGGGATTCAATGTGGAAAAATAAATTTTTGTGAAACTTCGTATCAATGATAGCCTGTCAGTGAACTGCTAGGTGTAAATTTTAGAGCTCACTATCATAGCAATTTCTTTAAAACTTTTCTTTAAGTTTACATAACAATTTATTTACAAAAAGAGAAAAAAATCATCTGACGGGAAAAAATCATGTGCTGGGAATCTCCGAAAGTTCATAAAATTTAAAGTTTCATAACACGATGAGTTTTGGTCATAGAAGAATAGTTGTATTACTATGTAGTAATACACAGAGCATGGAATTGTTTTCTATATATAAGTTATAGGAGCCAGCGACAGTATAAAAGTTACAAAACTGTAACTTTTTGAAAACTATTTTGACTATTATTTCATTCAAATAATCTTAATTCCTATCTCATCTTGAACACTTTTGCAAGTTACATTACCTATATATCTCCACCAGGTAAAAAAATAAAGCGTATTTCAATTTTTTGGGTCACCCTATATATATATATATATATATAACCTGTATAGAAATGTTGTATACATACACAAGGGCTGATGCAGATTATTTTTCTAGGGTTCTCACTTTGTGAAAAAATATATATTTTATGAAATTTAATATATGTTTGTGAAATATGAAATTTTTTAACGCAAGACCAAATCGAGTTACTTGATCACATTCCAAGCATTTAGCAATACCAAGTTTTCCTTTCTGATGAAATTGTTTTGTTTGCAAACTGCCCATTTCTACTCCTAACAAGATAAAAATAATTAATGAAGAGTTTGTTTTATAAAATGGATTTTTGTGAAGGGGTACGGGGGGGATTTTGTGAAGGAACCCTAAAGAATACCGAATTTTTTGTTTGAACCAATGCTCTGATAAACACACACACACACACACACACACACACATATATATATATATATATATATATATATATATATATGTATATTATACAACCTGCCCTACAGTTAGGACGCTGATGACAAGTTAAACTACTATAACGTACCAAACTATATCAACCGAAAACTTTTCGCAAGTATTCTTTACTTACAGCTTTAAATGTGTAAGTACTAAATAAAGCTATAATTTTTACTGAGGAAAAAGATCTCAGTTTTCATCTCATTTCTTAAATATCTGTGAAACGGATCGTTAAATGTCTACAAAAAAATATATATATCTTAATTATTGTTCTCTAAGCAATCTACTGAAAACTTTTGAAGAGAAACTTTTAAATTGCTGACAAAAGCTGATGCAGAGTAGAAATTTCTGTTCCTGCGGCCATCTTTCAATCACTTTCCATTAAGAATGAGAGTAAAACTGAACACAATGAAGTTCATTTACAGAAGTCATTAAACGAATTTGAAAATTTTCGGATGATTTTATATCGCGTGTTGCATAATTAGAAAGAAGTACGACCCATGCACTTTAGCACAAGTTTGAAATGAGATTTTCTACAGCAAATAATGTTGCTTAGCAAAAACTTGCATGATGACATTATATTAAAATTTTATGTCCGCTTTACCCTCCTATTTTTTCCACGAGAGCGGTGTGGTGCTACCAGAAAACAACAAATTCAGAATAAGTTTGATCAGGAATTTCGAACATTTCAATGACGGGCCGTAGAGCAACTTAGTTAATTTTGTACAAAAATTTTCGCCTTATTTAATTTCAGTATCTGTATTAGCTTTCTACTACTATTAAATAAGGTGAAGATTATTCTAAAATATTACTGATAATCACGGCAGATGAGTTTTTGGAAACCCTTGAGATAGATCTTATAAAAATTTCTTAATTAGATAAAATTATTTAAGAATATTTTAGCGGTGTTTTGCAAGTTGGGATTTCATCCAATGATCCACAGTTTCGGTGACCAAGATATAAACAGGCAATGACATTTCGTCTTTGTCATTCTTTTTTCTTTTTTCTTTTTTTTTATTTTATTTAAAAGAATCGCTTTTGACTTATCGGTTTCAGATTATCTAAACTTTTCACTATGTCATTGACTTTGTCAACAATTGCACAGTTACCTTCTGTTTTGATATCATTTCTAATTCATCTGTATGGTTCATCTTTTTGTTTTGTATTTAATGCTAGTAAAAAAAAATAATTCATTTTGTAATGTTTTTTCCATTATTTCTTAGAGAAATTTTTATTACGTTAAACCTTTTCAGTTTCGCATGTCAAATGTGTCAAAAGTAGGCGTTACCATTTAAAAATTCAAAGTTTGAAAAAATGTTAATATGTAAACGACCCCTTTTTTCAAAATTTGTATTCATATTCGTAAAATAGACACAATTCCTTGTCAAATGGTATGTCTATAATCTATCTGTGATAATTTGGTGATAAAATAGTATGGGCGGGTGGGTTCCGCTTTTTTATTTACCAACTGTATATAATGTACGTATTTTACTAACCCATTTTTAGTCCACAAACTGGACTCTATCATAATTTTACTACTACAGATGAAAGCGAAAATATAAAATGATTTCAACCTGTTTTTCAGCCTAAGTTGCTCTAATATAATAAAATCATATATGCACAATTTATGTACAAAAATATTTACTTCTACATTTTCAACAAAAACATTGATTAACAACACATTTACCATCATTTAAATTACTACATTTAATTTCAAGTGTAAACATTCAGTAGTATGTTCGTTATAGGTGTACCACAATAATGTACCACATGTTGCGGTTTAGTTGCGCCGAAGTGTTGCTCTATGAATTTTTTGATGAAATTTGTAAGATTCATAGTGCTGAGAGCCTAATTTTCGTCTAGACCGACAAGTCCCGGATTTTGGACCCCAAATCAACTTAGTTTATTTTTTAAATGACATTTTAAAACCAAGTCCCGGCTGTAATCTTTAGTGATGTCTATTTTCCTTCTGTCTAGCATGTCCTCATCTAGATGAAAGTTTATAAGCGAACATAGTTATCAAGCAAATAAATCTGATGTCAATTAAATTAATGTTAAACATTAAAACTATTTATAATACTTAATAATCTTCTAAACTACGTACAAATATTGTGAAGTTGTGAATACTCAACTTTAAATCGAGAAGTAGATGAGAGTAGGGGACCCGAAATTAACTAAGATGTCGTTTTAACTTTATATTTTAAACTTTATTATTTCCCTATCTACGAGTCGTCTCGCCCGCGCATATTTTACTTCATATCTCAAAATCGCTAGGGTCAGACATCCATTAAATCATGTTTATATATAGAACTCTAATATTATACCATAACTTTCTACATAGGTTTATACAGTGGGTGGGTAGCGTTGCTAATCTTATCCTGAATTTCGGTATTCAGATAGGTCTGATGCACTTTAAAATGCATTTAAATGAGATTTTTCAAATTCACTTTTTGTTTATATTTTACTTTTACTGTTACCAAGCCTTAATAATAATACAACTGAAAAAACACAAATATAACAGTGTAACATCTATGACAATACACCTGTGTCTATTATAACAATGCAATTGACGTTTATATATGTGTATACATAGGAAATTTTCTCCCCATGGCAAAGGAGTAAGACCGACTGATTTGTCTCCTTAGGGATCCCCTTGTGAGTGTGTTTCTCGATGCTATGTGTTTACGACATGCACCGATTTAATCGTCTAACGATCTTACAAGATCAATTGTTTTAAAGTAGTTTAAAGGTTCTGTATATCTTTTCTTGTTTACGGTTGTATATGTAGTATGTTCATACATTAAATAAGAAAATGTTGCTTGACTTCATTTCTTTAGTATGGATTTGGCTGTATAAATTCTTATAATTCTCAGAGTAAAAATAGTAATATCGTAAATCGGGCAAAATTGATTGCGTTCTTGATAAAACTTTTAGCTTATAGGATGTGGTCTCTCATTTCAAATGCATTATAAAGTGTTGTCTATTAGACTATTTCTTAGAACTGGAAAAGATCTAAAACCACAATGTGACGCCTCTCATAGTTTTAAATTTGACCATCGTACTAGAAGTATACGAGCCAATTTTGTTACAAAATCAACCAATTAGACTACTTGAAGAATCTGGTATTAAAGAAAAGCGATTTATTGACAAATGTAGCAAACTGATTTTCTTGTTTCTTAAATTTATTTCAAATTTTAATATTTTGAAAAAGTTGTGATTAGTGCAGATTGAAATAGTTTTATTGGAACCATTTCGTAGTTTCTAGAGTTTCAAAGTACATGCAATATGGATTTAATTACACTTATGTTTAATTTATGAACATTATTACTTCTGTTAAGGTTTTAGTTTTTTTTATATATATCATTAAATCTGGATAACATCGCAGTTTTTAAAAACCTTTTCTAATGTAAAACAGCAAAAAAATATTCAGAATACTTATTACATTTTAACTGAAGTTCATTTAATACTGACGCAATATAAGTTGATTTTAATTAAAGAAGATATATTATATTATTGATACTTTTGAAGCATTATTGGAAAATTTTCAAAAGTATAATTATTAGAAACGATGCTTGTTGATACATTATTCACAGAAAGAAAAATGCTACTTCATGCAAGCGATAAAATGTTTTTCTGTAACATTTTTAGTTAAAATAAATTAATTGGTCTTTTTCTTGTCTCATTACAGTTAGAAAATCTGATAAAAATTGGATTTTGTGATGTAAATTTTCATAATGTTTTAAAAAACAAATTATGGTAAAAAGGAAAATATTTGTTTTACTTTTTAAGAAATCTAAGTTTGTACTTAAAAGATCGTTTTTGTAGTTTTAACTACCATTGATTGTAATTCCAACTTTTTGTAATTCTTAAGCTTACTTTGTACGGATGACTTTATAATTTTAATCAATACTCATGGTAATTCTAATGTTATCTTTTTAGCTATAAGTAATACTCATAATGTACTCTCATCAAGTTTGACAAATGTCTTAAATTAGGATAATCATTAGCTGCTAGATGCAGAGGCATATGCAAAAACGCCTGACTATATAAGGTGTACGAAATAGTGAACAGAGACAGAGTAATATTAGAACAAGTCAATCATAGGAGAATATGCCCCCTTCTGTATATTTAGTAGAATAAACTATGAATATATCTGCTTTAGAGAAGCGCTTCTCTACAGATCCACTTCCTTATCACTGTAACAATAAGCAATATGTTCATCATTCATGTAGTAGAAAACATTGAACTTCATTAACTTTGTTTTGTTGTACTTCGTAACTTTGTTTTGTTTGTGTTCTTAATCATCAACACATCGTATAGTATTGCGCTAAATAACAAACTAAATAAATTATTTTTGTAACAACACAAAAAAAAAAAAAAAAACAGTCAACTTTTATATCAACACAGGTACATCTTCGTTACTTACAATTTAGTAGGAAATTGATTAATACAGAATTAATATAATAAAAATTAACACAAAATAAATAATAATACAATTTTTTTGCACTCTTGAGACTACGTTAAGCGGAAAACCTCTAACGGAACGCACTTTTAATTCAAAATACAGATAAGAGAATGAAAGTAGCAACAGAAACCAAGATTTTAACTCTCCGCGTACCGCTCGAATTGATAGTTTCCGATCCTGAATAACGTTTTTTTAAAAATATTTTCTATGACTACATATATTTTTTTTACTTTCTGTACCTTTATTCCAATACAATAATCTTCTTGGTAACTTTCGAGAAAATTCCTATTAGACATTTAGCACGAAGATTTTTATTTAAAAATATTGGTAGGCAAATAATATAAAATATTCGCCTGTCGCAATTTTCAAGTGAACTATAGTAACAAATGAACTTCATAACCCGAAGAAATCAATGGAGTCTTAAATGAGAAGCTCTTGTCATCAGAATTTGCAATGCTGTTTTTTACTGTTTTTTTTTTTTTTTTTAACCGACTTCCAACCAAGGACGATATACAATTCGTTTATATTTTTTATGCAAGTCTACGCATAACTTTTGAACGGATGGTTCAATTTCGATATATATATTGTTGCTAGAAAGGGCTCATTTTTGTAATGGTCCCGTATAGGTCATTAAGATCCAAAAAAGTATGTTTGTCTGCTTGTCCGTATTTTACATTACGAATACATAGTAAGGAAGATAAGTGTACGAAAAGTATTGCAATCATGATTTGTATGTGTGTGTGTGAAGGAACATGATAACTCTCAAACGGTACTTCCGATGAAGCTCCCATTTGGCGAATTATGTTACAGACCAATGCCGCAAGAACTGCACAGATTTTCATAAAAATCGGCCGACGGATGAGATATGTAATTCATTTTAAACCATTTGCAAACCCTTTTGAGACCGATTCTGTAGGCAAAATCACGAAGGATATGTGATATATTATAAGTGATAAGTATTTTGGTCATGTAATCAAGCATTAGTGGCGAAGAAATAACGTCTCCTATTTCAAAACGAGAGGTCCAGCGTTCGAATACAGCCGATTATAAAGTGTCAGAAATTTATAAAAAATAATTTTTTTTCAATTTCTGGACACGTGCACCATTGTTCGCAAAGTCAAGTGGAGTCACTTCAGATTTTTCTTGTATTTTTAGGCTGTAATTTTCGTAAAAATTAGCTAATCATCTCGATATTTGAATATGATGTTAAAGTACACAGTACTACTTTATGTTTGCAAAACAGTCTTTATATTGTACATTGTTTTTTACAGGGACAATTAAAAATTAATGTATGATTGTCTACTGTGCAACAAAATGTGTGATAGTGGCAACAATGGGATTTAAAGTGAATGTTGATAAGAATAATGTGTTGCCTCAAAACACTCTATTCTGTCCCTCACTCAAACACGCCAACTGGCGTGCAAATTTAAATTATCAGTGCGATAATGCAAGAAACAATCCCTTGAAGTCTTTCTTAAAAACTACTTGTTTAGTTCATGAATTTATGGGATTTAACGTTAGATATGCAACACAGCGGATATCATTAAAGTGATTACGATTCCTAAAATCAATTTCATTCAAACAGACAGTTCTTTTAAATTAGTTGCGAAGCTTGCAGTTTAATACCAAAATGAACCAAGATCGCAGCAAGCGAAAGAGACTTTCATCCCTCTTGGCTGTCACGTGATTAAGATATGCTGTTTTCTGTAATTGTTGAACTGCCATGTGATCGAGAGAGACTCAAAAGCAGCCGAAATCGATAGAGTACCGCGATCTGTCTCTTTCGTTAACTGCGACCAAGATAGATTTGTAACTAATATAATTTCTAACTAATATAATCTAGTAATAACTAATCTAATTTAATGAAAGAAAAAATATATAAAAGAAAGTTAATTTATAACAGTTTTCTTATTTTTTGAACTTTTATATCTATAACTTCATTTAAATCTGTTTAAGCTGTACATTCTGTGAGAGAATGAAAAAATTTAACTATAACCATAAGAAACTTGTCTCAAAATTGCAAAAGTTGAAGTCTTCAGGTTTGTAACATCACTTTAATTTGTAAAAGTCCTGCCGGCCTATACTGGGAGGAAAAAACAACTTTCACAGTCCATGTTTTTAAAAATTCAACTAATTTTATACAAACATCCGAAGCTAAATTGCTTGGAACCCAAATATAGAAGATTCAGTCCCGGTTTTCGTTAATACTGAATTTAAATGCGAATTTCAGTATGAGAGTTACAGTCTAACAAAAATCAGATTGTTTCAAAATGTCAGCTACTCTAGAAATTCAAACTGCCATATCTCTGCCATTTTTTAAGATAAAATAAAAAGAAAAATTTTCCGGAATCCTTGTATCACGATCTAACACTTAACGGAAACAACTTTTTCAATTTAAAATTTTTTCTACATATTTTTTAAATAAATAAAAAAATAATAACTTGTCGCCATTTTGAAACAAGATGGCGCATGAAGCTGGTCAACGAATTCGGTCGAGACCGTAGTATGTTCTGTACACATGATCAGTCACATTCATATTGGTTCATAAATACGAGAGTTACAGCATAACAAATATCAGACTGTTCCAAAATCTCAGCCACCCTAGAATTTCAAACTGCCATATCTCAGTCATTTTTAAAGATATAGTAAAAACAAAAATGTTCCAGAATCCTTGTATCACGTTCTAAGACGTAGCGGAAACATTTTTTTAAAATTTATAATTTTTTGTAGATCTATTTGAATTTTAAAAAATTTAAAAATTTAACTGGCCGCCATTTTGAAACAAGTTGGCCGATGAAGCTGGCCAACGAACTCGGTCGAGACCTTGGTATGTCCTATACATATACTCAGTTACATCCAAATCGGTTCATAAATAAGAGAGTTAGAGCATGACATATATATATATATATATATATATATATATATATATATATATATATATATATATATATATAGGAGGGTGGTTTGGGGCACCAAAATTTTTTGGAATTGCTTTCCTCCGAACGGCTGCAATAGATAGCTTTTTGTAATGAAAGCTACCTAATTTTGAATGAAGGTTTTTTCCACATACGTATATGTATGACCGCAGAGTTCTGCTGCTAATATACTCTCAAAGACATATAAGCTACAATAACTCAACTTCTAAGTAAATTTGAACTTTTTTTTCCACCAATTTTATATAATAAATCAAAGTGATGACTATTTTGATTGTTTCTACACTATTGGAGCAAAAATATTTTTTGTGGCAACTTTATAATTAGCATTCCATTTCTCTTATAAAATAATTTCGTAAATTTTATTAATCAGTCATTTCTAAAATGTAGGCCAGAGATTGTCTATTAAAGTATTGCTCGCGAAGCTATTTCATTTTTAAGCCTTACTGGAGTTCGAAAATTTTTTTCTTTCTGTTATTGCAGTCTATTTAAGACCTATAAATTTTTACGATAGTAGCTAAGACAATTTTAGAAGATTTACAACTTTTTAGTTATTCTATTAAGTTTGGTACCAAACTGTCAAAAAAATTGGACACTTGAATTTTAATATGCATACATCTCCTTATAAAAGAAATGTCACATCTGAAAGCGAGAACCGGTATCAAAGAAGAAAAAAAAATCAGTTAAAAATATTGAAATCTAAACGAGAAATTTTTAAAGAACGATGTCTTTTATTTAACACGAGCTTGCGAAAGTCGTCGCGTGATGATGGCTCCTAAAACTTCATAAATAATTCATTAGGACGTGTTTATCATCATACTATCCCATACTTTTAAATACAAAAATCAGAATCTGTTTTTGAATCATAAAATGCTAACATCGAAATTCAAACATTTTCCAACATTTCACAAAAGTCGATTTCCGTAATCCTTTTATTATAAAATTAAACACTATCTGTAGCACTTTTAAACTATTAGGTAAAGATCAAATTTTTGAAACACAAACTAATATTCACCCTTAACTGCTGTGACAAAAATTGTCGCACAGATACTTAGCGGTCTATGAGGCCGCTTGAGCGAAGGATGAATAAAAGGTTCGTTTAATTCATAGGATAATGTTTCTGTACTAAACTTTATGTACAGGGCTATTATAATTAAAATTCACATATTCAGAAGTCTTTATCAATAGTACTATGGCTCCAAACAAAACAAAATTTCACTACTATCTATAGTTAATCCGAAAATTACAAGTTAAACTGTGAAAATTGAAAACAATTAGCGGTTTGTGAGACTGCTAAAGAAGTTATGGGGTAACAAGTATTTTTCAAGACACACATGCATCTCTAATTGTATTTTAAAGCTCTATAAGTGATTCATCAGTACGAGTCTACTAACTCAATATCCGGGGCCTGATTCTCACCTAAGCGCATATGGTCTGGGCCTTAGACTCCACAATTTTGGGAGACCCAAATAATAATTTTCTCTGTTAGTCATGTTGTAAGATGTCAAATCAATTAATAAACATATTTTGTAACATAAGCCGTGTATAAGGGACCCAATAATGTCTGCCCATAAAGTCAGGTCCTGTCACTTCCCCATTTTCTTACACACAAAAGTCGGAACGTTTTCTATCCTAAAAAAGGAAACATCAAGGCTAAAACATATTTCACTAATTTGCATAAATCCATTTCGATATTTCTCTTACTGCATGCTTGAAGTTTTTGGAAGTTAACAAAAATTACAAGTTATTTATCCATAAACATATGTGATGTGTAATTGCATTTTAAAGCCCTATAAATGATTCCTGAGATTGTAGATACTATTTCATTCTCTTGAACAAAAACGTTAGAAGTTTTTTTTACTCATAAAATGTTTAAATCTAAGCTAAAACCTATTCGAAAGTTTCGCAAAAATCCATTTCCATACCCACGTCTCCTTATTTACTTTTTGTATGGGCGATTTAGAAACAGATAGAGTTCATTCAGGTTGGTTTTATGACTGCTGCTTTTCTAAGATGTTCATAAGAAAAAGGAAAGGGATTTGATTCCAAGCCAAGAAACGACGCCACATGAAAGAAACAGCAACTAGTAGATTTGTTTATCCGCCTTTGCTTCCTAGGCCGCAGAGCTGAATACTCAATTTATTTAAAAGATTTCAAGAAAAAATGTTCCTTTTAGAAAAAAAAGGAAAAATCCCCAATAAGCTAATTGCTTGGATTAACAAAATCTGTTAATCTTCTATAAAAGAAGTACTATTCTTCATGAAATTACATGAATTTTCTACTTCAGTAACTTTTTTTAGTTGAATTAGACAAATAATTTAAATGAGATTTATTTGAATACATTTAGTGTTTTGCCAAAAGAATTTCTTGAAAAAGAAGCCGACAAATATGATTTCTTTTAAAGTGATTCAAAAGTTTATAATCGCTTTTTAAGCCATTCTAATTACGACGGATTTAAGAAGATAAAATTGTCACTTAATATGGCTTCGTTTATTTTATATTTCTATTAGGTGTGGTGTTAGGATAAAGGACTACAATGACGATAATGAAATCATATTTTTTGTAATCGATGGGATTTTATAGAAAATAATAGCAATTTAAAACACTTGAATGTAGACGTAGAGAAATACAAAACATTCTTTCATCACATATTTTACGTTTTAATTGTAAAAACAGCCAGACATAAAAAAAACAGCTGTATTAGAACGAAATTTTCTATTTATGAGTTTTAAAATTTACAAAATTGAACAAAATTTTACAATTAATTTTTTTTTAATATATAATTATTTGTATTTGTACAAAACTGTCAAATATATCTATGATAATGGAAATTGATTTTAAATAAATATTATTAATATATACAGGGTGCATACTAAAGTCCTGTCCACTCCCATTAACTTCAGAACGGAGACATCTATAGTCTTGAATGTGGTGTCTAGGTATAGTAAAGTGGCTATACGTCACAGGATGAGATAGCTTACAGCGCCACCTTGCAGCAAACTGTGTAGTTAGGGCTCCTATCTCAAAAACGGAAAGCAATGCAAGAAAAAAGGCAATCACAAAGTTGTGGATTTGCATCCTAGATTTAGTAAAGGATGATGTTTTACAAGAAAAAATAACTGTATTAGAAGCCATGAAACGTAAATATTTTATATCCAATCACCTGCTTGAATACGACACTGATTGTATGTAAAAGTATGGCATTATAAGGCAGACGCAAACTGACTAATAAAACTAACAAATGCGAGCAAGATACAATTTATTATAAGAAGATCAAGTTATGTATACTCAATGTATCCACCATCGGCAGCAATGTATTCTGCATGTGTTCTGATGGTAGACAGATTGAGCAGACTTAACTCGATTTTTTTTATTAAAGTAAACTGTATCTTGCTTACACGCGTTATTATTACTATACTAGCTGGCTTCGCCCGCCAGCGGGCCCCTAATTTACATCGGTGCATCGAATATTTTGAAAACTCCTTTTTTTTTATAAAACATCGAAACGAACGACCCTCTGGCTCGCATCCACCTCGAGCCGAACGAACCTCCGAACCGGGTTCCCGCTGCCTTCGGCACCGGATAATCCCTTAATTTGCACATTGAATAGTACAAACCTCTAACCGAACGAACCTCCGACCCTGGTCCCCGCTGCCTTCGGCACCGTATACCGGTCGTGCTACACACGCACCGGATAATCCCTTAAATTGCATATCGAATACTATAAACCTCTAACTGAACGAACCGCCGGCTCGGGTCCCCGCTGCCTGCGGCACCGTATAGCAGTCGTGCTGCGCACGCTCTGCAGTATACGTTAGTCCCACCTTCCACCACTAGGTGGCGCAATCTGTTTATACGATCATAACTGAAATCGTTAAGGCTTTCGATGTCGAGTCGAATGAGCCATACCCCGTCGTCTTCGTGCCCATAGAACCGGAGGTAGGAAAGCGCCCCCTGGTGGTGACAAAACGAACTGAAATCGATAAGCTCTATCGATGCCAAGTCGAATGAGCCAAACCGCGTCGTGATGTGACCCATAGAACCCGAGTTAGCGGCCAAATTCTTTAATTACACCTACCACCACCAGGGGGCGCAATCTGTTCTATGCGAACTAACACAAATCTGTAAAGCTATTGAAATCCAGTCGAAAGAGCCAAACCCCGTCGTAATCGGGCCCATAGAACCAGATTTACGGAAGCGCCTCCTGGTGGTGGAACTGGAAACTAAAATATGTAAGCGCTATTGATGTTGAGTCGAATGAGCCATACCGCTTCGCGATGGGACCCATACGACGGGAGATATAGTCAAAAGAAATAGCTAATTTCTTAGCTTCTTTTTCTTTTTTTTCCCTATACAAAAATCGGGATTTTGCTAAAATCAAAAATTATGGTCGGAATTCGAAAATTTTTTGAATCCCTGAAATGTTAGCCCACTCTGAGCAAGGATGCATATATTTCATATTCGAAAATCCGATATTATTAAAAAATTTATATCACCTATAAAAACATTAATACTTTTCAAATGCTTTGTTTTATCAATTTATCTCTTTTGTCAGAAGCGTCGCGATGTCTCCTATTCTTCCACTGATATTATCAAAACACCTGCCAATCTCACAAGGAGACCGCCAAACATGATGCGCACAGATTTTGATGATTTTAAAGTATGTTGTAGGGATCATACCCCTAACTATTCAGGTCCAAGGTTTCCTTCAAATGGGCTTTAGTTTTCGAGAAATTTCGTTTTAAAATTAAGCATACATTTCAAATGCCATTACTTCGCGATCCTGGACAAGGTTTCAGTGGTTCCGTGGTAGTGTTCATGCGTAAATACGGGTTAGGTTCCCTTAGAAAGACCCCCACGGAGGGCACTCCCCCGGGCCTATATCCCAAGTGTAGATAATTGGCCGTCAATAATCAACCCAACCCAACCCGTGGTAGCGTTCGCGATTTGAGAGCCACAGATGGGTGTTCTGTCCTCTCCTGTGACCTTTACCTTTTTTTTAACAAATTTTATATATTTGTCGCGTTATAAGTTGTATGCAGAATTATGAATTCTGCACCTTTGAACTTTTTGATATTTTCCTAATAAATTCCATTTACATTTTAGAATACTTCGTAAAAATTTCCGGGTTTTTTTTTTTTTTCTTGTGCAGTTTTGAAATTAATATTTCTATTGACGAAATTCCAAACTAACTAATTCCAAAAACATATCTTGAAAGGAGTAATAAAATATTAAAGCAATAACGATTATATCCAAGTTTTAGCCAGTTATATATATTTGTTTTATGTTATTTAAATACATTTGACTGTAAAGTTCAAACTCACCGTCATTTTTGATTTGCACAAATAAAAAATAATGTATTACAATTAATTTTTTTTCAGTCTAACAAGTCGATGCCATACAGAAAAATTCAACTAGAAATGAAAAATCGTTTGTAAATTACAATACATATAAAAAATATCTGAAAAAAAAAATCGTCTGCAACGACTTTTACGGTAATATCAGAATAAATAAAATTTTCTGCTTATCAATTTCGTTTCGCTTCCTTTGCAGACAAATACCACGTTTGAAATAATTTCTTTTTCAAATTTAATGCATTTTTAAATATATTTATCACAATTTAAGTATTTAAAGAATATATAATATGCTAATTTATACATTCTTCCAATATTTTTAAAACAATCATTTAAAGGCGATTTTTAATGCGAAATTTGTTTAGAATATTTTTGCGATAGGTATAACACAATTAGTTCCATATTTAATAAACTAAAAATGTCGATGTCTGTGATGATAAATATTTTAGTATTTCAGCAGTTAACATATTTCAATATATTTAGAACAAATCAAATATTAAAAGGATATATTATTTTGTTAATTTTTTCTTAATCATTTAAATTTTTTTTAAATAGAAAATGTAAATAGAAAAAAAGTATTATTTCATAAATATAATAAATAAATAAGTAAATATACATAAATGTAAACAATAATCATTTTAAAAAGACGAGATATCAAGACATAAATTAGTTTGGATTTTCGTCAGCAGAAACATTCGAATAAAAATTGCGCAAAAACTATAAATTTTCACGCAATATTCGAAAATGAAAATAGAATTTATTAGGAAAATATCAAAAAGTTCAAAGATGCAGAATTCATAATTCTGCATACATCTTATATCGCGACAAATCTATGAAATTTTTTTAAAAAATGTAATAGTCACGGGAGAGGACAGAACACCCATCCGCGGCTCTCAAATCGCGAACGCTACCACGGTACCACGGAGACCACGTCCAGGATCGCAAAGTAATGGCATTTGAAATGCATACTGAACTTTAATCCGAAATTTCTGGAAAACTAAAGCCCATTTGAAGGAAACCTTTGACCTGAATAGTTAGGGGTATGATCCCTACAACATACTTTAAAATCATCAAAATCTGTGCGCATCATGTTTGGCGGTCTCCTTGTCAGTATAGCTTCCTCTTCGGTAAGAAATAAATTTATTTTAAATTTTCATTAATGAGTTTTAATTGATATCTTTAAAAATTACTGGTCGATTTTTACGAATTTTTTTTGTTGAATTTGCGATTTTTTTATACACATGTGTGCAAATTTTCGTGAATGTAGAGTCATTATTTCCACTTGTTTCAAAAAGGAATGGAGCGATTTGATCTCAGATGTGACAACCCGGCATTCTTTACAGCAACCTTTTTCCCGTCTGGGGTCAATGTTGGATGTCTGGTCAGTTTTTGGCCGAAATAAAGAAAAGTTACTGTCCGAATAAAAAAAAAAATTGACTTTTTGGAACGACAAAAATCGGCCGCGTGTGTACCCTGATTTTCGGATCGATACCTCCGGTAGATTTTTTTTATTCGATGATGCGTTAAAAAGCGACAATTTGGATGTCTGCGATTATCAAAACGGAAATTTTCTTTTCGGGTTTCGATAAAACTACTTCTTGTTTTGCTAATTTTGATGAGGTTTTTAATTAATAACGTTCTTAATTAGGGGCCGACTCCTTCGAAAACTATAACTCCGGAATGCCCGGATTTTTCTGAATTTTTTGACATACAAAAGCGCTTCGCAGCTCGCTTCGCTCGCAGACTTTATCCGCTGACAGACAGACAGACGTTTTCCGACATTAATAATAGTGATTGTGTACTTATTAGTTCATTTGACTTATACCTCTGCATGCATTTAGCCGGTATTTAAACTGGTTATTGAATATACAAACTGTACATTTAAGTGCGTCTAATAAAGCTATTTTTATACATAAGATATCATTTTATACTAAATACAGCATGCTCTACAACTTTGTCATTGACTTTCTTTTCGTATCTGGTACTTTTAACGAGATAGAAGCGCTAACACCAAAGTTTATGGCTATGTGGCGCTATAAACGGTCTCATGCCATAGCCAATAGCCACTTTACTATACTTAGACATGACTATAAATATCGCTTTTCTGAAGTTAATAGGGGTGGACATGACTTTAGTGGGCACCCTGTATGTGATAGTCCAAATGATCTGAAATTATAGAAATAAATCATAGACATACACAAAAGCGTTGTCAGCTTTCCATAGGAACATGGAGCCGTAAAGATCAAGCTAGGCATGCAGAAAACTAATAAAGTGCACAGCACAGGGTTATAAGAGATTTAATTGTCGTCTGTTGCTTAAAGATAAATTGGGAGCAAATGCTTTTAAAAATGCAATCTTTTTGGAAGTACTTGCTAATTTCTGACTTTTCATGTCTTCTTCAGTATATCATTATAAAACCTAGAATGAGGGCCACTGACAGTGCCCCCTAATTCAAATGAACTTACTTCAGGTGGACGCCATGCAAAAATGCAAAATTCTTATGGTAATACGCAAATTGAAGATTGCTTTAAAAATTGATTTAAAGAACACATTACACTGCCTCAATTCCTCGCGATAATGCCAGACATTATGATCACCCACAATGAGTGTTTTCTTCAACTAATTCTGCTTCGCATAAATATACACGTAAGAACAAAAATGTTCGACGATGATTCACATGATAGTTTGGTAACACTACATGATAAAATAAAATTATGTATCATCGATCGATCTATTTAAGTCCCATTAGTTGTGTGCTATCTCTGTAAAAGAAAGGTGAAAAAATGGAGTATATAAGTGTACGTACCCACACGATTGCAAGAGTGCATCTTTCTAAAGTGTCTTTCTTCTTCCTTGGATTTATTTCCTTTAGTAATTAAAAGTTAGGAACAAACGATCGCTGACAGTAGTGTGATAATTTTTATCAATTTTGGCTGAAATAGTTTTTTATTTCGAGACTAACTTACTTTTTGCTTTTTGCCGAACCTGAAACCAAGGTAAAACCAAGTGGACCTTCCTGAACCAAATAGACCTTCTAAGTTTTTTTTTACCCTCAATAGATGGTGCGAGCATCCCGTTTCGTAAGTAAATTTATATTTAGCTTGTTTTCAATATTTGTTTGATTTTAACTTTTCATCAAGCACGCAGTCGCTTTTTACGACAAACGAGGTTTTATTCCCTACGCCATGTCCTCACAAATGGCTTCAATTTTAAAATTTGTACTTTTATTACACGTTATGTACAATTGTTCTTCTAACATATCGTTTATTACTGTTATAAAATAGTCATTTGTAATAGCCTAACTACTGTACGCAAAAATGATGTAACTGCTTTAACCAAATGCGCCTGCTCTTGAAAAAAATTAAGGGCGTCTAATGAAAGGTTAAAATATCTTAGAAAAAGGTCACATTGGTCGATAGTTTTTTATAATATTTGTAGTTACATATTCTTTTCGAAAATGGGTTTAGTTTACCTTCGTGGAGTGTTCTTATCGGTTCGTTGCATTGACTATTAAATATGCTGGGGATATTTTGAAAAATCAATAATTTGTTATTCTATTAAAGTCGGAATAAAATCTAAATATGCATTTTATATATGAAATTTCAATTTACACAATACATTTACTTCTCTAAAATATAATGTTTCCATTAACAAAGAGATTTGCTCTGAGATTTTAACTATGGAATTGTTCACGGTCGAAATTCTTAAAGTACTAGAAATTTTGATTAATGCAGCTGTAGTTCGAAATTATCTACATTAAATAAAGACTAAATACAAACTTGAAATCCCGGTATTTGACAAGTAAATAGTAATTGATTACGAGTGTTTAATATCTGGAAACTTACGGCTAATTAGTTGAATTTATCTGAAATAGAGTTTCGTTAAATTAATAAAATTCTGATGAGTTCTAATATGATAAAATGGTATCATCCCAATTTTCAACAGAGGGTAAATAACGCATAATAAATGAACAAATTTGTTCCAGTGTGTCTCTGTCAGAGCAGTGAAATGTAGAAAATGCTTCATGAATTTCTCCAAAACGATTTGAAACCAGGTCATTATAAGCTTGTTAAACTCATATTAATTAAGCTGAAAAGTTTATGGCAAAATTTAAGGATTTGCCACAACTAGTCATAATTTATTCTTATGTTAACGTTTTTGTTTATCGTTCATTAAAATACTCGTAGTAATTTTCGTAATTAATTATCCTTAGAAAAGATGTTTTACAATAAAAACTTTCTGAGTTAGTGCCGTATACATTTATAAATATTTACAATGGTATTATTTATATAGAAGTGCAATTTGCACAAGTCAATGTAATGCATTTTGTTCATCATTAAAAAAATATTTAAGTAATACTTCGCCGCCGTTAAAACACACGTAGCTAAACTTTTATATATATACTTATGGAGCCAATTGGTAATTTTTGCTTAGTCTTTCTTTTGATAGTCAGAGGGTTAAATAATCCAAATATTACTAAATTAGTAGTCATTCATTCTCAACCTTGTGAAGTTTCAATTACGTGCGCATCGTATATGGGCGTAGTGAAGAATTTAATTAGCACCACAATGGACGTTTTACAAGAAATTTGCTCCTGAGTTAGTGTCAAGATCATCAATAAAATATTTATCATGTCATTATTTATAAGCAAATAAGTCTTTTTGATTTCTTTTAAAAATAAAGTTAGGCAGATGTTGGTTAAATATTTACTTAGTACTGGTATTCTACATAGACTCGATAAGGGAAATCAATGAATACATTTTGAACGGAAAGATCCTTACTACATTTACTCAGGTATAATGCGCACATTTAAAAACATTTTGGTGTAAAAATTGGGTTGCGCTACAACTATATGAAACCACATATGGTTTTACTAAGTCATTGAATTAAAACACGTAGATATCACCATAAATTTTTATCAATATAGAAGTAGAAAATAAAATAAGTAAAATAATTGTACTTTTAGGTCCAGTCGTTTGCAAATACACTGGACGGTTCACTTTCGCATTTACTACCAAAATGACTGGGAAAACTTATGTTTTTATCTCATCCTAAATTATCATAACTGTACAATATATAACATAAAACCTCATCAAATAGAAATGCATCATACATCTTTGTTAGATTTGCGTTGCATAACTAAAACAGTAAAAAAAAATAAGAATACGCACACTTTCAAAATTCCTTACATGTAGTCTACAATTAACCAAAGCCACATCACTTATCATCATTACTGCTATTGCTGCTGAAATTGACACTGACAAGTTTATATCTTCAGAATTCATAAAATCTTCTTCTGCATGTATCTTATTTGAAATTCCAGTCACATTTTGAAAGGGTATCTCTGGAGAGAATGAGTACCATGCTTTCAGTGCCAACAAGAATTTGTTCGTATTTTTTTAATTCCTGGATTTCATGCCGTTAAAATTGCATGGTGCGCATTATATACGATATATAATTATTTTTCATTTTTGTAAAATCAAAAACAGGGTGCGAAATATATATTAGTAAACATGGTATTTCAAATTTTCAGGATTTATTCATAAGAATGAGAAAATTAAAATATGAGTTTCTCAAAATATTTGTTGTTTCAGGAGAAAAAAAAAAACGAAGTCTCTGCTCTAGTTACTCAATAACCCAATTGTTATGGTTTTTTGAACCCGACAGTGTCACACTTGCTATGGCTATATTCAGCTCTTCTATGACTCCGGTCGTCCTCTGTAGACGCTATTTTTATATAGCGCAGTCAAATATGGATATGTCAGATAAGACCAATAGGGATACTTCCATTTTGTTGAAACGGCTAATCTTGGATCCAGTGTTCGTAGTAGCGATTAGAATTGCACCTCGTCGTCAAGAAATATTTGGGCGATGCACACTGGCGGAATTTATGAAAATGCTGGCTATAGCCCATGAACAACAGTTACACGTTTTCTACGCACAACTTTGCATAATTTTTTAACAATATGGTTTGGTCATAAGCATTTAATTTCTTTTAAAAAAGCGATCACGGAATAAGCAATTTCATATTTCTTTACAGATCCTTATAAATCAGTTTGAGATGCAATTGAATTCAGTCGAATTAATAATTAAGAGAAATAGTTTGTAATTGTACTTTTACCACTTAAGTAATATTTTATGGAACATTTTGCTACTTAGAGAAAAAATGCTGTCTTATTATTAAATTATTTTACTCAATAAATTTTACTCAATATGGCTTGAATTTTGCATTAAAGTCCACAAAATTACACTAAATGATACCACTGAGCTCTACGTTTAATAAAATATAGACCCCTTTCCAATCATTAGTAACGCAATTCACAATTTTGAATATTAGCTCGCTCTAAGAAAAACAGAAAATAATTCCAGTTCTGGTCCAATTGTCGAAAAATTACGCCACTTTGCGTTGGATTTGGCCTATTACTAAATGCACCGAATTATTTCCTGTGTCTTTTGTCAGGTCTCTGAAAAAAATGATTAAATAAACACTGTTTTTGAATGACAATTTGCGCATTTTCGTTTTTAAAATGTCGACAAAAGAACCAGAATACGTAAATAAGTTTAATTTGAGCCCCTCTTCTTGTTCTCAAAATTTCGCAACACTCTCTGTGCCCATAGACGGGTAATTCAACTAACATATTAGAGAAAAACATATAAGCATCCCATATAAGTATACCCGAGACGTTGATCAATTTATTTTGGCGGCATTTTCATTAGACTTAATATTATTTAATGAACGCTAACATTACCGTCTATAAATAATAAATAAGAACTTTTTTTATGACACCATAAAGTCGAAAGCAAAATAACTATGATTGTTTCATATTAAAAAATAACTCTGCCCTTTATCTGTCTGACGACAGAAACGACATACAGTAAATTTTGTTATATAGTGCCAACTATTAACAAAAGTTGCAACTAATTTGAAACTTCTGTATCAGATTTTTACGGCATTCAAAATAAACATACCACTTGTTTCAGTCTTCTATCGATCTTCTCTTACGAGTTATTAAATTTTAAAATCAGGGTGTCCTTTGTTGGACATCCTGTATAATGGGCGCCAAAGTTCTATTGTTTTGACTACGGACTTTTTTTGCATTTATCAGTATAGGCCATTTTTAGACGGCTGTCACAAACACTGGTTGCTATTTTTATCGCTCATAATCACTTCTAAATATCGCATAATTTAAATTTTTCCATCATCTAATAGAAGTAAAGTTGTACTTTCAAATGAATCTTGTCTGAAAACAGTAGTTCAATTTAGTAACTTTTTACGATTTTTTAATAATTTTCAAGCATTTTTAACACTTCCCAACCTAGTTGAAAAGTGTTTATGACTTCGGTTTGTCTGGCTGTATGGCCGTCTGGCCGTCTGCCGTCTGCCGTCTGGCCGTCTGTCCGTGCTCTAACTCCCGTAAATATGCTCGGATTGCTCTGCAATTTTTATATGTTATTGTCGTTATCTATAGCATGTTCCCTATTTCAACGGAAGTGTGTAGCACTTATACTTTTTTTACAGGGACACTCAAAAGAATTCCATTACATTGCGGTCTATGGGGAAAAATCACTTGAGGTTTATTTAAATAATGTTTCACTATTTTAAACGCATTGAAATTTATATATATCACTAAGGTGCATTAGAAGAAGCTTAATATGGAATAGTGTGTGCATAGCACTTATAGTTACTTTACAGGGACAGTCAAAAGAATTCCGTTACATTACGTCTATGGAGAAAAATCTTCTGCGGTTTATTTAAATAATGTTTCCCTATTTTAAACGCATTGAAATTTATATATATTACTAAGGTGCATTACAAGAGGCTTACTACAGAATAGTGTGTGTATAACAGTCATCGTTCATTTACAGGGACACACAAAAGAATTCTCTACTGTCTGTTAACAATAATTCCTGGAAGTGCGTTTTAAGTTACTGAACGCGATTTTAATTTTAACTCGCTTTTTGTCTATTACGTGGTGTGTATAAATTCTGTAGATCCTATACAGGGAAGCACAAAAGTTCGGGAACACATTTCCGTATTATTTAACTCCAGACGGAGAATTTTAAACTGTGCTACGCGTTTCCTAACTGAGCTAAAATTTAGCATCCTATGTAGTATATATACAAATCTATAGATCCTATACAGGGCTGATGAAAAGTATTCGGATTACTTAGATGTTATCTTTTAGCTTATTAAACGGTATGATTTGTAAAATTATTTTGGAAGCGTTGGAAAGTGTTACATAATCTATGCTTGACGCATGATTTTTCGTTCTTGTTTTAAAATTTATTTCGACAAGGGGCATTTGTTTGCTACATTAATGTAAAAATAACTAGTAGAATATTTAACAGGCTTGTCAATTGATTGTCCGGAGCGAATTAAAAAGAGAAAAAAGCAGATTAATCACAAGATCAGATTAAACATAAGATACTGCACTTTTGCTAGAAACTAGAATTTTTCAACTGAAAAGACAGATTTTCATTTTATGTTGAATATAAAACTAAGTTATAATGTTGAAAAGATACTTTGCATCCGCATATGCTCGGAATTGTATTTTAATTTTGATCTTCAAATAGTTAGATCTATTTGTAAAAAAAATCTAAGACATAATCGTATAATAAAATCACTAATTATCATTAAAATGCAGATTTACATCCTTAAATGATAAAAGTAGAATACTAAAATGGTTATAAAAGTCTTTTAATATAGTGATCGACATATTTCAAACGCACAAACGACGCCATTATCAAGATCTACATGATAAAAAAACTATTTTCGCAAAAGTTTTAAAAAATAAACTTGAAAAACATAAGTCACGAGATCATATGTGTAATAAAAGCAAGTGCTTAAAAATAGTCAACTGTAAACGTGAAAATTAATATTTTCTTATTGTTTTTTTAAATTGAGCAAGATCTCGTGCCAGATTTTAGGTAATTCAAAAGAGGCTGATTCATTGCATATTTTCTCGTTATGCATATGGATTTCTATTGATTGACGGAAAATAGATGAGTTTTTATCAGTTTCGTTTTAATGTGTCTTCGCTTGGAGCCGGGTTTCGGGCTGATTTCGAACGGAATTTCCTGATACCGGATCTATGCAGAACCCGAGATGTTACATCCATTTAATGTTGTTTAATTTATTACTTTTAGGCAATGCTGTAAAATATCGGGATTTAGAAGATATGATTTTTATAACAGTCTTTTGATAATCTGTTTTGGTAGAGAAAATAATTACTTTTCAACAGTCTTCATATTTAATACTGCATACATTGTAAGAAAAGAAAAATGCTTCTTAATATATGAAAATATAATATAATCACGAATGAAAATATGCAATAACTCCTTTCGAGTTATCCATGATTTCGAAAAGCTTTATATATTTTTAGAGACCTCAAAACCAATATATTATCGAGATTTAAAGAATCATTTATACAAACAAAGTTTCTATTACTGCCACTGATTTTTGAAAACGTTTCTGAGTAGTTTTTAAAAAGTAATAATCAATTTTCTCGAACCGGAATTGCGGTTTTAGGATACTATCGATTCTCAATTACACATTTTCAGCTGCATAATTGAATTTATAAATGTACAAAATAAAATGATAAATTAATTTTAATTTTAATGTTAATGTTGTCAATTTATCACGTTTGTTTGTAAAACATTTTGTTAAACATGAAAATGTTTACTTGAAAATTGATAGCATTCTCAAAAAACTATATTCCCGGTTGAGAAAACCGATTAATACACACAAAAAGCAACTCGGAAACGTTTCTGAAAATCTGCGGCAGCAAGATAAGCTTTATTTTCATAAATGCTTCTTTAAATCTCGAAAATATACAGGCTAAAGATATAGGCGAAAATATATACATAGGGAACGCTTTTTTGGAATCACGGGTTACTCGGAAGAGGTTATTGTATATTTTCGTTTGTGGTTATATTGTATTTTCCTAGATTAAGAGACATCTGTCTTTTTTTACAGTGAACTTATTAGTTTCCAACGAAAAAGTAAAAATTGTTATTCATTTTAAAACTTGAAAAGCTAAAATAATAATTGAATTATTAACCAAAGATTGGGTAAAGTTATTTATAATTTTTTTTTAAGTTGTATTGTTTTGTTTATGATACATGTATCCCAAATATAAATAAAAATTAGAAAATGATCAGTTTATCTTGTTCATCTGCTATATATATATATATATATATATATATATATATATATATATATATATATATATATATATATATATATATTAACATCTTAAAATAGATGAAATGTTTCGTATATCGAAATATTAATTCTTCTTATTATTTATATGTAATTTTGTAATACATCAACACTTTACCTTTTGATAATTTTATCCACGAAATAAACAAAGCATAATTACACCTTAAACGTTCACAAGACCTTTTAGTTTCATCATAAGTAAAAATAATTTTCGTCATTTTTTTACATTCATATATTCATAAAGTTAGTAGTTTCGAAAAAAATATATATCAGTTATTTTACCACTGATATATCAAAACCCACCAAAATCTTTTCCTTTCTGTATTTCTTTTATATTTTTTAGCATTTATTCAAGGATACTTTTAAAATTTTATAACTTTCGTATCCTATACTTGATTTTCTAGATATAAAACATAAAACTTTGTCATAAGAGATATAAAATAATTAATCGTGACCTCAACAAAACTGTGTTTTTCAGTTTATAGCATTTTGCTTTTACAGCAATAAAAATATCTGAATGAATACGAACATTAAGATCTCATGTAAATCACCAAAACTCGTAAACGGACATACAACTCACACGCTTTTTAGAAATGGTTTTATAATAATATCAGAAATTTGATGTTTTATATTCTGTTATTATTACATTAACCCTTTCACAGGCAAAGTTATTATTTTCCTAAAATGTTGAAATGGTGGACTTCCTACAGAATTTACAAACAAATTGATTTGTAAATAAATATATGCTTTTTTTCACGTACATTATAAAAATTCTGATACTATTTTGTCAGTTGGGAATTAAAATTTAGTTATTACTACTTTCCACTGTCTTTGAAAGGATTAACACAAAAATATTCTTTCTCCTTTCTGAATAACTTTAGTTTTCTCATAAATGATATTATTAACTTTGGAAATGAAAAATATATAGAACTAGATCTTTTTTATTTATCTATATATTTAGTAGCTATCACAACTGTTTTGGGAGCATTTAATTATTAGCTCTCTTCGTTAGCTCTCTTACTAGTAAAGAGTAGTTGACATGACAACAAGAAAAGAGGTAATGCTGATGAAGAGCATGTAATTAATATCTCTCAAAATTATAGTCGTGATATATACTCAATATACGGTGAAAGAAACAAGGTTTTGTTCTATATATTTTCAAACGAGAGATACTCTGAAATACTATTGCTTCCTGTAGACTGTTTCGTCAGACCATATTTGTTACATTTTCTTCGGGCTTGCATTGAACATTTATATAATTATATTCAAATGGACAGAATACGTATTTATTTTGAAATAAGATGTTAATTTATGAGCTGCTGAAGAACGTTCTAATGCTTGAATGAGGTGCATGAAGGATCATATTAATGGCTCTTGAGCAAAGCGTTACGCATAAAACGTAATAACTCAGTGTAACTGAAGCAATTGGGAGAAGAGAAATAATTTAGAGAATATTTTAGTAATATCAATGTATAAGATAATAGCTAGTGTTGTAATCGATTTTCAAAACCCTAAAATTAAAGTTGTTTAAAGCGAAGCCAATGACGAGGGAGACTGAAGATAATTTGATGAGTGCATTTCCTATGAGCAGATAATTTCAATTTAAGGAGTGCGTCTCTAAGGGTTATATTTAAATTTGGGGATAGAAAACGTAGAATCATTATTGATATCAGAAGGTTAAAATACCATTTTAAAATTTTAGATGTGTGTATTCAGTTATTGAAGGAGATAAAAGTTTTAGATATATGTAAAATATTCCAAATTTTACAGAAAAGTCTTATAAATTAAGAATAATTTTGATCGAGAAAAACCTTAGAAATGAAATGTAATCCTGTTAAAAGAAGAGGCCGGAAAACTATTATCTTTGTTATAGAATGTGGTTTAAGTGTATGTACAATAGACAGTAAATATAAAAATCGTTGGTTAATGAAATCTATAATTTTTATTTATCAGATTATTACGACTATAATGAAAATTAAAATTATCTATAGTATTTTGCCAAAAAAGCAAAACATCTTGAAACAAATATGCGATCAACCCTAAATGGGAAGAGATATCCTTTTAAATTATAAATGATTATGTTTTCACTGCCAATGTATGTTAAATTTATGGTGCACGTTTCTATTTGCCAACTGGTATACAATAATAGATAAGAATTGCATTGTATGATACCTTTACTCACCGTCACATTAGAGCTCCCCTTACAGATTACTAGTTATGCTGTTACGATACACTCCAAAATATTACTTTAAAAAACCCAACTAAGTCACTTAGAGAGGCTGAATTGCAAATCTAAGTGAATGTCACTTGAAATAGGCCGTCACTTGGGTTGTATGACACGCCATGCTAGCAGAAACGGTTGCTGCAAGGTATGCATTTAGCGAATGAAGGCTATGCTTCATAGGTCATATGACCTATTTGGCTTTTTTCATAACATTTCTAGTCCTTTCCATGAATGCAGGACTTTTGGATGAGGCAGGGTTACTCTCCTGTAGCCGTTTAAGAAGTCTGTCTTTATCACACTAACAGTGACAATGTTATTTGGAACGGTACTGTTTCAGAGCATTATGCATGACAGCAAAATAACATCGAGTTATTTTCAGTGATGAATCAGTTTTCAGTGATATGATCATCGCATCTGCGTACGGCGGAGGTCCGGTCAGCGCTCTCAAACACCCTTATGCACACATTCAACATTCTTGGTGTGATGGTGTGAAGTGTAATATCTTATGAGAGCAGGTCGTTTCTGGTGGTTACGCATATAATTGTAATAGCGCAGTGATATGACTCTCTGCGGGAATTTACCAACATGATAGAATTCGGCCCTGTAACGCTTGCATATTTCTAGAGTGCCTCCACACTGTTTTAATTTTTCGGCTAGTTTATCCGATCTTTTCCAAATTTGACATATTTGGAATATGGTGGAATGCCACTTATGAACAGAATATACTATCGAAGATCTGCAACAAATATTGAGAAACGTCTGACAAAATCTGTCGTAATAAACGTTTGGAATCTGCATCATTTTTTACCTCGTTGTATAGCAGAATGCATAGGAACTCGAATACGTTTCACAAACTACTAAATGTAATTTTTAAAATTAGACTGGTAACAATTAAATCATCTTAAGACCTACAAGCTGTAATTATTTAAAATTTTTAGCTGTAGAAACAATGACAGTTTATGCTCAAATAAACTTTTAGGAGCAGTAATTTGAATCTGAAAAATGTAAATTTAGTTCAATGTCGCAGAAAGAAGAAGAGGGCTAAAGAGCGTATGATAGGACGTAGTTTGTGTAGAAGATTAATTAAATGAATATTATTTAAATATAATAAAAATGAATATTATTTTAAATTAATACATTTTTCAGCTATATCATTACTGAAACTTTTTGTGTCCTCAGAAAAATATGAAGAAAAGTTAAATTCACACGTTATCTATGATATGATTTTGTTACGAAGGGCATTACGCTTGCATGTCGCATTGCTGTACGAAAGAAGTTTTCACTATTGATGTTTCTTTTACGAAAGAAAGAATATGATAAAGTAATAGTTACGTTATATGCATAAGAGAATTAGTGTATAAGTATGAATAAAGTAAATATTTTTTGGTGAAAATTCAAAATTATACAATCATAAATATAGCCCAACCCCCTCCCCCCCAAATAAATAAATAAATAAATAAATAAATAAAATATACTTTTGCATCTTTCTAAAGTGCACCGGGTGCACAGATACATAAATTTTATTTCCAATTAGAAAAATAAATTTATTGCACACTATAAGAACTTGTATAAGAATTTGTAGCTTATTAACGTAAGTCTTTTATTATGAAGAAAAATATAATGAAAATATTTTTATTCACTAAGCACCAAAAGTATTCGAACGGTAAGATTATTGATCGTGAAATCGATTGTTTAATATCGTATGTAAAATCTATTTGGATGCGATGAGCTTATAATTAAATGAGTTAAAAATGGTAGATGCCTTTTGAAAAAGCAGCCATGATAGAATTTTTCTTTGATAAAATGTTTGAAAATATCACCGATTAACTAGACAGCTGAATGCTTTTGAAATGATCTGAAGAGGCGATAAATTTTTTATCAAACGTATTATATGTATTTTTGCTGTAGATTGTGTATTGAACATGATGCAGAAATGTTCTGAATTGCATTCGGATGTTATCAAATATAATAAACTTTACTGTAAATGAGAGACTCGAAAAAAAAAAAAGTTGTATGTGTATTAAATAAGTTGTTATAATTTAATAAATGTATGTCTTGTATGTTTTATAATTGTCATTAAAGGTTATATTATGAGTTGCAGATCTTGTATTGAAAATGAAACGGCAATATTCTAAATTACCTACGGGAATTTATCAAAGGTAATAAAGTTTACTGTAAGTGAGATATTTGTAAATAAAGAGTTTATTTCGAATGTATGCGTATGAAATAAATTACATGAATAGAATTGAAAATCTAAGGTAACTATGAGAGACTTACTTCATCGGTAATGTGATTTTAAGAATGGTTAAGAAAAAAAGACATTTTAGTTATGATACAGAGGTTACAATATTCAATCAAGTGTCGTATTAAAACTATAGCTCTTGATTTAACTGAATCTCCTTATTTTAGTTTTAGTGTAATATACATTGTGAAAAAATAATTTAAGTTTAATACATACCTATGCAATAAAACATTGTTTATGGTAATCGTAAGAGGTTTTTCGTCATTTTTCCTTTAGACAGATAACAGTTGCAGTTCTGCACCAACGCAGCAAATCGGTAAATTAATAATTTCTGGTTGATAAATACCACAACCCGATAATAAATATAAATTATATTTTATTTCAGATTTCCTATTTCGATGAAAAGTTGCTATTTTTAAACAAGTTGGAAATTGTACGTCAAACGTTACAAACGAGGTGCGTTCGTACGCACGTTTTAGAATTAAATTCATGATATCCCGTGCGTAGAACGGGCTAAACAGCTAGTTAAGTATATATTTTATGACGCTGTTCATACAAATATCTTAACTAGTTATATAAATATTCAGATATATATGTATCAGCTAGTTATATAAATATTCAGATCTTGATGATTTTTAATTCTGTGAAATGAATTATATCGTCTGCAGATTAATTTCTGTAATAAAATAAGTATCTCGGTCGCTTGACGATTTAACATCCATCGGAAGCTCCTCTAACAAAAAAGCACCGATTTAAAAAAAAAAAATCAAATTTCTTAATAAATATTTTTATTAATATCTCCTAAAGTTTTGATTCGATTTTAATAAAATTTGAAATGTCTCGACAAAATTCTGCAAAGATAATATATTTTAAATTGCAAACCATTTGGTTGGGTAGTTTTTGCGTTGTTATATGCGGACGGACAGACAGACGGACGGACAGACAGACAGACGGACGGACAGACGGACGGACCAAACGACGACTATAGGTGCTACGTATTTATATAATTACGAACGCACCTAAAAATATCCCTGATTCATCGATAGATTCATCGAGAGGATTGGAAATATCACGCCACCATCTATCTATATGTCTTACACAATTTCCAAATGATGAACGCATTGCGATTAAATTTTTCCAAATCAAAGGCATAATTTATACTGTGTGATTTGTTCATATAAATATTTGATAAAACAATTTATCCTTGATTTTGAAGCAGCAAAAAGCGTTGTGAAAAAAGTGCAAATGCACCGAAACTTGATTCCCACATTCCTTTAACAAATAGTCCTGAATAAATATAATTCTGGTGCACATCCATAGATTTCTCTGGATATCCTGTGATAAAACCTAATTGAATTTATATAACTCCAACGGCATGAGAAGAACGAGATATTTTCAGCTACACTGTTAAAAATTTGCAGCAAACTGTCCAGTCATTTGACCGTTTTTATAGAAAATGGTTACGTAACCGTAATTTAGCGCTATTCTGACCATATTACTCCCCATATTAAGTTCAGAATAGAGTTAAATTACAGTTATTTAACCGTTTTTTACAAAAACGGTCAAATGACTGGACAGTTTGCTGCAAAATTTTAACAGTGTATACTAAATGAAATCCTAAACTTTATACCGGCTATGGAATGACATATTAATTAATTATATTGTGTGAGAATTTCCTCTATATTTTGTATTTAATAAAATTGTTATACTTTTCATTAAACTATATATTTGTCATTAAGATTACTATTCTTATCTTCTACCTAAGTTATCTTTCGTGCAAACTTTTTATAATATTTGTTTTTGAATGTACTTTTTAGCTTTCGCGTGCCAACATTTACACTTGGCACAAAGTGGTGTCCGCTAAAAGAAAAGTTCCAGTTTTTCATAAAAGTGCGTTTTTTGAAAGAATGAGCTAAAATAAAATTAATTAAGATACTAAACAATTTACAAAATAAAAAATTGTGTCATTCTGTCGTGTCAACGTGTTATTCGATCACCTACTTCTATGAATTTAAACATTCTTCTTTTAGTTTCCACTTATTAAAAAATAATGTGTTTCATTATATCTAAAAGAAAACTTACAAGGGGAGATCATGTTGAGCAGCCTGAAAATGACAATAATTAAACCAGTACGGAAAACTCTGTAGTTTTAAAACCAATGAATTAAATTCAGCAATTTTTTTCTTTAATTTCACACATTCTTGTAGTAAAAAAAAATCAAATTATATATATTTAGTAATATTAAGTAATTAAATGATAACGACAAAAAGGGCTTTTTAAAAATATCAATACTAAAATATGCATTTTGCGCGCAAGTTTTGAAAAATTCTACTGCAGACACATACTTAATGTTTCATTTATTTTTACTTTATACTACTATATTTTACACGGAACCTAAATTTAAAAGTATATTCAAATTCATTAGCATAATTAATGGCTTTTATAATGATATTCACTAAATTTACCAACAAATTTAGATTTAATTTTTCAATACAAAATTTTCTATGACAAAAATCAGGCTTAATTTAGGTTCAGCATAAAAGTATACATGGAAATTAATTATATGCAAAGTTTCAAGTTTCTATGATAATTAGTTTTTGAATGAGAGTGCGCTTCCAATTGGAATTTTTGTAAAATTCTTTATGCAGTGGATTTGTAACATTTCAAGGTATTGATGCTATTTTTTTTTTTTTAATCGATTTTTTTAAACCTTCAACGTGATTCCCTTAAGTGATAAGATGTAAAATTTGAAAACTTTCTTGCAACGAATGTCAATTAATCGTGATCTTTTAAAATTTAATATATATACCAAATAAGTTAATAGTTAATAATTGTTTTTTTTACGAAATATAGTAAAATCTATTGAGACAAATTCACAAGGGAGGGATTGGAATAAAATACATATTAGATAGGTTTATCTCTTCGCAGTTACGCTGTTTGTTATATAAGCATTGTATTATTTTTTCCGAAACTAAAAATTATTTCCATTTACGACATAACTCCGTTATATACAGGCTCAATTTTCACAGGTTTTTCTCTTTTTGGCTTTTCACTTCTGAACGAATAGTCCTTTACGGAATACAAATCTTCTAGTGATAAAAAAAAATCTCTCCAAACTATCGCCAAATATCTAAGCGAAAACGGACGGTTACTGGAGCTCTTAAGAGGCTGATTTAATATATCGGCAAATAAATATCTCGCCAGTAGAGGTTGCTTCTCCAAAGAAAAGAATGATGTGCTATTGTTTTGAAATTATGTACATTTTTTCAACATGTTTTACAGACTTATCAGCTGATTTACAGATTGAGTTGCAAGTGCTCAATGTATTCACCAATCCATTCCTTTACTAAGTACAATCGGAGTTTTACGTCTGATGCAGAATAAAACAGTTCATGAGTGAAAATGGCTGCTATTTCCTGCCGTATGATGATTTTCAGTGCTGGTAAAGACTTGGATTAAAAGCACGTGATATACCAAATTCCAAGGATTCGGATTGGGATAAAATACATATTAGATAGGTTTATCTCTTCGCAGTTACGCTGTTTGTTATATAAGCATTGTATTATTTTTTCCGAAACTAAAAATTATTTCCATTTACGACATAACTCCGTTATATACAGGCTCAATTTTCACAGGTTTTTCTCTTTTTGGCTTTTCACTTCTGAACGAATAGTCCTTTACGGAATACAAATCTTCTAGTGATAAAAAAAAATCTCTCCAAACTATCGCCAAATATCTAAGCGAAAACGGACGGTTACTGGAGCTCTTAAGAGGCTGATTTAATATATCGGCAAATAAATATCTCGCCAGTAGAGGTTGCTTCTCCAAAGAAAAGAATGATGTGCTATTGTTTTGAAATTATGTACATTTTTTCAACATGTTTTACAGACTTATCAGCTGATTTACAGATTGAGTTGCAAGTGCTCAATGTATTCACCAATCCATTCCTTTACTAAGTACAATCGGAGTTTTACGTCTGATGCAGAATAAAACAGTTCATGAGTGAAAATGGCTGCTATTTCCTGCCGTATGATGATTTTCAGTGCTGGTAAAGACTTGGATTAAAAGCACGTGATAAAATATGTGATTTTAGGTAGCCTCAAAAACAGAAATCACATGATGTGGTTTAGCGTGATGCTAATTTTGCATGTGCAAGCTATACGCATACTATACATCCATGACATAACTTATAGAAGAGCCCTTTACTGCCGAGATTATGAGCTAATTTGTTTTTCATGGCATTAAAAATCTCTCCTTACGGTGGATATTAAATTGCAAGTCTCTTCGACACTTAGATAATTTCTGATTGCATTTTACTTTTTCTCCGGACTTTTAAAACATCCAGTATGTCAAAAGATATACTGAAAAGAAACACTTAAAAACTTACATTTTTGACAAACATTTAACAAATTATTTTTACCGCATGTTTTTATTTTTATATTCGAAAGAACTCTTTTATTTTCAAATACAAATATGTTACTGAGTAAACGCATGAAACTTCAAATAATCGGAAAGTGATTTTTCACAAATGCATGACGGTAGCTGTATTTATACCGCCTTGATGAAAATGACATGTGAAATTGAATAACAACATGTATTTCTGCTTCCAATGTGCTTCACATTGTTAAAAACTTTGTGCTATGTAGAACTAAATTTTGATGTTGTAGTAGCTGCAACTACAACATAGAGAGAACTTTTAATATTCTTTAGCACTTTGCATGAATCAAGAAATGGTACAGTATTGAACCACAATTTTAATTTAAGTTGAATCATAAACTGGTAAACTTTTTAACCATGAGCTAGTTAACAGTTTAATCAAGAATTGGTAAAATGTTGAAGAATACATAGGTAAAATTTTGAACCATATATTAGTTACGGTTACTTTTGGAAAACTTAAGTCCTAATCAGTCCGAGACCTTTGTTTCACACATAGAATGCCATTTTCCACACTAGTTTGTACACGTGTGTACCTTCGGTCGTCTGAGGGTTAAAGGAGAATCCAACACAGTATGAACAATAAAACCTGAACCGGATTTAGAACCTGACACCTCTTCACTTGCGTTTTAGCCATTAGACAAGCGGGCAGCTATCCTCTTGCTGTAAAGCGGCTTATTGATTGTCTTAGAATTATTTGTTCTGATTGGCTATTGGACAGCACACAATTTTGGAGAAAGTTGAAATCAGTTTCGATGTGTAACAAAGAAAATATCTTTTGAATCTGAAAAAGAACTAAAAATAGTTCAACTGATTAATTTACACCATTGAATCAATCAACTCTGAACTAAGATTTTTAACAGTGTAATGTTTGAAAAATGCTAAATGTTACGGAGATGTGATTTTCCTGTATAATAATATGTAGAAAAATTTGCTGGAAACTGCAAATTCCGGTACATTTAAATATACATTGAAGAAACATGAAAAAGTAATTTAATTTTAAAAGTTTTATTTTAATAATTAAAAATATGTTAGTTTGCTTCTGTGTCAATGGTAGAATAATCTAATATACTATGCTGAACGTAAGTATGCTTATGTATGAACTGTATTGATAAGAATGGAAATCAATACTTCTTATCATTCCGTTAACCTAATAATTGTTCTTTGTTTCATCATTATTACCTATTGAACTTAAAATAAATTTCAAAATATTAATCATAAACGATTTCGCATGTATATTTGCCGAAACGTCATGTCGAGGCTTACATGTGGACAAAAGAAACGATTTGGTGTCTGGCAGTATCAGTATGGCATGCCATAACTGTTGAAAAAAGAATCTAGTTAGCTTGGAATTGAATAGATATGTTAGTGACACATACGGAAATAGCTGCATAGTTTTGGGTTTAATTTTGGTTCACTGTTTTGAAAAAAATATGGAACATTTTCTTTCATGTCATAATGTTTTTGTATGGGAATTCGGAACGATTTTAAAATTTTATCACTTACTGAAAACAAAAGGGCACATTTGAATAATCGATTTAAATGTTAAATTTTAGATTCTAAATTTTTTCGCTACAAAAGTCCTAAATTAATCCGATAAGTTTAAAATTTTGTCAATACGTTTCTAAGGCATTCAAAATTGGCTGTGTAACTTTCGAAAAAGTGTTATGCAATTGTTTGAAAAATATAAAACATTTTATTTCTCACTTTGACAAATTTGACCATCATACGTATTTCTCTTTTTTTGTTTTTTATTTAACAGTTGCCTAGCACATGTGTTTCATAGAATATTATGAAAAATTATTTTGACAAAATTAAATTAAATTATAATATTTTTATCAACAAAACGCTAGTTTATGGGTGATTTTAGTATGGATTTTCTATCGAAATGAATTAGGATTTATTTAAAAACGAGATTTTTTTTAATACTATGGAATCATCACAAAAAATTTTTTCTGTTATCAAAAATTATAAAAATATTAGAATTCTAAATTATATATGCCTCTCAGAATTTCCATAAATATCTTTATTGTGTGAGTCTTTATCCAACTTCTGGAAAATATGAAAGTGTAGCGTGGTTAAAAGATAGGCAAATATTGTTAATAGGATAGAATAAAATGTCATGTACAACGAGATGCTTATGTTAATGACATTACAGTGCAAATTTTTTTCTTAGATATACTCGAATCTTGAAATAGGACAGCTTTTTAAAATTGCGAACGTAAAGTTAATGAAACAACGGTGGTATTCAAGGCGCAAAGAACTCTGAAGTTATGTACTTTTATTCGAAAAATTACAAGAAAAAGCATTTCCAGAACATCATTGCATTAAGTAGTGTTTAATGTAACAGTTATTAAAGTTTGATTCCCAGAAACTTCCAGAAATCTTATATGTTTAAATATACATCTAATGTAAAATATCAAATTGAAGATTGTAGAATATTAACTAATAAGTAAAGTAATATTACTTGCAGAGCTAAGGGCCACTGACTTGCATATTCATTGGTAGGATACACTAGTTACAAATTAAAATTAGTTTTACTGAGGCCCAATGTTGCGACAATATTGCAATAATTGAAAAATCGAAAGGAATGTGCCGAATTCATTTCTTGATTGCGCCTGTCGACCTAACCATTCGTAGTTTGATTTTCTTCCTGTCATCTATTGAGGGCCTTTAGAAATACTCCCGAAATGTGCCTTTTTCCCCCAATTGGCATTTTTTGATTAGCTTCAGTTATAATAATTAGCACATGCTGTAAATTTTTCGAGAGAAAAACGCAGTACGACCAAGTGTATTTTCTTGGTTTTGATACCACTTCTAAGGAATGACATTATTATTTTTATTTTTTTTAAACTACTGGCCAGGCCTCTACCTGCCAGGCTTTTGCCTAGCTTAACGGGTTGATTCCTGGCAACGGGGCGAGGATTCATCTGCTCTGTGTTTGATAAATCTATATACCGACGTGGCTTCAGTGCGTCTTGTTACCTTAATTGCTTTTTTTATTGATAGCCGGTTGCTAATTGATTTTGGATGAGACGGTTAGGCACTGCACAGTGTAGCGAAGTCATGCCGGACGGATGTGAGATGCTGGGATATTTACTAATTCCACGCTGCATCGCTCACCCATAAGTCATGCCAGAACTACTCGAGTTGGCCTCGTAATTTAGAACTTTTATCTGGTGACGAGATCTTCACCTGACTAGGCACCCCCCAGAGGTGTAATTCACAGGGAACTTGGAAGACTTTACAGCCACGACGGATTTTACATGCACTTGGCGCCATTAGCGTACATGATCTCCGCTTCTGAAAAGGAATGGGGTTAGACATTTTATAACACTTTTAATACTAGAAACTAGGTGCTATGTTTAGACTTTGAGTACTATTACTTTACTTGGTTTTTTATCTTAATTTATCTATAGTTCTACCCTATGATTATTTTAACTGAAACTAAATATTATGCAGAGTTGCTTATTCCTATAGGGGGGCATTATATGCATAATTTACTACATTAAGAGAGGGGTTGGCCCACCAGCTATATATTATCTATATATAATTTAATATATATAATTTATATAACTTAGATGAATCAAAAGATGGGAGGGTAGGGACAAATGGCTATGTACTAACGAAATATAATTTATTATATAATGGTTATAACTAGTACTAACTTAGCTGTGGAGGTGCTGGAAAGCTTAATTTAACTTAAAAATTGCTAATAGAAACTGCTTAACTAATACGTACTAAAAAGTAAATATTAGAGGAGATACTAAAGCTACCTGGCAGTTTACAGGGGGGGGGGATGAACTTGCATTTTATTCCTTAATTACAAACTTTTTCTAATTCTAAAAAATTACTACTAACTACCTTTATTATTTATTTGTACCTTCAGTTATTCTATACTTACTGACATTGTTATTTAAGATATCGCTGGCGTTTTCATCTCCTTTTGTGCTACATTGCCTGCATCTTGTTTACAGTGTTTGATTTTTGCCGTTTATATTGGCTTGTATCTGTCATCAGGGCTACACTAGATACCGGACTGGCTCATTCATTATCATGACGTCCCAAATGGTGGCTGGCCGCGACTAGCGCTCCTATAATACATATATTAGCCTTAGCCGCGACCAGCGATTGGTACAAAGCGACGCGCCCATCATTTTGTACCATTTGCTGTATGTCTTTCGTTTGGTCGTTTCGATTTGTACCAATCGTTGGTCGTGGCCAGCCACCATTTGTGACGTCATGATAATGAATGAGCCAGCCCGGTATCTAGTGTAGACCTGCTATCATGGTGGTTTGTCGTTGTCATGGTTTATAGCCGCTTTTATGGGCTAGTCTCTTTTTTGCATTTGTTTACTTTCTGTTAGAGTTTTTTGCTACTTATAGGCTCGAACCTGTTGGGATATGTTCGTCATTGTCTTTATCTCGTTGTCACTATCTTGTACTGGTAATGCTTGTCACTTTCTTGGAATTGGTCGTATTGCGAATTTTTTGCTGCTTTTTTTGTCACTTTCGATAATTTGTCACATTGCGACATTTGTCGCTGGTAGTTGTCACTATCTTTGTAGTTGCACTCTATTGCATTTTGTCACTTTTTTCCCTTGCTTCATTGCACTTTGATATCTATAATTTTTATTTCTTCGTGAATGCGCTTAATGCTCTCACTCCATTGAATCCTAATGGCTGTTATCACTACTAGGCTTTGCGTGCAGATTAGGTGGTTAGTTATTTGAAAACTTGGCGCACTAATGGTGTGGGGCTTGTTCCATGACAGTTAGTCCGTCTTTTGCCTATGAGGCTGAATCACTAGATAAGGCACACTTTATTTATGATTGCTTTTTAGTTGCGGGTGTGCGTTTCGCTTCTCACCTCTTGCTTTGTTGGCACTTTTTGGCACGATTTGTTGATTTACTCTTCATCTTTTTAGTAATTTTACAGTCGTTCATAGACAACTTCCACTCCTGACTAGCACTGAAAAAAAACTATTTTATTGGCATAGCAAAGAAGTTCCCTTGCTACCCTTTTTTTCATACTTCCTAGACCCACGCCGCGTAACCATTTCGATAATTGTACGATTAATTTAGAAACTCACGTTAGGCTCCTTAAAAAGATTCCCGCTCAGGGCATCTCTTCCTAATAGTCCGGTAGACAGTGTGACACCTTTAATACCAATAATAGCGTCAATGAATTTTCGATGATAGATTAAATACTACAGATAAAGAAACTTCCAGTTACTTGGTGCACCAGTGGAAAGTTTTTACTGTAGCAGCATCTAAAACATATGAAATAGCTACACGTTTAAATATGGAAAAAATAAAAATAATAAACTGAAATTAGCATCACTGATATTTAAATATGTGATTGTTAGTGAGATAAACTGAAATTAGCGCACTGGTATTTGGATATGTGATTGTTAGTGAGATAAACTGAAGCTAAACCACCAGTCAGTTGGCTAGACATCAGGAGGACATCAGGACTAGACATCAGGGGGGCATCAGGGCTAGACATCAGGGGAAGAAAAACGAACAAATGAACTGAAATTAGTGGCACTGAGATTAATTTAGCTTAGCAACTCAGGCGTATTAAAACTTTCCAACATAGTTGAAAAGTATTTATGACTTCCGTTGTTTGACCGCCTATCTGGCCGTGCTCTGATTTGCATAAATATACTCGAATTTCCATGTAATTGATATATGATTTGTGGCTTAATATGGTGCCATTGAAAATTAAATTTGTAGCATTTATAGTTCATTTACAGGGAGACTCAAAAGATTACTGTTATTTCATGGTCTATGGAGAAAAATAGTTTAGAGCGTATTTTAATGATGTTACAGTATTTGAAACATATTGAAATTGATATACAGGTTGGCCATAATTAAAGTAACAGTACTCAGCGTGCTCTGTAGCGCGATCTAATTGTGAGAATGGAGCTAAATTTTGTCTTATCATTAAACAAAACTTTGACGAAGGATTCCACAAAAAAGCATTAGTTCCCAAAGTTACCGCTAGGTGAAATGTTGCGCTGTGTAATAGAAAAGAGAGTTTAAAAAATGCAGAAAAAATATTGAAATGAAAAAGTGCTAAATGAAAGTTAATTTTATTTCAATATTTATTATTATGTCATTTTAAAATTCTATTTTCTGTTATACAGTGCCACATTTCCAGCGCGTTTTTCAAATTGTTTACTTAGATATCATCTTCCACCTTATTGAACGGTGAAGTTTTGTTACAGTATTCTGAATGTGTTGGAAAGTGTATTAGAATCTATGCTTGACGCATGATTTTCATTTCATGTCTAAACTTTTTTAACGCGCTTTAGTAATCTATAAAAAAGTGAAGACATTTATTTTGAAAAGTTGTTTATTTTGACAAACGAATAAATTCTTGGCTTTCCCAGATACTTTGTCACTGGCTAAGAATCTTTTGAGCATCTTTTCCTATCAGGCAGTTTAAAGAACTAAGTTTTGCGTAGGCTTACCTTAAGAAATCAGCCTAATCCTCGGCAGTAAATGCCGTTTCTTCGTTTATGATGTATTAATAATTATTATATTTATTGAGATTGCATGCAACCAAGTATTGGGCAAAAAGTACGTATAACGATATATAACACTGTACCACCGATTATTCAAAGGAAAATTATAAACATTTTATTTTTAGAATCAGGCTATAATGTAAAAAAAAATATTTTACCTCTTCCTTTTTCCTTTTTAAAATTTTTTTTCTTTACCTCGTAGCAATCTATAAAAAAGAAACCATTTATTTTGAAAGTCATTTATTTTGACGTTAGAATCAATTCCTGGCTTTTCCACACCAACCATTGTCTAACCAAGTTTCGTTTGAATCATTTTTTCTCAAATCAGACAATTCAAAGAACTAAGTTTTCTGATTCGCCTCAGTTACCACAATTAACACATGGATGGAAAGTAATGCCCTGTAAACTTTTCTAGAGAAAAAAAAATCAATATGACTGAGTATATTATCTTGAGGATTAGTTTCTCATATCGCTTACAGGAAGGAAGAAAATCAATTTAAGAATTTGCAGACTTCTCAGATGCTTTGCGTGATATGTACAAAAGAAAAAGTCATTTAGCGTTAAAATTCTTTCATGTTTGAAATATGTCTTCACACGCAATATGGGAGTTCCAATTATTACATTGTTTAAAAAGTTATATGAATATTTAGTTCTTATTATATATCAGTTTTGAGTGAGTTTCAAACGTATGATACTGTGTGATGTAACATTTTTTATGTAATTGCTTGAAAATAATTCATATAAAATAAAATGTCTAGGCAATCTTCTTCCCAACAACCAATTTCACACTAATAGAGTTATTGTTTCCATAATTAGTAAGGTAACCAGAAGATGCCCTTTTCTTAAAATCCAGTGTTTTGTTAAGGAATATCTATATCTGACGGGATAGCTGACCAGATGTTCAACATAGCTCATTTCAATCAATGTGTCCTAATTTAAGTTTCCAAAACTGATTAAAAAGCCACTGTGATCTAAAATGAGACATCTGGTGTTACATTAACCCGTAACAAGGAAGGTGTAAAGAAAAATATAACAGGGCATGTGCGGTTTCAGAGACCACATTTATTTATGGACGAAATGAAGTTTTTTATAAATAAATATTGGAATGCAATTGTACAGATTTATATTTTTTACAATAAATTTACGAGAGAAAAAAAATCTGAAATTTCGCATAGAAGACATATTTAAAACGTGTTGTCAACTTCATACAAAAAAAATTCATTAGCCTTATTAACAGAGTGCGATTTCAGACCTCGCAAATGTCTAATTTCAAGTTAATTAATATTTAACCCTTTACTGCATATTTTTTAAATAATTCCAAAAGAGCTATTTGATAGTACCTAAGTAGTGTCAGAAAGAGGGAAATATTTTTAAAAATATTACTTGAAGTTTTCAGTCAAAATTTTAAACTTTATTTTATGTTAGGTGACATAAGTCGCAGACGAGGTACATCTATTTGAAGTAATGTGACAGATATGATCATGTCAAAGTTTATCATGTCTAATAAAAACATACATATATTTACCAAGTAATATTTTACTTTCTACCTTTCAGTATATATTAAAAATAAAAAGACTTTTACTATTACTGCCTGGTTCATCTTTCTATGACTTTGTAATAATAAAGATTATATTGGTGGCATTTAAAACATTTGATTTCTGTAGATGTGGAGCAAGAGCAAATTGTGGAAATACATGGCACATGAAGAAGTATATAGTATATATTCAAATGTATCATATACAGGGTAGACACAAATTACTTGGGCGATTTCGTAACTGAATAATTTGCGAAATGTTAGTTTTATGAAATGTTAATACTAGTTCCATAGTAGAGTATCAGTATCCTAATTTTACGAATATCTGGCACTAAGTGTTTCAAGTCCCTGTCTGAGTGAGATATGGTTCGTTGTTGTTCATTGTTATTTCTGTGCTCTAGTAACGATGGAGAAGTATAATAGCACTGAAAAGCGAAATGTGTCATGGGGTTTAATTAAACGCATTATGCCGTGCATGATCCAAGAAATTTCCATGAAAAATGAAAGAAAATGCCGCGGAAAGAGACAGCAAAATCACGAATATTCATTGACTTTGTTTCCTCGATGTGAATATGCTAATAAATATACGGCAAGAACAGATTTAACAATGAGATACTGGCATAGTAACGAAGAGCCGTCACGTCGATCCTTCGTAAAAAGGTAAACTTTGTTTGTTTCACTATATTTTAATCATGTGTACTCTCAACTTTGACAGTATAACTATATACAATAAACTATTATTTTTTTTACAATATAGCAACACACATTATTTCAGTCAGACAATTAAATACACACATTATTTCAGACAATTATTATTTGCCGAACTGATTTATATCTATCCTGCAGATTATAAGAAGCAGTAATGGATTAAACAAAATGTTGTTACAAAACAATAACAAGAATAAAAATGCATAACACAAATCAAAATAGTTACTTATCCTCCATAATAGTTTATGTTATTTTGTCCTCGATTTCGTATTTTTTTTAAAAACATAATCTCACGTACAATCTCACGAAATATTAGCCAAAACAAACTGTTAAAAACGTTACATTTGAATTTATAAACATTTCAATGGGCGCGCTTACATTTTTCCCCGCATGACGTATTTTTTGCAGACAGTAGTTGCGCTATTATAAATGCAAGGCAATTTTGCATAACAGTAATAAGATTTATAAGCAATTATATATATCAGTAGTAAAAACACGATCAGCGTTTCGGAAAAATCACATTTATCATAAAATTTGCGATAGCGCACACGCCAAAAGGTTAAAAAAATGAAGTTAAACTTTTGTTTAAATACAAGGTTAAATAGAATAAACTTATTGAGCTATAGTCTTTAATAAGCATTTTTACAAAATAAAACTAACAAAAGATTCCATAATAGATAACTTCTGAATTAAATGTAAAAAATGGCTGCTTATATGTATAAGCAAATATTAATTTTTTTGTAATTTTTTATTTATAGGCCGACAAATATTTATTTTTGAGCAAATTTTATGTATTTAAAAAGTTTACATTTTTATTTCGTTTCTTCTTCAGCGTTTATTTCTCTGTTTTGAACTTTATTATGACACATTAAAGCACATTAACCACATTATTTTCAGCAGAAAATATCGAATAGCAAAATCTATACAAAATTAAATTTGATTCATATTGACTTAAAAAAGTGGGCAGTTATAATAGGAAAATGGGATAAGTAGACGCAGTTAAAATAATTCACATTGTTAAATGAATATAAATTACAATAATGTTAATAAAAATGCATTTACTGAAATTCGTTAAATTCCCATGTTTCCAATTTAGTAAACAAGTGATATAAATAAAAGTAAATTATAAAAATCTAATAAAAATAAAATATTTTATTTTAATTATTGATATCTTTAAACGATGTTAATGGCATTAGAAGGTGAAATATAAGAAAAAAAAATCTCTTAAAACAAACCTGGACCTGATTTATGTCAGTAAAAGTTTAATAGGTTATGTAAAAATGAATCTTGCTTTAAAGGAATGATTTGTCTTTCAAAGTCTAAAAACGCTTTCAGATATTTGAATATATTTTTTCAATCGTTTTGAATAGATCTGTTTTCCGAATGTTTTGTTTGAATGATCTGCTTTCCGATGTTTCCGAATTTAAAACGATTCTCGACGCTTATAAGAGGTAGTTTAATAATATATGTATGTATTATACTATGCAAAATTATAAATCATGAAGGATGAAGCGGGACAAAAAGAATTATGTTGAAAAATCTTTTGTAAATTAATGATATTGCTAAATATAACATCGTAATGCTAACGGTATTAGAAACACTGACTTTTAATTACAGTTATGGTGTTTTCGTTGTGATATATTTTATTATAAGTGCTCGTATTGCTTTTTCTATACATGCAATTATCTTTGTAAAATATGATTTTTGTAAAGTGATAATCACATGTTTTTACATACACGGATAATATTATTAGAACAAACTGTTAAAATTTAACCCTCCTAGTACCAGGTGTTAAATTTTGATGAGCGTTCTAGTTTTGCATGATTTGAACCAGAAATTGAATTCTATTAAATGTATCTTCTTTCTACGAAATGTCTACATGATTTTACTTATTGAGTTTAAATTACTTTTTTTTTCTGATTCGAAACATAAAAAACTTCAAAATTATAAATAATGGGGTCAAATAAGCCCCCAATGGTACTAAGAGAGTTAAAAAGAAAAATAAATAAAGCAGTCTATCTTGGTTAATCTAATGCAGATGACAACAAAGGAAACAAGTTTCTGAATTTTAATTATTGAATTAATGAATAACATAAAATTATTTCAAAAACGTAATAAAATAGGCTAAAGTTTATGCTTCATGTTTTATAGAATGTCATTTTAAGCAACAAAAGAGCAGATTTTCAAACAGGTATTTAGAGTAGAGTGTGTATAAACTATTGGACATAGATTTATATCAGGAACGTATAAAAGAAATATCATTAAATGTTTTTTCCTAATAGAGGTCATCATTTTTGATTTTACCCGACTTCCCGCAGAAAAGGGGGTAAAGTTTTTGACCGTTGGACAATGTAAGATTCTTTATA